>JARQOC010000002.1:478720075-478740977 GCA_033576535.1 Allobates femoralis | reverse complement strand
TGGCACATTAGTATATAGGAGGGAGAAAACTTTTCCAGATGGGTGGTGACCATGGTGGCCGTTTTGAAGTTGACCATTTTGGATCCAGCTTTATTTTTTTCAATGGAAAAAGGGTAGTGTGACACATCAAACGTATTGAGAATTTCATAAGAAAAACAATTGTGTGCTTAGTTTTAACATAGCTTTATTCTTTCATGAGTTATTTACAAGTTTATGGCCACATATAAAATGTGTTTCAAAGTGCTGCCCATTGTGTTGGATTGTCAATGCAACCCTCTGCTCCCACTCTTGACACATTGATAGCAACACTGCAGAAGAAATGCTAGCACAGGGTTCCAGTATCCATTATTTCAGATGCTGCACATCTTGTATCTTCACAGCATGGACAATTGCCTTCAGAAGACCCCAAAGATAAAAATCTAAGGGGATCAGATCGGAAGACCTTGGTGGTCATTCAACTGGCTCACAATGACCAATCTACTTGCCAGGAAACTGTTCATGTAGGAATGCTCAGACCTGACACCCATAATGTGGTGGTGCATCATCTTATTGGCAAAAACTCATGGAATGTGTCATCTTCAGTGCATAAAGAGGGCAACATATCATCATGTAGCAATTTCAGATATCCAGTGGCATTGAGGTTTTAATTGATGAAGAATGGCCCCACTATCTTTGTACCCCATATACCACACCATACCATCAATTTTTGTGTTCCAACAGTCTTGGAGGGATCTATCCATTGTGGGTTAGTGTCAGAGCAATAGTGGTTGTTTTGTTTGTTAACTTAACCATTCACAAAAAGGTTTGCATCATCACTGAACATAATGTTCTATGTAAAATGAGGGTCCTGTTCCAATTTTTGTTTTGCCCATTCTGCAAATTCAGTGCACCGATCTGGATCACTCTCGTTGAGGTGCTGCAGCAGCTGGAATTTGTAAGGGTGCCATTTGTAAGTAGCTAATATCCGCCAAAGGGATGTTTGACTGATGCCACTCTCCAGTGACATGCGGTGAGTGCTACGCTGTGGGCTCTTGCTGAAAGAAGCTAGGATAGCTATTGATGTTTCTTCATTAGTGACAGTTTTCTTGCGTCCATATTTTGGCAAATCCAACACTGAACCTGTTTCATGATATTTGGCAAGCAGTTTGCTAACTCCAGCATGGGAGATGGGTGGTCTCGTAGGGTGTCTTGCATTGAAATCTGCTGCAATGTCCCGGGTACTCCGTTCAAAAGACATCAACACAATTTTTATCGGCTCCTCACGTGTTAAACTCTGTGACATGTCAATGGCTGTAAACAAAGAGAAAATAACTCATTAAGAATAAAGTTACGTTAAACCCAAGCACACCATTGTTTTTCTTATGAAGTTCTCAATACGTTTGATGTGTCACATGACCCTCTTCCCATAGAAAAAATAAAGTTGGATTCAAAATGGCCAACTTAAAAATGGCTGCCATGGTCACCACCCATCTGGAAAAGTGTTCCCCCTTTCATACACTAATGTGCCACAAACAGGAAGTTGATATCACCAACCATTCCCATTTTTTAGGTGTACAATAAATATGGATACACCTCACCCTCCCCCTCCATCTCCCCTTATCTCTGCTGAAGACTTTGCCTCCTTCTTCAATGAAAAGATTGACAGAATCAGAGGCAGCTTTGATCCACTGTCCCAACAGCCTCCCCTCTCGCCTATACTGCCCTCTCCTTCCATCAACTGCTTCCCCCCCATAACTGAAGACCAGCTCTCCTCCCTCCTGTCAAAATCACACCTCACCACCAGCGCCCACGACCTGCTCCCATCCCAACTCATTCCCAACCTCTCCTCCGTTATCATCCCAGCCCTGACTCATCTTTTCAACATATCACTCACCACCGGCACCTTCCCCTCAGCATTCAAGCATGCCTTGATCACACCCATCCTCAAAAAACCCTCCCTTGACCCCACGGCTGTCTCCAACTACCGCCCTATATCTGTCCTCCCCTTCGCCTCTAAACTACTTGAACAGCACATCCACTCTGAGCTGTACTCTCACCTCTCCTCCTTTCCCTCTTCAACCACCTGCAATCCAGCTTCCGACCACTCCACTCCACTGAAAAAGCACTGACCAAAGTCACAAATGACATACTGACTGCCAAAAGCAAGTGCCACTAATTTGTCCTCCTCCTCCTTGACCTGTCCGCCGCCTTCGACACTGTTGACCACTCCCTTCTACTTCAGATCCTCGAATCTCTTGGCATCACGGACCTTGCCCTCTCCTGGATCTCCTCATTCTTAACAGACCGACCTTCAGCGTCACCCACTCCCACACATTCTCCTCGGCCTACCCCCTATCTGTCGGGGTCCCCCAGGGCTCAGTGCTAGGACCGTTACTCTTTTCAATCTACACTCTCGGCCTAGGGCAACTCATTGAGTCACATGGCCTCCAGTACCACCTCTACGCCGACGACACCCAAATCTACCTGTCTGGACCTGACATCACCTCCCTTCTATCCAAAATTCCGCAATGCCTGTCCGCAATCTCTTCCTTCTTCTCTGCTCGCTTCCTTAAGCTGAACATGGACAAAACCGAATTCATCATCTTCCCCAAGCCACTCCCCCTCACTACCTGGCCTCTCCATCGTCGTAAACGACTGTTCTCTCTCCCCAGTCCCCCACACCAAGTGCCCTGGGGTTATCCTTGATTCTTCCCTCTCCTTCAAGCCCCACATCCAAGCCCTCACCACCTCCTGCCGACTCTAGCTCAAAAACATCTCTCGGATCCGCACTTTCCTTGACCACAACACCGCTAAAACCCTTATTCACGATCTCATCATCTCCCACCTTGACTACTGCAACCTTCTGCTCACCGGCCTCCCGCTACCTCCCTTTCACCTATCCAATCTATCCTGAACTCCGCTGCCCGCATAATCCATCTGTCGCCCCGTTACTCCCCTGTCTCCCCCTCTGCCAAGCCCTTCACTGGCTCCCTGCTTCCCAGAAATCCCAGTTTAAAACACTAACCATGACATACAAAGCCATCCACAACCTGTCCCCTCCATACATCTCTGACATGGTCTCCTGATACCTACCCTCACGCAACCTGCGATCCTCCCAAGAACTCCTCCTCTACTCCCCCTTCATCTCCTTTTCGCACAACCGCATACAGGACTTCTCCCGTGCATCACCCATACTCTGGAATTCGCTGCCCCACCACATCAGGCATTCCCCTACCCTGGAAACCTTTAAAAGAGGCCTGAAACCCACCTCTTCCACCAAGCCTACAACCTGCAACGAGACCCGGTCCACAGCACCATCTCACAAACGAAACCTCCTCCTCCTACTGTATCCCCACCTGCCCCTCTTAGACTGTGAGCCCTTGCGGACAGGATCTTCTCCTCTATTTTATCTGTACTCTAGAATTGTCCACAGCCATTGTTACTTGTATTGTTACTATGTTACTTGTCCTAGTCTGCCCTCTTAACATGTAAAGTGCTATGGAATATTATGGCGCTATATAAATAAATATTAATAATGATAATAAATGCCATCCCTGAACATATGAACATATTGGCCTGGGGACTTATAGAAGGTACAGCTTGATAAAAGCATCTGCCGAAACGTGTAGTTTTTAGGGGGGGGGAGGGGTGCATTTCTTTTTGATACACGTGTAACATGTTTGATTCATTAAATATTGAAGAGTTTTTGCAAAAAAACGTCTATCACTGTTCCTTCAACGCTCGCTGGAAACTACCTTTTTTCCTTTACTTGGATGTAGCTGTGCTTAGCCTGGACGGGGCTACATCCATGCTGGAGCTTCTGAAACGGACATCAAGGTGGTGAGCTGAATTTTTTTCTTTATTCAACTTATATAAGGTATTCCAGAATGCTGTACATAAGACCTTACTGGTGGTAGCCACAGCTTATATGCAAAAATAAAACTGCTGACAGGTTCCCTTTAATGTTTGGTATGGAAACCTTTGTTTGCAATTACAGAGGTCAGATGTTTCCTGTAGTTCTTGACCATGTTTGTACACAGTGCAGATCCTCTATACAGATATACTTCAAATCTTTCAGGTTTCGGGGATGTCAACGGATAATATTGAGTTTTAACATTCTCCAAATATTTTCTATTGGGTTTAGGTCTGGAGACTGACCATCTTCCATGCTCTCACTGAGTGAAGGAGGTTGTTGGCCAAAATCTTGCGATAGATGATCCCATCAATTCTCCCTTCAATACAGTGCAGTCGTCCTGTCGCCTTTGCAGAAAGCCAACTATCAAAGTATGATGTCTCCACCTCCATCATTCCTGGTTGGGATGGTGTTTGGGGGTTATACTTATCCTTCTTCTTCCTCCAAAAACACAGAGTGGAGTAGATATCAAAAATTTCTATTTTGGTATTATCTGAACATGTGACCTCTTCCCATGCCTCTTCTGGATCATCCAGATGGTCATTGTCAAACTTCAAATGGGCCTGTGCTGACATGAAAAGAAGGACCTTTTGTGCCCTATAGGATTTTAAACCATGATGGCATAGTGTGTTACTAACTTGAGACTGTGATCCTGACTGGCAGCTCTCTTTAGGTCATTGACCAGGTCCTCCTGTGTAGTTCTGGGCTGATTCCTGACCTTTCTCAGAATTATGCTTACTCCATGAGGCAAAATCTTGCATGGTGCTTGAGACAAAGGTAGATTGAAAATCATCTTTCCATTTTCTAATAATTTCGCCAGCAGTTGTTGCCTTTTCACCAAGCCGCTTGTATATTTTCATTTAGCCAATCACAGCCTTTTGTAGGTCTACAATTTTGTCCCTGGTGTCCTTGGACATATATTTGATCTTGGCAATGGCGGAGAGGTTGGAGAATGATTGATTGAGTGTGTACAGGTACTGTAACTTTTATTCAGGTAACAAGATCAAACAGGTTCAATTAATTCAGGTACTGAGTCCAGAGTAGGAGGGCTTCTTAAAGGAAAAATAACAAGTCTGTGAGAGTCAGAATCTTTGTTGGTTGATAGGTGATCAAATAGGTTTTTTCATGCAATAAAAAGCAGTTAAATTTAATAATCATACAATGGGATTTTCTGAATTTTTTTAGATTCTGTCTGTCACATTTGACTTACCTATGATAAAAATTAAACACCTCTGCATTCTTTGTAGGTGGGAAAACTTGCAAAACCGGCAGTGTATCAAATACTTAGTTTTCCCACTGTATGGGCAGTACTGGTACTTTTTATTACTTTAGTTTTTGTTACTGAAACTTAATATCATCAATAATGTCAATAAAATTAGGATTATTGTATATAAACATGTTTAGCAAAAACACCATGTATTTTTGACCTATTAGAACCATTGGAAGAGTTATTTGAACTTTAGAAAAGAAAATTGGCATGCTATAGGGAAATTCTTTAACATAATTGCTAAATAAGGCACCAGAATAAAAAAATGAAAGTTTCTTAGCATTTATAATTATTTTGTACATGACTATTTTCTTATGTCAGCAGATAATTATTTTAGCAACTTCCATTTACAATTTTCCATTTCTTATAGCAATAAAGCTTTATTAAAGTATGAAATATTATAAAAAAAAAAAAGCTTAATTAGGTAGATACAGATGTCCATTACATTGTATACTCCATTTTAAATTTGATATGTGTAAATTGTGCTCTAGTTCAGACTGAGCAAATATTGAAAGCTAAATAATTGTGTCCTGGTATTTAGAGAACTTTCACGCGCATTTGTTATGTGTTTTTCTTCTCCATGTAAAATGCAGGCAATGGCCAGAAAGCGAAGGAATACAAGTGGAATTGAAGTCTGTTCTAAGGGGCTGTCACACGTTATGATATCATTAAAGATATTGCTGAAACGTCAGTGGTTTTCAGTCGCTCTAACGACGTTGTTGCGTGTGACACGCCAATCTTACAAACGATAAGTGGTCTGATCTTCATCGCAGATTTGAGATCCGGACCCCACATCAGACAATGTTGATCATGCAATCTGCTTGCATCGTTCTGTGTGACACCACAATAACGATCTCCTTAACGATTTCACCTATTCACAACATTAACAAGCATCATTCGCTGGGTGTGCAAACGATACCTGCTCGCAACATCGTTGCTGCGTCGTGAACGATATCTAGACGTGTGACACGCTCACAAAATCGTAGCATGTGACGGCCCCTCTAGAGTGAAGTTCTATTCTTTAGTGAAGAACCAAGTTTCAGAGGTGATGGCGTGTGGCAGCGCTGAGACATAACAATTCGCTGTGACCTCAAGGCATAGTAGTAGATGAAATCCTGTTCTAGAGTGAAGCCACCATCATGACTACGAAAAGAAGATGCTATCAGGACTGAACAAGCAAGCAATGGGCATTGGAGCTGTGGACTCCGTGATAGTTGTAAATTTAGAATGATAATTTTTACGTTTATTTGTGAAAATATCAGAAATTTGCCAAAAATTTCGCAAATTGTCAAACTTTTCATTTTTTATACCGATAAACCAGAGAGTTATGTGACACAAAATAGTTCATAAATAACATTTCCCACATGTCTACTATACATCAGCACCATTTTTGAAACATAATTTTTTTGGTTAGAAAACTGCACCCCTCAAACTGCTCAAAACCACAATCAAAAACCCATCAGGTGCTTCACAGGAACTAAAGCAATGTGGAAGGAAAATATGTTACCTTTTCCCACAAAAACATTCCTTGATTCCAAATAATAATAATTACATTTTTCCACTGAAATGTTTTAACCCCAGGTTTACACATGTGACAAGGGAGTAGATAAAAAAAAAGGGCCCCAAAATGTGTTACACAATTTCTCCGGAATGTGGCAATACCCACATGTGACTGTACAGTACTGTTTGGCCATAAACCAGGACTCAGGAGGGAAGAGCGCCATTTGATTTTTGGAAATAATAAGAGCGCAAAAATAGGGTCTCATCTAACATATAAGAATAGGTCGTATTAATGGTTGCACTCACCTTAAGGAGTTGTGAGGGTCACAACCACTTTATACGTTAGAAAGGCTGCTGCACATGTCCACTTTCAATAAAAAACTTCAATAGATAATCCGTAGCTCTATCACAACTGGATCATCCATGGATGATGTGTGCCCTGAAAACTGGCATGAAAAGATCCTAACTGTGGCTATTGATGTGCAGTGCATATAATAATCCATAGCTCTATCTGTTAAAGATTTGATTTCTGGAGCATAGATTTTCCTGAAATAGTTTGCGGACTGCATTTGCATAGCTCCTAAGTGCTGGAACACCAGACACCCCTTAAGTGACTACATTTCGGAAATTACACCCCTATGGGAGTTCATCTATGGGTGTAGTGATAATTTTACCTTTGGAAAACACCCATGGATTCTAGCGCAGTAAATGTAATAGAATTTAAAATTGCTTATAAGTCCTTGTAGTGCCCAGTACATTTTAGTGCTCATCCATTGTGTCCAGTTTGTGCTTCTGGAGAAACACACACCATAAATTAAGCGGGCTTCCTCACTACAACAATGCCAAACATGTGGACGTTAACTGTGCTTTAGACATTGCAGGGTTCAGAAGGGAGGGGAGCATTTGGGTTTGGGCATGCAGGTTATGCTGGTTTTCTTCTTGGGGAGTGAGGAGCTATAGCGCTTTTGTAGAGTGAATATTAAATTCACAGAGAATAACTTCACTGTTAATTCAATGACCTGGTAAAACTACATCATTTGGTGAATTTGAATTTTGTTAGATCTTCTCATCTCTACAACTTTGTAAATGTGATGTTAGAAATCTCACTCATTTTGCTGTTCATGTAAAGCTGGGGTCACACTTGTTAAGGCAATTGCGGTGACCGCATCCAGATCCGGATGCAGTAACCGCAATTGCCTTCACACACATTTTTTAGGAAAGCCGGCTATTGTCAGCTTTGTAGAAATGTATGAATGAAGCCGCGGCTCCCCTGACAATAGAGCAGATACTGTATGTGATGTATGTATAGTATCTGCCGCTGTCCGAGGTACTGTAACCATTAACATTAGGTCTATGGGCAGCTTACTGTAAATGCCTTATTAACCCCTAACGTGCCGAGTGGAGTGGACAGCATGTCTCTAGTGGGGGTGGGCACCCCCTAGAGACATGTTGCCCACAGCTAATATTCATATTTAATGTGTTACTACACATTTAACACTTTGCTTATCCCTGCGGCAGCAGGGATGAGCAGAGTATACGGAGACCGCATTGCTCAGGATTACACATCATGAGCAATCTGGTTACCGCATTGCGGTTGCCAGAACCACTCCGAAAACTGTAGCCTGCATGATTTTTAGCGCAGGCTGCAGATCCGGAGCCGGTAACCGGATATCATATAAAGCAATCCGGTTACCATAATGGGCTCCTATGGGGAGCGTTTCCTGATCCGGCTTTTTGAATGCTCAAAACCGGATCAGGATTTTAAAAAACCTGCCGCATGTGTGACCCTAGCCTAAAAGGCTGCATTTTTTCTGCACAAAAAAAATAAAATCCATGCATTAAAAACACTGTGATAAAAGGCCCTTGAGAATTCTATGTAGAGATTTGATTTTAAGCTTCTCAGAAATGTGAACGATTGCTCTTCTTTCTAACATAGTTTTATTATGTTTATAAACTATTATTATCTTCTGTTATATGGTGCAGCAAAAAAACACACTAAAGTATAATGGATTTATTTCATGTATTCCATACACATCAATCAATGTGGCAGATTTGAGAATGTTTAGGTTGTTGCCTAAAAAAAATTATGAAGCTAGGTCTATAATTGTGTTTTTTTTTGTTTATTTTTTGGCTCTTTAAATGATATCAACATATTGATAACTGGTGACAAATTTTATTGATATCTATGAAATGCACAAGTTGATTTTGACAGATATTGTAAAAATGTACGGTAATCTGTTGCTAGCATTTTGCATCTTTAAGGCACTTTTTACATTAATTCCAGTAGATTGAAGCAAAAGCTGAAGTTGATATTTAAGAATGAAGTCCAAAAAAACATACAAATAAATATTTAACCATAAATATCCTAAGATTATTGCAGATTAGTAATTCAAATGAATCTTAAAGGCAATGTGTCATTCCAAAAATGATTTAGTTAAAGAGGAACTGTCACCCCCTGCTGCATGGCAATCTAAATGCAGCACTGAATGCAGATATAGCCTTAGGAAAACTCACTGCTAAAAGTCATGAGGGCATTCCCTGGGGCTTGAGTCAACTTGATTCACGGGGGCCATTCCCTCCCCCTCTGCCTCTCTGTGCCACCTTCTGCTGTGCAGGCTCTGCCCTCCTCCTCTCCTGCTCTCTGTCACTCATCCTGCTGCACACTGCATGCAAATCATTTGTCCTGAGGTCAGCTCCAGATTCCTGCCCTGCTGTCTGAACAAAGCATAAACAGCACCTCAGGAGGCAGCACAGAGAGGCAGAGGGGGGGGGAATGGCCCCCATAAATCAAGCTGACTCAAGCCCCAGAGAATGCCCTCATGACTTTTAGTGATGAGTTTGCCTAAGGCTATATCTCGGGGTACACAGCACACAGACACATGGAGGACCCCTTCCCTGAATGCAGAAGACATGCTGAATTTAATGCTGCATTTAGATTGCCATGCAGGAGTGGGTGACAGGTCTTCTTTAAATCAGGCTTTTGTGTTAAAGGTATTTTTTCAAATTCATTTTTGTATTTTTCATATTTTTTATTATTGTTCATCTACATAACAAAAATCTCATATAGGTCATTAGGCTTAATCTTACCTTCCTACATAAGCAAAAAATGACTGACTCACATTCTACAGAATGATATTGAAGTATTTATAGTATAAATATCATTTCATTGAAGAAAAAAAAAATAACAACCCAATACTGCATGCTTTTTAATGATGGGTCACATAGCAGCTAAGATCATGATTTTATGTGCCATATGACTTATTTTCTCACATTTTTCTGTGCTCTTTCAAAAGCTGCATTTTAAAGCTGTGTGGGCTGGACAGCATCTGATAGGGTGCAGCGCAATGTTACAGCAGAGAAGCGAGAAGATCAGAGATTGTGAGCTGTGCGGGGAGCCAACAGCCAGATGACAGATCAGAGAAAAGGATAGGGAGAGTTTACACTGATCTTGACAGTCTGACATTGCTTAGCAACTGTGCTGTTAGGCTTTTGTAATCTGATACATTGTTTCCTCATGATTCATTACAAAAAAGCACATATATGCCTCACCATGCATTTAATCCATCCTTCTGCTCATATCTTCTGGGCTCAGACCCACGATACCATAACTCTTGGCCAGTATACACAAAGAAAAAGAGTGAGGAGTCACCAATAAAAAAAAATAATTCTTTATTTGTGCAAAATATTAAAATTGATGAAAGTCCATGGTAGCATAGAAACAATCTCGACGTGCTTCTGGCTTACGCCCTTTGTTGTTTCCTCATGAGCTGCGGTCAGCAGTGTAGGCCATGCCCCCACCCTTACATGGTTACATGCCCCATATTCAGTGTGAAGACGGATCTGAGTGATAATAAACATATGTCTGCTTCACACACAGTGCAGTAGGGCCACCTTGTAAAAGGTTTATGAATGGTTTTTAACCAGAATTTTCTAATGAAGTATATTTGAAAGTTTACTAAAATCACTTGCTCTACATTATTATTAAATTAAAATAAAAACCGCAGTTACACTTTAAGGAACGAGTGGGAAGGTAATGGAAACAAGCTGTGACTTGTGGATCCTATATTATCTGCAGTATACAGAGATGTTATCTTTCATCGCAATCCTGTCTGTGATGAACATGAGACTTCTGAAAAGTCTTCTGTACAGAATATAAAGTGTGAGTCTAATATAACCAGCAAGAAAATAAACTATTTTTATAATGACCTGGAAAATTGAAAAAAAAAAACATAAAAAATTACATTTGGCTTAAACAATTTTAACAAATTATAGGTCATTTTCCAGTGGCGTAACTTCAGAACCAGAGGCCTCGATGCGAAAGCTCCAACGGGGCCCCCAATTATTGCAAATATGTAATAGTAGTAGTCATTTTCTATAGGCCAGAGGGACTTTTGGGGCCCCCTAGGCTCGAGGGCCCGGGTGCGATCGCAACCCCTGCACCTATTGTAGGTACACCCCTGTCATTTTCTATGATGCGTTCCCTTACAGGGCGATATTTAGTTCACAATACATGGATCAATTTGGTTCCCATGAGTCAAGTTCTCAGCTCATCTTCAGTCATTACATATACTAAGATGAGCTGAATAGTAAGTCTCTCAGTCTACCCTCTGCTAACAAGGATAGTCAGCAAGCCCTTCTGCACCTTCATTTTAAAGATTAGTGGGAGTCACTCTCAACACGTAGAACCCATCAATCAAAGCGTCTGACACATCTTAAAAGATGGCAAAAGGTTTGTAAAAAGCAATTCCATTACTCTTCAATATAATGAAACACAAAAATATAATATTTCACAGCAGTATATAAACATAAAATACAACCATCTCATATACAACAATTGCACTATTGCATGTGTAAACTATAGAAATTTTAAGAATAAGATAGATTATTGATTTTAAAGTCTTACGTTTAAAAACTGCCTTATAAAAAATGACCTTGTAGGCAGTCATCACTTCACATCTATGTTACAATGTCCTACTGCACAGAAATACCTTAACCCTCTTACCTCAACAGCCAATTTTCTTTTTACCTTTATATTTTCCCTCCAAGAATCATAACTTTTTTTTTGTTTGACCACTTGTTTTTTGCAGCACGAGTTGTAGTTTTGAATTACATCAATTATTTTACCATAAAATGTACTGAAAAATTAAAAAAAACTATTCCAAATGGGATGAAACGGTGAAATATATGCCATTCCGCTATTCATTTTTGTTTTTCTGGTAACATAATTGTTTAGATCCGGAATGACAATACCAAATTTGCATAGTTGTTTTTTTTTTTTTATTTAACTGGTATAAAAATTCAGAGCTTTGTATTAACAAAATTGGTTTATTTCACCATTTTCTGACACCCATAAGGTTTATTTTTTCATCAATTGAGCTGTGTCTGATGATGCTTTTATTGGTATCAAATTGAGGTACATACATTATGTTTTTATCAATATTCTTTGCATTACTTATGGATGTTTGGGGACCATAAAAAATACTATTTTTTTTCTTTTTACGGCATCTACCATAGGGGTTAGCCTGATAATATGATTGTGCTGACATTTACAGACAGGGCAATATAAAATATGTTGATATATAGTACTGCAACTTATCAATTTATTTAATAGGACATAAATCAAAAAACATCACAGAAAAAAGCAGCAATATCTGGTCACAATACTAATGCACTGGAAGATGTAGCAAACCCCTATGATAAGAGGTGGAGGCAGCACAGGTGTATTTTTATTTTAGCTTTCTTATATAGCACCATTAATTCCACAACATTTTACATACATCATCACTGTCCCCATTGGGGCTCATAATCTAAATTCCCTATCAGTATATCTTTGGAATGTGTAAGAAAACTGGAGAACCCGGAGGAAGCCCACACAAACACGGAGAAAATACAAACTCCTTGCAGCTGTTGTCCTTGGCGGGATTACAACCTAGGCCAGCAATGTTGCAAAGCACTGAGCCACCATAAAGAATGTTGACGATCACCCACTCACACAACTATAAACCATGGGTGAAGTGACTGTAAGAAATGTACATGGAAAAGGCAAGTATCAGGTGCCTATCACAAACATACGTGTAGTGCACCAGTCTATTGGTGACACCCATACTATTACATCAGGTGGTTGTCTTAGCGCTATAGAGATGCACCTCACAGAAAGAGAAATCTCAGATCCTGCTCACCAACAGTACAGGGTCTGGCTTCACCCTGCAAAGATAAAAAAAATACATGGGGTATTAGTTACAATAAATTCACCAGAAAACATAAATCCCCCTCCCCAAAAAGGAGAAAAAGAGAAACCCTTTAAATCTGATTGGTTGTTTTGTGCAATACTCTTGATGTTAGTTTTCATACATGAGAACTTAATTTTTTTAATCCTTCCGACCCTAATTTTCGGAGTTTGCTTGCAACAGAAATGCAAACAGTACTTACCTGCTAATTGAGATTACGTTCCTG
The DNA here is from genome assembly GCA_033576535.1 of Allobates femoralis. Taxonomy (NCBI): domain Eukaryota; kingdom Metazoa; phylum Chordata; class Amphibia; order Anura; family Aromobatidae; genus Allobates; species Allobates femoralis. The sequence goes on along the minus strand of JARQOC010000002.1, from coordinate 478,727,865 downwards.
ATTTGGGTGTTGTACTGATTTGCTTGCAGTTGTAAACAGTCATTTTTTTCTTCCGTTCTGTTAAGAACTCGTCCTTTGGCAGATTTAACTACAAACGCATTTCCTATACTTATATACCTTGATGGAAATTATGCATAATGACAGAATATACACATTAAAGAGCCTAACCCCGAATAATACCAAATTGGCACATTGACAACGTAGTGATATTGGGTAGTCAGGTCACAAATATTCCTGCTGAGACGAGGAGCAGAAAAATAAACAACTCATTCTTTGTCAGTTTGCAGAAGAGCTATAGAGTCTGGACATTGGGATGGCAATATAAAATGGTTGCCTGCACTAACTACAAGTCATAACATTTAAACAAAACATTGACCTTGGTGAGAAACCTTTCTCCATGCTGTAAAGAAGTGGAAGTGCTGCCCACACTCACGGAAGAAAACATGGTATTATATAATGCATCACACTGTTTGAAATGTGTTTGTCTGTTTAAGTTGTCACTTCAGTGAAGAAGTGGACGGACTCCAGCGCCACCTTTAGGTAGCTACTCAAAGTCATAATCGACTCTTTAACAAGCCTTTTAAAATGATTTAGGATTTGTGCCAGATCAGAACCCCAAACTGTAGATTATGTGTTTTGGGGTGATTGCCCCTCATCAGAGCAGTGTGTGACAATTCTGATTTGGCTGTGTGAGAGGCTAAGACGAGGTCTAGGGAACTAGCTATTCTCTTCATGGAGAGGAATCTGCCTTACAGCATAAGGAGACAGATAATCTGATAAGGAGACTTATGGCCACAATGCTCCTCTGGGAAACATGCAAATTGTCACTTCAGAGAGGAAGGAGTTTCGTCCACTTCCTCACTGAAGTGAAATTTGCATATTTCCCAGAGGAGCATTGTGGCCATAAGTCTCCTTATCAGCTTATCTGTCTACTTATTCTGGAAGGCAGATTCCTCTCCATGAGGAAAATAGCTAGTTCCCCAAATCTTTAAATGTTTAGTGATTTGCACTCACATGCAAGGTGAGCCATTTATATGGATGCATAATGCCTAGTGATTGTCTGCACTAAAGAGTGGTCCATTTATATGGATGCACCTAAATAAAATGAGAATGGTTGGTGATATCAACTTCCTGTTTGTGGCACATTAGTATATGGGAGGGTGAAAAATTTTCCATATGGTTGGTGACCATGGCGGACATTTTGAAGTTGTCCATTTTGGATCCAACTTTATTTTTTTAATGGAAAGAGGGTCATGTGACACATCAAACGTTTTGAGAATTTCATAAGAAACACAATGGTGTGCTTGGTTTTAACATAACTTTATTCTTTCATGAGTTGTTTAGAAGTTTAAGACCACTTATAAAATGTGGTCAAAGTGCTGCCCATGTGTTGGATTGTCAATGCAACCCTCTTCTCCCACTCTTGACACACTGATAGCAACACTGCAGAAGAAATGCTAACACAGGTTTCAAGTATCCGTTGTTTCAGATGCTCACATCTCGTATCTTCACAGCATAGACAATTGCCTTCAGATGAGTGATGAGGCAAACTTTTTTGTGAATGGTGAAGATAACAAACAAAACCACCGCTATTGGTCTGACACTAACCCACAGTGGATTGATCCCTCCAAGACTGTTGGAACACAAAAATTGATGGTATGGTGTGGTTTATGGGTTACAAAGATAGTGGGGCCATTCTTCATCAATGGAAACCTCAATACGGCGTACAACAACATGTGGTCGGCAGAGCCGTATGACCAAGGTAAAAACAACATCACACACACCACATCAGGACCCTCATTTTTCATGCTGTGGAACAGGGTGTGGAAGAGGAGTATTTATCACATTCCATGGAGAAAGGTCCGTTTGGCCATTGGAACATAGAACAATCAGGCTCTTTACAACCTGATACCTATAAGTGGTAGAATGCCTGCAATAAGTGCGACCAAAAACATACAGGAAAAGCAGGTAAATAACATATCTTCCAAGTAATCAAGCACTCTTCCACTCCTCTTCTGGGTGACATCATTGCTGTGCATACTCTATAGGTCATACTGCACTCTGTGACCTAAAAGTGGCTTTTACAATGTAAGTCTATGATAACTTGGCTCGATAGACTTACAACGTAAAAAAGACACATACAGCATATAGAGTGAGCTGGATAGACTGAATTCTGTGACATCACTGAGAAGAGGAGTAGAACAGTACGAGATCCTGAAGAAAGCAGCAGCAGGTATATTAATACACACAATTACAATATAAGCAGCATTAAATTAGCATTGAAATAAATAGCAATCATCTGTGTCTAATAGCTGCCACAACCTAGCCTACTGCTTTTAATCTTTTGGTGCGGTTGCCACCATCTTGGCAGCATGGGGCCTACAGACTGTTGCTGTCATTCTGGTAGTCCTGTGAAGCTCATCCATAAACTGAGCTTCATGAAAGGCAATGATTACCACTATATAATGTAATAAAAACAACTTCCAACAAAACAATGATCCCAAACATAAAGCAAAATTCAGTCTCTTGATGTGTAAAACTGATAGAGACATACCCCAAGCGACTTGCAGCTGTAATCATAGCAAAAGATACTTTCACAAGGCACTGTATATAGGCATGTGATGGCTCGTTATTTTGCAGAAAAGGTTGCACTTTTGAATGGTACCATCTATTTTATCATGCAATGAACTCAAAAACAGGGAAAAATTCATTAGTGCAGTGCAATTGCAAAAAAATACAATTTTACAACTTTTTTTTAGCTTTTATTTTCAATGCATTCAATATTCAGTAAAAATGACTTGGCAGTATGACTCTCCAAGAAAGTACAGTAACTGCAACAGTAAATTTGCATTATTTTTCTTCATTTAACTAATGAAAAAAATCCAAAATATTTCAACCTATCAGGCCAAAAGGCTCATGGATTGCCACACCATTAGGCTACACACCATAAATGCTGCTGTCAGAGATTGTCATTGGCAGGTCAACAGCAGTGGCTGGAACTTGGCTACACTCTCTGATATTAGAGGTAGGTAATGACTTTTTATGGTGCCAGGTGGGAATGGTGCAGACTGATTTCCTGATCCCGCTCCATTTACCCACATCTGATGAGATTCTTTCATGTACAGCACTTGTCATTAAGATGTTAAAGGCTATAGACACCTTTTGACATGCAAAAAATACTTTTAGTTATGTTTATTGTTACATTTAGTTAGTAAAAGTGCCATTTTCACACCCCATGATATATGGTTTGCAAGCCTATCCAAGCTTCAGATTTTTCCCTTGTGTGAATGTCCCTCCCTTTAATACATGCTAGTTGTGATAGCTGGATGTGTACATGGAGCTGCTGTCTTCATTTGATTTCAGCAAACAAAATGGTAGAACATATTTAATGACAACTAAGAAGTTGCTTAAATCCTTTATTACCTTTAACAAACCTACATATCATGGTTGGAAAGGTTTTTTTTACCTATGACGTATAGATGCATAATAGCAATCATGGAGGCACATAGGTCATGCCTGCACAATCGCTGCCCGGAGCTCGGTATAAAACATTGCTGAGCAATGACAGTCACAGCCAGGGCCGGTGCCTGACAGTTTAGGCTCCTAAATGCTGCAATCCATAGTGGTCGCAGCATGTAGGAGGCTAGGAGAGGAAATGCGCTCCTTCTCTCACCCGATAAGCATCCACTCAATATAATCAAGGGCTGCTGATCATTGCCGTAGAAACCTGGAGTAAAATAATGACCTTCGAGTTTTCCAAATACGGAGGCCTGTTAGACCATGCCACGAGCTTGGTCTAAGAGGTGTTCTGCCAGTATAACACTGATAGGTGTAGCACATTGAAATGCATGTTTAGTGCAATGCATTACACAAGTGATCAGAGTAATAAAAGTTAAAGTTCCATATAGGTATTGAGTAAAAAAATGGTAGAAATAATAAAGAAAAATTTTGAAACAATAAACAAAAAGATTGAAAAAAATATTATATCAATAAATATGTATATTTATATAAAAATAAACAAAAAATACACATTTGGTATTGTCACATCTGGAATAACCTGACCTATAAAACTAACACTCGTTAACCCCGTCAATGAACCCTGTTAAAAATGAATAAACAACCTGACAAAAAAAGGACACTGTGTGCAGAATTATTAGGCAAATGAGTATTTTGATCACATGATACTTTTTATACATGTTGTCCTACTCCAAGCTGTATAGGCTTGAGAGCCAACTACCAATTAAGTAAATCAGGTGATGTGCATCTCTGTAATGAGGAGGGATATGGTCTAATGACATCAATATCCTATATAAGGTGAGCTTAATGATTAGGCAACTTTCTTTTCTTTGGAAAAATGGGTCAGAATAGAGATTTGACTGGCTCTGAAGAGTCCAAAATTGTGAGATGTCTTACAGAGGGATGCAGCAGTCACCGAACAATCAAGCGTTTCATGGCAAATAGCCAACAGGGTCGCAAGAAGCGTGTTGGGCAAAAAAGATGCAAAATATCTGCCCATGAATTGAGGAAAATCAAGTGTGAAGCTGCCAAGATGCCATTTGCCATCAGTTTTGCAATATTTCAGAGCTGCAACATTACTGGAGTATCAAAAAGCACAAGGTGTACCATACTCAGGGACATGGCCAAAGTAAGAAAGGCTGAAAAATGACCACCTTTAAACAAGAAACATAAGATAAAATGTCAAGAATGGGCCAAGAAATATCTTAAGACTGATTTTTGAAAGGTTGTATGGACTGATGAAATGAGAGAGACTCTTGATGGGTCAGATGGATGGGCCAGAGGCTGGATCAGTAAAGGGAAGAGAGCTCCACTCCGACTCAGATGCCAGCAAGGTGGAGATGGGGTACTGGTATGGGCTGGTATCATCAAAGATGAACTTGTGGGACCTTTTCGGGTTGAAGATGGAGTGAAGCTCAACTCCAAGACCTACTGCCAGTTTCTGGAAGACAACTTCTTCAAGCAGTGGTACAGGAAGAAGTCGGTATCGTTCATGAAAAACATGATTTTCATGCAGGACAATGCTCCATCACATGCATCCAACTATTTCACAGTGTGGCTGGCCAGTAAAGGTCTAAAAGAAGAAAAAATAATGACATGGCCCTCTTGTTCACCTGATCTGAACCCATAGAGAACCTGTGGTCCCACATAAAATGTGAGATCTACAGGGAAGGAAAACAGCACACCTCTCGGAACAGTGTCTGGGGGGCTGTGGTGGCAGCTGCACGCAATGTTAATCATGAACAGATCAAGAAACTGACAGAATCTATGGATGGAAGGCTGTTGAGTGTCATCATAGAAAAAGGTGGCTATATTGGTCACAAATTTTTGGGGGTTTTGTTTTTGCATGTCAGAAATGTTTATTTCTAAATTTTGTGCAGTTATATTAGTTTACCTGGTGAAAATAAACAAGTGGGATGGGAATATATTTGGTTTTTATTAAGTTGCCTAATAATTCTGCACAGTAATAGTTACCTGCACAAACAGATATCCTCCTAAGCAGTGGCGTAATTTCAAGCCAAGGGGCCCCGATGCGAAAGCTCCAACGGGGCCCCCAATTATTGCAAATCTTTAAACGTATTAGTCTTTTTCTATAGGCCAAAGGGACTTGTGGGGCCCCCCTAGGCTGCAGGGCCCGGTTGCGATCGCAACCCCTGCACCTATTGTAGTTACGCCCCTGCTCCTAAGATAGCAAAATCTAAAAAAAAAAAAACACTCTAACTTCCAAAAATATTAAGCTTTGATATTTGAGTCCTTTGGGTTGATTGAGAACATAGTTGTTGATCAATAGTAAAAATAATCCTGTACAATACAACTTGCCTAATAATTCTGCGCACAGTGTATTTTCATCATACTGCTAAAAAAAAGTGGAATAAAATGCAATCAAAATATAGCATGTAAATGTAAATGGTATCAATAAAAACTCCAATGTTTCCCACTTAAAAACCAGCTCATGACACAACTCCATGAGCATGCAAAAGCTATAGCTCTCAGAATATAGCAATGCCAAAATAATGATTTTTTCTAGATTTATTTTATTGTGTAAAAGCAGCAAAACATTAAAAAAGTATAAATGTGGTATCGCTGTAATTGTACATGACTCAAAGAATAAATCTGTCTTATCAATTTTACTACATGGTGAATGGCATAAAAAAAATAATTTCTGAATTAGTGTTTTTTGTTAAAGTGACTCCGTCAGGTCATTTTTCAGTATGATACTAATATTACCCTTGAATAATGCCTGGGCAGACTTTTTAAAACATGTAAAATCATTAATTGAACCATTTGTATTTTCCCCTTGCATAAGAATTTTGAGACCCTCAGGGAGCTGGTGCATTAGACCCGTCCATTATTTCCCACAGAGGATAAGTTCTGGCTGCTGTATAAGTGTTATTTAAATATGCACCCCCCCACCCAAGCTGGTTTTCCCTGTCCCTCCTCTCTGTGCTCAATGCAGGGGAGGGGGAGAGTCGGGAAAAAGGGAAAAATAAAAAAATGAAAAGCAGTTACATATGGATTTTTGACCTGATTTGACACCTTTAATTTTGGGGCCCCCCAAAAAATTTTTCAAATAGAAAGTGCTAAAAAAAAAGTGGGTTTTGTGCCCGAATATATTTTTCGATAAAAATGGCAGCACAGCCTGAAAAAAAAAACAAGGGGCCACATGATTTTTGCCAGCAGAAAAATAAAAAAAACCCTATTTTCTTGCATAACATTTCTTTTTTTTTTTGTAAAAGGGGAAAAATTATTAATAGGGAAAATTTAAATTTTAAATCTAGTATCACTGTAAACACGGGTGCCCAAAGAAAAAACCATCTAATCTTTTTAAAACCCAAAAAAAAGGGAAGATATAAAAAAAAAAAAAAAAGGGCAATTCTTGAACTTCTGTTCTTTTTTGTTTATTCTGCCCCCCAAAGTTTGCAGTAAGGCTCGGCTCACTTTTACCCTCAACCTACGCTTAACGATTCACCAAATCTCTAAAAATAACTGATTCCAGACAGCACCCATAACGGAACATTCATTATAATGAGACATGCCGAGTCCCCTTTGGACTCAGTCTGTCCTATGATTCGGCTGTGTCAGTCGTTTTTTAAGCATGCATGCAGTCAACCACAGGGCTTAAGCATTTTTGGGGGGGACAGTAGTTTTGGGGGCGAGGGGTTGCTCCTGCCAACTCTCCTTTGATGGTCTGCAACTGGGGGCTATCTTCTATCTTACGGTTTTTCAAAAGGGGGAAGGCACAGATACATCCTTATTTCTTTTCCCCAACAATTTTTAAAAAACAGTTTGGGAAAACATCGTTTTTCATACATGTTTTACCCCACAGGTACAAATCTTGAAGATTTTTCGAAAAAGATGCATTTGACTTTAATACATAGTTTTTTCTGGAGGCTGTTTCCTAATACTGTAAATTTGGGGGTCACTCACTTTTTTGTCCCTGACTGAAGTCCTTCTTGTTTTCCCCAAACCCCCCGGGGAACCCTGACCCAAGTTTCCCAAAAAGCTGGGGCCCTTTTTCTCACTATACTTCCCACAGGTACAGCACCTACTTCCCCTCCCGCTCCTAACTAAGATGGAGTCAGCTTAATGTAGGGTGCTGGCTCCTTTCTCATTGGGATAAACCCCCACAGATTCACCCCTTCCCACCTAATTTTAACACCAGGGAGCCCAAAATGTAAAACCAACCACTAATGGCCACACTTATCATTTGTCATCAACCAGTGTCTTTAAGGCGGGAGAATATTGGGCCCAAACCCGGGGAAAGAGTAGGCCGG
>JARQOC010000002.1:478336492-478719975 GCA_033576535.1 Allobates femoralis | reverse complement strand
TGATTATAACCTCTATTCCGTACTTTACACAATCGTTTTCTTCAGCAAAAGGGATGGCTAGAAAGGATAAGAGGGGGTGCAGGGACAGGCATAACGACACGGGGGGGTCAGTTTGTGGGGTCATGCGCGCCACTCTGAGGAGCCCGTCACTTTTCTACATAACAGATTATAACAAGATAAGCCCACCTGAGTGAGTGTAACGTCTCTAGGGGGACTGCGCACCCCCTAGAGACATTATACAAAGATTTATTTATTAAATTTTAACTTTCACAGAACACAGGACACTTTGCTTATCCCGGCAGCAGCTGGGATAAGCAAAGTATATGCTGGAACCGCATTGTTCAGGATTAAACATCCTAAGCAATCCGATTCCCGCATTGCGGATGCTAAAACCGCTCCGAAAACTGCAGCCTGCATGATTTTTACCGCAGGCTGCAGAGCCGGAGACGGAAACCGGATTGCTTGTGAAGCAATCCGGTTTTTAGCATTGGCTCCTATGAGGAGCGTTTCTTGATCCGGTTTTCAGCTTTTTGAAAGCTCAAAACCGAATCAGGTTTAAAAAAAAACGTAGATGTGACCCTAGCCTGTGTGCGGCCCTCGAGGCCTGGAGTTGCCCACCCCTGTTCTATTCTATGAGCCCTGCAACTGTAATAACTATAAGTTACCATATTAGTACTGTTAGTTTGCAAATAAAGTCACTTTGGTGTTCTGGAGCATCAGGTGAATTCATTGTTATCTTTATTCTGGATTGCCCATATAATAAATAGATTAACTCCTTTTTACAAATAGGAAAAATTATACATCAAATAAAGCCCAAACAAATAAAGTTAACCTGACAGCTGAAAGATGTTCCCCGATCCAGCAGAATATATCAGACACTGGCTGCATTGCTTTCCAACATTTATATTTAACTCTAAAACACTGTGGTGTTTCAGTGAAGAATACACTATAAGGCTATGGTCAAGCAGTGCATTTTTTATGCAATTTTTGATGCATTTTTTTACATAACTGCACCAAAATCTGCATGTCTATCCTTATACCAGCAAAGTCAATGAGAATTCTGACGTGTTGTGCCATGTTGCTTATTTTTTTCCTTGCAGATTATGGTATGTGCAGAAAAAATCTGCAGCATGTCAATTCTTGGGGAATTTTTTGCAGGATTTTTCACCCATTGAGTGCAATGATGTCATGAAAAAACACCACAAATATGCATGTCTGTGCACACATTGTGTTTTTCGGTGTGGAACTGGTGCTTTTTCTTATAAAATGCATGGTTTATTAAATGTAGTGAAATGAATTCTGGTCTCTCTCTCTCTCACAATTTAATGACTTCAAAACAAAATCATATAGTAGAAAAACACACCAGTTACGCATGCAATAATGCTCCTTAGGCCTTGTTGACACATACCAATGCATTTTTTTAGCCCTTTGAGAAACTGATCAGTTTTTTAAGGGTGCCAAATAGTGTCCCCTGTGGTTCTGAATGTTTTTGAGTTTTTGAACTTAGTCATTGTTTCATTAAAAACGCATATGCGTTAACGCATGCGTTAACGCATGCCACATATAGGCACATGCATTAACGCATGTGTTTCCCATAGGGCCCCATGTTAAAAAAAGCATGCGTTTTTTTACAGCACCCAAAAAACGCTGCATGCAGTGTTTTTGGAACAGTGAAAAAAAACACGTGTTTGTTAAAAAACGCAGCTACACTTAAGTGCACCATGCGTTAACGCATGTGCGTTTTTTATTAATAGCTAAAAAATGCAGAGAATGCCAAAAAAGCTGATATGTGTGAACAAGGCCTTAGGCTAGGGTCACACTTGAGGGCTGGATGCGATTTTCCATGCGATTTTCACACTTGAATTGGGTGAAAATCGCATTCTAAATCACATCCATAGACCCCAATACAAAAAATGCATGCCCCAATGCCAAAAACGCATGGCTAAAGTGCCATGTGTTTTTTGGATGCGTTTTTGGCTCAGCACCAAAAAAGGCATCATTCAAAAATGCATGTGTTTTTGTAACATGGGGCCCTATGGGAAACGCATGCGAAAATGCATGGCACTAAATGGTACCATGTGTTTTTGCATGTGTTTTCGCATGCGTTTTTTTAGCGCTGCTCCTGTCCTAAAAGCAAAAACGCAGCCCAAAATAGCAGGCTTTCAAGAACAACCTTAAAAAAAGCATGCAAGTGTGACCCTAGCCTTAGATGTGGAAAAACACATTGCAAATTTGGGTGCACTTTTCTGCTAGAGGATACAGATTTGGTGCAGAAAATTTCAGCACCATATCTGCAGCTTGGCAAATACTCTAAAAGCCACCGAGAACTGAAGTCCATGGAAGACTAGCCGGACAGGTGGGTCTCCCGTGGCTTCTTCCTGCCCAGTCTTCTGGAGATATAGGTCTCTCCCTTTACACAAACCAGAAAGACCTATCACCCAAGGCCAGCAGGTAGTGAGAAGCTGCCGGGGATCCACCTGACTGACTAGTTTCATGTACAGCTTGTTCACAGCAGCTATTAAAGTATGTTTTTCTCTGAAAAATCACAGCGTTTCTGAGTCAAACATACCTGTCTGAGATCATACAGCCAGTGCCTGATACATAGAAGCTGACCAATGAGAAGAATGTATCAGCTGTAGGATTCCCTTTAGTCTAATACAGGTGCATACCTTCTCACATTTTATTCCTCTACGTTCCCAGTCAGATAGTATATTATTATTTTCTGCAATGTGTATAACTAGCCTGAGTGTGAAATAAAATGATTACTATATACCCATTTGTCTTTATAGAGTATCTCACATTGTAACATGCTGCCTTGTTTTCATGTCAGATACTTTGGAGCCGTATACTGTGCACTAGTGAAGATTTTATTACATTGGTCCTGTATATTTTAGAGTAACAATACATTATGTATTCCACATGCGCCCCAACAGCTGTATCCTAAAGTGTGTCAATGGATTCCCAAGTAGTGATGTGTCAGACTAAGAAAGTAACTTCAGTCCCAGATCCTTTTATCCCTTACTTATTGTGTGCCTTCCAGCATTAAACTGCTAAGCTCCGATACATTTTCAAGACTCCACAGCTTCCTCTAATTAGAGAAAGTAGAACGTAAAGAATCCTGCCCTCACATGTCTGATGTCTCATCCCACATCCACTGCCCTCTAACCCACCCTGATATGGCAGAGTGGGACATACTTTGGATTGTGCTAAATTAATTTGCAGGTCTGAGTAGTGATGGCAAGCTGAGAAATGGGAGAAATCTACATTTTCATGGAATATCTCCGGCCTTATATCACATAGCAGCAGTACAAATATGTCTACAAAATGTAAACCTTACAGCACTGCAAATATACAAAGAAAACATGCAACTGATGTAATGCTGTACAAACACTAAAGTACTAGCAGATGTCATTCACAAATATGCCCAAGAGCTGAGCATGCACCATCATAATTAGGAACTGTGATTGTCAACTGACATACTAGTATAAGGGCCAGTATAACAGATAACCTCCATTCCTGCCATTTAAAGAGAGTCTGTCACATTGAAAACTCAAATTAAATCATTTATACATTCATATAAGGGTCTATATTCATATAGGGGTCTATTCATATAACGTCCCCTATAAAGATATAGATTTTACTTATTTCATATTACCGTATATACTCGTGTATAAGCCGAGTTTTCCAGCCAAAAAATTAGGCTGAAAAGTCCCCCCCTCGGCTTATACACGGGTCAATACGGTATGTGGTGTGTGGGGGCTGTGTCCGGGTGCTGGGGAGGCTGGGGGAGGCGGGGGGAGGCTGCTGACAGAGCGGCCCATCACATGGGGCCGCTCATTAGATATGCACGGCTCCCCCCGCCCATCACAGCGGTAGGGGGAGCCGTGCATACAGCCCCCAGATGTATACAGGCCCCCAGTGAGGTATACAGCAGGCCCCCAGTGGCACTCGCCCCCCCACACTGTGCAGAGCCCCCCCTCCCGCTGCATTATCTTACCATCCAGCGTCTTCATCACCGCCGGTCCTCCCGTCCATCCTCGCGCGCTGTGTTCGGGTCTCACGTGACCCGGCGCGATGACGTCATCCGACTGCGACCGCCGGGTCACATGAGACTGGGAACGCAGCGCGCGAGGATGGACGGGAGGACCGGCGGTGATGAAGACGCTGGATGGTAAGTTAATGCAGCGGGAGGAGGGGCTCTGCACAGTGTGGGGGGCCTGTATACCTCTGGGGGCCTGTATACCTCTGGGGGCCCCCTGTATACCTCTGGGGGCTGCCTGTATAACTCTGGGGGCCTGTATACCTCTGGGGGCCCCCTGTATACCTCTGGGGGCCGCCTGTATACCTCTGGGGGCCGCCTGTATACCTCTGGGGGCCTGTATAACTTTGGGAGCCTGTATACCTCTGGGAGCCGCCTGTATACCTCTGGGGGCCTGTATAACTCTGGAGGCCTGTATACCTCTGTATACCTGCTGTATACCATACTGCTGGGGCCTGTATACCACTGGGGGGGCCTGTATACTTCACTGCTGGGGGCTGTATACCACTGGGGGAACCTGTATACCTTACTGCTGGTGGCTGTATACCTTACTGCTGGTGGCTGTATACCTTACTGCTGGTGGCTGTACACCATACTCCTGGTGGCTGTATAAGATACTCCTGGTGGCTGTATACCATACTCCATGTGGCTGTATATCATACTCCTGGTGGCTGTATACCTCACTGCTGGGGGTTGTATACCTGTGCTGGGGTCCACCCTCGGCTTATACGCGAGTCAATAAGTTTTCCCAGTTTTTGGGGGCAAAAGTAGGGGGGTCGGCTTATACATGGGTCGGCTTATACACGAGTATATACAGTACTTAAAATTAGTTTATGTAAAAATAGAGGACCTTGCTACACCCTTGGCGTTACCAAAAGGCTCAGTGCACCCTTCCGTCCACTCATTGACAATCATCCACAACTTGACGTCCTGTCTTCAACTGAATACTCAGTCCTGCACACACTAACCATGCCGGACACAGAGTTAGTGTTCTTAACCCTCTCCTGTCTATAACATAGTAACATAGTAACATAGTTTTTAAGGTTGAAATAAGACTTTAAGTCCATCTAGTTCAACCCATAGCCTAACATGTTGATCCAGAGGAAGGCAAAAAAAAACCATGTGGCAACACTAAGCTCCACATTGGGGGAAAAAATTCCTTCCTAACTCCAGATACGGCAATCAGACTAATTCCCTGGATCAACGCCCTATCAAAGAATCTAGTATGTATAACTGATAATATTATAGTTTTCAAGAAAGGCATCCAGGCCCTTCTTAAATGTTAGTAGTGACTCACTCATTACAACAGCATGTGGTAGAGAGTTCCATAGTCTCACTGCTCTTACAGTAAAGAATCCGCGTCTGTGATTATGATTAAACCTTTTTTCCTCCAGACGTAGAGGATGCCCCTTGTCCCAGTCTCAGGCCTAAGAGTAAAGAGATCATTAGAAAGGTCTCTGTACTGTCCCCTCATATATTTATACATTATTATAAGATCACCCCTAAGCCTTCATTTTTCCAAGCTAAATAACCCCCATGTTTAATAACCTGTCTTGGTATTGCAGAGCCCTTAGTCCTCTAATGACTTTTGTCGCTCTTCTCTGGACCCGCTCTAGTTCAGCTATGTCTTTCTTATACACCGGAGACCAGAATTGTACACAGTAAGTGGCCACTTACTGAGCACAGAGAAAAGTTGGGATTGAAGAGGTGTATCAGCTTTTCGGTGCACAACCTGGCACCTTTCCCTGAGGAAGGTGCCAGGTTGTGCACCGGAAAGCGTTTGAATAAAGGAAAGAAACTGCTTTTGAAAATCCTGCCTTCCATGTGAGTGTTTCTTTGGGTATAGCAGCGCGGACCGCGATACACCTCTTCAATCCCAACTTTTCTCTGGACGTTTTTCCACGTGCGAGTGGTCGGTGGAGGTCCTGCAGCAGCTTATTTGTTGATGCCTTCAAACCAGTTGTGGGTCACACAACTGAACCAGGTGAGTGGATCCATAGCACCACCTTTACACTTTAGTGTCGCTAGTGATAGGGCGCCTCTTGTCCCCCACCCCTTTTGTTTTTACACTTACTGAGCACAGGAAGACACAGTACCAGCCGATGAGGACTTGACAATTTATGATAGCACACACACTGACAATGCAAGAGCCGAGCATGTGCACACAGTGTCATAGTGCACCAAAACTGCACCAAGCACCCTTCATTTATGTATACAATAAAACGCTTTTTATGTAAAATGGAACATGTAAAATCTACCCTATGTGTGAAACATTTATAGCGGTTAAGCCATCTGTATGAATGTGTAAATGGTTTAATTTGATTATCTGGCATGACAGAGTCCTGTTGATTCGTCATATGCAAAATTAGTGAACTCTGTGATCACAGTAGCTATGGCAGCCAGGGAGTTAACAAATGATATCAGAATTAGTTTTACATTCAAATGTCGAACACAGGCTTTACAAAAAAATCAGTGTTTGAGTTCCAAGTTCGGATGGTTTACATATGCAAATCACGCAAGTCAGCATCACTGTGTTCGGGTACGCTTGGTGCTCAGTCCAGTGCGAGCCTCTTGCAGTTTTTGAATGGCTCACACTTGTGGTAAAATCAGCGTTATCAACTATAGGGTGTACAAAAATATATTACATAAACTTGCACTCCCTCCACTATGTGGGGCTTTGTTAATGGCCAGCTGTATGTCGGTGGAGAGCTGAACCATCCAATCATTGACTTCGAATGAGGTTTGGGCCAAGTTTGGGTCCAGAACAGAACTTTATCCACAGGTCTGCTCATCTCTAATTATAGAATAAAAGTTAAAATATTACTGACCTGTTTTCACACCTATTAGGGTGAGCACCTTTTCTTGCTTGCAGAGTCAGTTAGGATAAGTGTAGGGGCAGCTGTCGGTGATTGGGAGCACCATATCGACTTTAGGGTGCGGACCTCCACTGACAGGTAGGGATAAGGAGGGAGCGTAAAATAGGGCGTACTCCTTACTTTCCCACTTTCTGTGCACTTAAAGGGGTTTTCCCACGAATAAAGTTATTTTTAATCAAAAGATCTTGGAATAATATTAATTTCCACAATTGGATGTGTTTAAAAAAAATGTTCATATGTTGAGATAATCTTATATATGTGTCCCTGCTATGTACAGTTTTAATTTTTGTTTCTGACCGTGCACGGAACATGGTCTGATCATACCACATCTCCTGGGCAGGGGAGGAAGTAAAAGAGTATACAGACATTACATAGCACGGGGAATCACAAATGATTCTTTTTATGAGGTAAAACATTTATCTGCCTGTTTCTAGAAAATGTTTTACTCAAAGAAAGAATTATTTGTGATGCTGTAATGTCTGTATACACTATTCATCCTCCTCTGCTCAGGATCAAACCAATACCAGTGCACGGTCAGAAACAAAAATGGAACTGTACGTAGAAGGAGCACATATATAACATTTTCTAGGCACGGGAACATTTTTTTTAATTACATCTAATTGTGGAAATTATTATTATTATACAAGATCTATTGATTAAAATGAACTTTTAAATTAACTTTGTTCGTTGTAAAACCCCTTTAAGTTTTTATCTTTGTGTTGTTTGTGTGATTTTGCAGTTTAATAAAATTATGTTTTCAGTATTAATTATGTTTATATTGATTTATTTTGGACCCTAGTAGCTATCAATTTACAAGCTATATTAAAATATTAAATGCCCCCAATAGGAATGAAAAAAGTTTAATAAAGTTTGGAGAAAGCACACACAAATTAAAAAGTGTGTCCTAAAAAAACTAAAGTTTGTTTTATTTAAAAAAAAATTAAAGAACAGTTCAATAATTTTTATATAAATCTTATACGGTGTGAGTGATCAGCGTCCAGTGTATTTACTGTCTGCATCTTTCACCGTTCTCTATATATTGGTGAGCATCATGTGACCATTGCTATACAGGATTTCTCTGATAAGCCAACCACTGTGCTTTATTTTCCCTTCTTGCTATTTTCTTCTGGCATGCCCGGAAATGTCCAAGAGATACTGTTTGGTGCATGGACAGAGCATAAAATTTGTTTCCATTGCATCAAGCCTATCAATCATGCTGATGTCACTAGTTGTATCCAGATCATTGAAAGAGATATAGAATCAGTGGCTAGGATGGCACAAGCCCAACAAGAAAAGCAAAGCTGGCCATAGTAAGCATGGCTGCAATGCCAATGCTATGCCACATAGTATGGTGGAAGAACCAGAAAATAAGCTTCCCTCCTAAAAGTTAAAAAAAAGTATGCAGCAGTATGAAAAGAAACAGAAAATTGGCACATCAAAAATAAGAAAAGGCAATATTAAAGCATAAGTGGCAGCCTTTCTGAAATTCAAATTTAGGGTTATGAAACCCCTTTAACAAAGGTAATAAGACAAAAAAAAAAAATTATTTTCACTATGAAAATAAAATTAATAAATACATAAAGAAGTATGAGTTCTCTACTAAAACGTCAATGTTAATATGTGAAAAAATGTGGAAATCAAATTAAAACCTGATCTAACTTAGTGTGAAAATGCCTCGAAACAAGGAAATGAGGCTCAGTAGTGTGTGACATCAACATGCCTGTATGACCTTTCTACAATGCCTGGGCATGCTCCTGATTAGGCGGCAGATGTTCTCCTGAGGAATTTCCTCCCAGATCTAAATTAAAGTATCAGTCAACTCCTGGCAGTCTGTGGTGCAACGAGAGAGATAATGTCCCTGATCTGCTCAATTGGCTTCAGGTCAGGGTAACGAGCAGGCCAGTACATAGCATCAATGCCGTCATCATGCAAAAACTGCTTATGTACTTCAGCCACAAGAGACCTAGCATTGCCATGCATCAGGTGGACCAGTGGAACCAGGGTCCACTGCACCTGCATTTGGTCTCACAATAGTTATGAGAATCTCATTCCAGTACATAATCGTAGTCAGTGTGCCTCCGGCTAGCACATGGAGGACTGTGTAGCCTTCTAAAAGATGCCTCCTCAAACAATTGCTGACCCACTGCCAAACCAGTCATGCTGGAGGATGTTGCAGGCAGTAGAACATTCTCCACAGCATCTCTAGAGGGCACCAATGTCGAATCTGCCAAAGTTTGTGTTCTCTGACAAATGCTGATCATCCTGCACGGTGTTGGGATGTAAGCACAACACCCACTTGTGGATGACGTGCCCTTATACCACTATCATGGAGTCTTTTTCTGACAGTTTGAGCAGACACATTGATATGGTGGCCTGCTGGAGGGCATTTTGCTGGACTCATCCTGTTCCTCCTGTTCCTGTTCCTGCACAAATGAGGAGGTAACGGTCCTGCTGCTGAGTTGTTACACTTCTATGGCCCCCTCAACTTCTCCTGGTGTACTGGTCTGTCTCTTTATATCTTCTCCATGCTCTGGACATTGTGGTGACAGACTCAGCTAACCTTCTTTCCACATCTCTCATTGATGTGCCATCCTTTATGAGTTGCATTACCTTAGCAACGTCGGTGGATTGTAAACACCACCTCATGCTAGGAGTGAGAGTAATGAAAAAATGCAAAAGTGACCAAAACAACATCCAAAAAGGATGAGAACAGAGAAATTATATGTGGCTACAACCAGCAAAACCACTCCATTACGGGGGGTGTATTGCTAATTGCCTATCATTTCTACCTGCTCTCTGTTTCATTTGCGCAACAGCAGGAGAAATTGATTTAGAATCAGTGTTGCCTCAGAATTGGACAGGCTGACTTCACAAAGGTGTGAGCGACTTGGAGTTAGGGTACTTTCACATCAGCTTTTTTTTTTTAAATTGCGGCAGATACGGTGAAAAAAACGCATCTGCCGCGATTACCGCATAACCGCTGCACTTGCGGCATACTTGAGGCACAGTTGCGGCAAGCCCCATACAATGTATATGCAGGCTTGCGGCAGGTGCAGCAAGTGCGGATTTTGGCACTTGCGGCAGGTGCGGCCGCGAAAAAAAACGCGGTCGGCCGCATTTTTTCCCGGCCGCACTTGCCGCACCTGCCGCAAGCCCGCATATACATTGTATGGGGCTTGCCGCAACTGGCGCAAGTGTGCCGCAAGTGCAGCGGTTATGCGGTAATCGCGGCAGATGCGTTTTTTCACCGCATCTGCCGCGATTTAAAAAAACCGCTGATGTGAAAGCAGCCTTACATTGTGTTATTTAAGTATTCCCTTTTTTTTAGGAGTGTACATAGGTATAGTGTATAAATAAATATATATATATATACTTACCTTGCGGTACCATCATCCAGTTCCTTCTTCAGGGTACTCAGAAACCCCAGATATTAATGCGCCTGCGGCAGCCATATTTGCTTACCCAAGTGATGGGTGTGCAAATATTACACCGACTGGCGGTACCAGCCAGGGGTGTAACTACAACATGTGCAGGGGTTGCGATCGCACCCTGACCCTGGAGCCTAGGGGGCCCCAAAAAGTCCCTTTGGCCTATAGAAAAAGACTATTGCTGTTAAAGATTTGTAATAATTGGGGGCCCCGTTGGAGCTTTCGCATTGGAGCCCATGAGCTTCAGGTAACGCCACTGGTACCAGCCCCTTGCATAGTACCACCAGTGGGGCAGCTGATACCTGTCACCCACGGTACATGAAACCGACAACAGCAAACTGATGCCGCAAATATCACTGAAGGAATAACTGACAAGTCATGAAATGATTAACTGCGCCTCCTCGAATGCGGCGCGCACTTGCGCAGTTAATCAGACCACCTCCATCTGGGTGTACAAAGATGGCGGAGGTCTCATTAACTGTGCCTGCGCGCTCCAGATGCAGCTAAGTTTTCATAAGTGTGAGAGAGAGCGCATAACAGAGGGTGGGGGGGTCCAGAGAGAGCACGCAGCGGAAAGTGGGGGGGCAGAGTGAGAGCGCACAGGAGGGAGGGGGCAGACAAAGGGTGCAGATCAGAGGGGGCAGAGAAACAGCATACAGCAGAGGGGCCAGAGAGAGCGCACAGCAGAGACAGAGGGCACAGAAAGCACAAAGAAAGGCACAAGGGGGCACAGAGAGGTACATGGGGCCACAGAGAGTGCAAAGAGAAGCATAAGTGGCCAAAGAGAGAGCACAGGGGGCCACAGAGAGCACACTGGGGGGACACAGAAAGGCACAATTGGGCACAGAGATTGCACATTGAGAGCACACATAGAGCACAGAGGGGGCACAAGGGGGCACAGAGAGTGCAACAGGAGCACAAAGAGGAATAGGATGGCACAGAGAGGACACACAGAGCACAGAAAGTACACAAAAGAGTGCAGCGGGGCAGAGAGATTGCCCAGGGGGAGAGCATAGAGAGCACACAGGGAGGGGCACAGAGAGCACATGGTGGGCAGAAAGCACACGGGGGGCAGAGAGCATGCATGTGGGGCAGGGAGAGTGCACAGGGGAGCAGAGAGCACACGGGGGGCAAATAAATTGCACAGTCAGGCAGGAAAAATGCACAGGGTGGCAAAGAGTGCACAGGGGGGCAGAGAGAGCACATAGGGGGCATAGAGAGCACACAGTGGGGCAGAGAGAGTGCATGAGCACTTACTCATGCGACCAACATCTTTCGACACTTGGGTGTGTACACCTCAAGCTTACAGTAATTACAGGATTATGTCAGAGGGGACCTTGGAGTAGATAACAAGGTGTCTTATCAGGCAGCAGGGGTCTGTAGCTGCTTGTTTACCGCCGCTGGCAATAGAAAATACAGTGAAGCCCTACACGTTTTTTACCAGGAAATTAAACACTTTATTAATAAAAAAAAAACAGAAACAGGTTTTTAAGTAAAAATACATGTATTTACATACATTGTGAAAGAGCAGAGGGGGAGAGAAACGGGGAGGGATCGCAAAGGGGGGAGACCCAGCCACTGCCTTCAGCACCACAGAGCCTGCCCCATTGTGATGTCACTGCCCTCCCGATGTGATAGCATTGGGCCCACGTGTAGTATATTTATATATGATACAATATAAGTGATGAGCCCAGGGCAAGGGGTACTCGGACATCGGGCCTGTGTTTGATGGTTTTAAACTGGGGGAAATCACGGGTGGTCGGGTTCCCGGTTCCGTGCCCTGGTTATCATTTGTTAGATAGATGGTGGGGGAGGAGGGAGAATTTACAGTGGAACGTGACGCCACCTGTAGTTCCCGGTAATATAGGTATTGGCGCTGCCAGCCGGCCGCTGAGGTGATGGTGGGTGCAGCAGAGAATGGTACAGCTCCCCACAGGTGGAGCTTTTACCTCAGGGCAGCGGTGATGGAGGATAATGAGAGGGATGAGGGGAGTAGTTGTTGTAGCTCTTACCCCTCTGGTGAGATGCTGCTGATGGTGTTGTAGCCCTCCGGGCACCGATGAGAAGAATGGCAGAGACCAATTCCACTCAAACTCCTGTTTACTGGGTACTGGCAGATGTTAAACGATACAAGGTACAGTCTGGTTTACCGGTTGTCTGTGGCCGGCTCAGGGTCCCCCTTATGGAGTCTCCAGATGTTCCCTCTTAGTCTTTCGGGGTCTACTTTACTCTTCTCTGTCATTACCACCCTCACAGAGCTCTCCCGCCAGTCCTACGGTCTGTATCTAGTAGGTAAGGTTGTTTCCTTGCCGATACGGACGGGAGCAGCAGGAACGCACTATTTCTCCCGCCACCGGGATTCGGCCCGTTACCTCTAGTGTCCTGAACCGGTTTCAGTCCTGAGGGGTGAGATGCCTTCGTGGCGCTAACGGCAACCCGATTACTATAGGCCCGCAGCTCGTCGGTTTGTGGTCAGAGGTGAACTACTGACCACCTCGGCTTCCTGTGCTGCCGGTGTTTCCCCAAACGTGACCAGCCGTCTCCAACCAGTCCTGGTCCATTTCCTTCTGTCCTGGGCCCCCACTTAAAGATGGGGATCCCTCCTGTCAGAGGTACTGTCAGGCACGTCCTTCCTGACTGACTTCCCAGCACTAACTGAGGTAAAACTCTCCTAACTTCCTGGTTTTCCCACTCTAGCCTAGGCTCCACCCCCTTTTGGGACCTACTAAATAACCAGTCCCCCCTATGCTAAGGTGGCTTAGTCCTGTGTGCGTGTGTAACATGAACCAAAGGAGGAAGGTGTTCCTTAGCAGCGATACGCGTGGGGCCTGGGCGCCCCTCGGCCACTCCTCTTTACCGACCCCGGGCTGACTACGGACTGGTAATTACCACACTGCATTGTCTACTGGGGGTTTTCATAATATACCAGGTATCAGCCAGGATTACTTCTATTTAGGGGTCAGCCAATACCTTATTCCTTATACATTTACCTGATATATAAGGATCTGTATCATATCCACCTGGCCCTTACGGGCCCGAAGTTATCCTCATAACTGCTGGTTTATATCATATAATTCCCTTTGGGGACCTCTCATTTTTTATGTACATCTTACTATCATATGTACAATTACCTGTACAGATTACACTCCCTGGTCTCATGCACCTAACCGCAGGTTTTATGAATTATATGCAATTATTTTTGTCCCATTTCGTTCATCAGATAACTGTTCCGCGTGGTTTGGTCACCTATACAGCTTACGACATACATGGTTATTGTCTATAGGCTTTTCCTATGTCCAACCGAGTCCAATACGGCTCACACCACTTTGGTCCCGTGTATTTATGTACAGACTACTCATTTGCATTTACAAACCTCTGTCTGTGTTTATATATCATAACCTGCAACTAACATCTAAACTGTTTTCTGTACTTGGTACCAGGTGCTCTGTTGCACACGTATGAGTCCCTTATCTGCTTTCACCATTGTGATTATTTGTATATGATATGACATTTTTGTGAGTGCAATTTACTTATTGATTGTGTTGGCCCCAACATCATTAGTATTATGTCTCCTGATTCATCCTGGTTTTTGACAACCTAAGTATAATTCTTACATTGGTCTTATTATCCATGTTATCTCTTCATACAGGTATATGAATCTATCACTTCAATTCACTTCAATTCACTCATCTTTCCTGCCTGGCTCTCTCCACAAGAGGAGTATATGAATCTATCACTTCAATCAACAATATACTTGTCTTTTAATAATGTAATATACTGAAATCATCTTACTGTCTGTGATGTGGGATGTTCAGAGGTCATCTTTGGTTTAAAAGTGTTTATGACCCAGGATGGCCAGAAACTCTTGTTTATTTGTCTTGCATTTATTACCTTCTGCTGTGCTGAGTTTCTTTGATTGATTAACAAGTGTAATAGACCCACATCTAAGTAGAAGCTCACTATATATGTAGACCCAGCTAAGGGGTGCAATCATGCGGGGTCTTGCAATCATGCCACCTGCATAAGTGCCAACTGTACAAGTGCAGTTACACCAGGCAGTGAAACGGGTAAGTCATGCAAGACAAACAAACAGATATGCATTTTGTTCACTTGTACTGCAATTATGTATTCACTGTGTAAACCCCAGACTACTCATCACTACTGACCTCTCACCCACCACTACAGCTCTCCTTCCCACTGCATCTGACCCACGCTACTCCCATCCCCTGCTCACCATCCACAATGTATCCCCTCCTTTGCACTCTCACTCCCATCCTTCTCCACTTCCTGCTACCCCCGCTCATCCCTCCACCCAGCAACAAAGTACTTCTCTCACCCTCTATCCTACCTAACCATCTCATCCACTACTCTGAACTATTCATGCACTTTCAATCCTTCATCTCCAATCAGGCACGGCCACCACGTAAACTCTCATGCTCCCACCTGCTAACCCTCTCCCTGCTCCTCCTACTCGCTGGCGACATTTCCCCTAATCCCGGCCCCCCCCGCCACAACCCCACAGTCACCTACACCCCACCCCCACGTCCCATCACAAACTCTCATAACCCCACCATCACCCACCCTCGCAACCTGACCAACCTTAGACCCATCCCCCCAGCCCCTACTCCTCTAATCTCCCTGCCAGGTGCACTCTGGAATGCCCGCTCAGTCTGTAATAAGCTCACAGACATCCATGAACTCTTTATTTCTAATAAACTCTCATTCCTTGGCATCACAGAGACCTGGCTCACCCCCTCCGACACGGCCTCCCCTGCTGCACTATCCTACGGCGGATTCAATCATTCCCACACACCCCGCCCCTCTGACAAACATGGCGGAGGTGTCGGCATACTCCTATCCGACACCTGCTCCTTCGTCCCTATTCCATTACCCCCCTCTGTTACTCTCCCATCTTTCGAAGCCCACTCTGTCCGCATCTTCTCCCCATGTAACCTCCAGCTAGCCGTCATCTACCGCCCCCCCTGATCCATCCCACCTTCCTTGACCACTTTACCACCTGGCTACTTCATTTCCTCTCTACTGACATCCCCACCATCATTATGGGTGATTTCAATATCCCCATTGACACTGCCCACCCAACCGCCTCTCAACTTCTTTCCCTGACCTCCTCCTTCGGGCTCTCCCAATGGTCCTCCTCTGCCACCCACAAAGATGGCCACACGCTGGATCTCATCTTTACCCGTCTTTGCTCCCTTACTAATCTCACAAACTCAACCCTCACCCTGTCTGACCACAATCTGCTGACCTTCTCCACCCTCTCCTCCCCTACTACATCACCTCCTCTCCGCAAACTTGATCATCCTCGCAGAAACCTAAAACACATTGATCTACACTCACTCTCAGAATCCCTTCTCCCTCTCGCCAACATAACATCTATACGTGACACAGACACTGCCACCACCCTCTACAACACCACATTAACCAAGGCACTCGACCTAGCAGCCCCCCTCACACACCACGCTCCACGCACTAACAGGCAACCCTGGCACACCACCCTCACTAAAGACCTGAGACGGGCATCCAGGATTGCCGAGAGGCGATGGAAAAAATCACCTTCCACTGAGCATTTTGCACTGTTCAAACAGTCCCTCATCGCCTTCAAGACTGCACTTGCCACCGCCAAACAAACCTTCTTCCTATCCCTAATAACCTCCCTGTCCCACAATCCCAAGCAACTTTTCAAGACCTTCAATTCCTTACTCCGCCCGCCTGCTCCCCCTCCCTCTCCACTTATCTCTACAGAAGACTTTGCCTCCTTCTTCAAAGAAAAGATTGACAGAATCAGAGACAGCTTTGACCCACTGTCCCCACAGCCTCCCCTCTCACCTATACTGCCCTCTACTTCCATCAACTGCTTCCCCCCCATAACTGAAGACCAGCTCTCCTCCCTCCTGTCAAAATCACACCTCACCACCAGTGCCCAGGACCCGCTCCCATCCCACCTCATTCCCAACCTCACCTCCGTTATCATCCCAGCCCTAACTCATCTTTTCAACCTATCACTTACCACTGGCACCTTCCCCTCAGCCTTCAAACACGCCTTGATCACACCCATCCTCAAAAAACCCTCCCTCGATCCCACAACTGTCTCCAACTACCGCCCTATATCTCTCCTCCCTTTCGCCTCTAAACTACTTGAACAGCATGTCCACTCTGAGCTGTCCTCTCACCTCTCCTCCTGCTCCCTCTTTGACCGCCTGCAATCTGGCTTCCGACCCCTCCACTCCACTGAAACAGCCCTGACCAAAGTCACAAATGACCTACTGACTGCCAAAAGCAAGCCTCACTACTCTGTTCTCCTCCTCCTCGACCTGTCAGCCGCCTTCGACACTGTTGACCACTCCCTTCTACTACAGATCCTGGAATCTCTTGGCATCACGGACCTTGCCCTCTCTTGGATCTCCTCATACTTAACAGACCGCACCTTCAGCGTCACCCACTCCCACACCTCCTCCTCGCTCTACCCCCTATCTGTCGGGGTCCCCCAGGGCTCGGTTCTTGGACCATTACTGTTCTCAATCTACACTCTCGGTCTAGGGCAACTCATTGAGTCCCATGGCCTCCAATATCACCTCTACGCCGACGACACCCAAATCTACCTGTCTGGTCCTGACATCGCCTCCCTTCTATCGAAAATTCCACATTGCCTGTCCGCCATCTCATCCTTCTTCTCTGCTCGCTTCCTTAAGCTGAACATGGACAAAACCGAGTTCATAGTCTTCCCCCCAAGATGCTCCCCCTCACTACCTGACCTATCCATCATTGTCAACGACTGCTCTCTCTCTCCAGTCCCCCAAGCCAAGTGCCTCGGGGTTATCCTTGACTCTTCCCTCTCCTTCAAGCCCCACATCCAGGCCCTCGCCACCTCCTGCCAACTCCAGCTCAAAAACATCTATAGGATTCGCACTTTCCTTGACCACGACACTGCAAAAACCCTTATTCACGCTCTCATCATCTCCCGCCTCGATTACTGCAACCTCCTGCTCACCGGCCTCCCTAATACCTCCCTTGCACCCCTCCAATCTATCTTGAACTCCGCTGCCCGCCTAATCCATCTGTCTCCCCGCTACTCCCCTGTCTCCCCCCTCTGCCAAGCCCTTCATTGGCTCCCTGCTTCCCAGAGATCCCGGTTTAAAACATTAACCATGACATACAAAGCCATTCACAACCAGTCCCCTCCATACATCTCTGACATGGTCTCCCGTTACCTACCCTCACGCAACCTGCGATCCTCCCAAGAGCTTCTCCTCTACTCCCCGCTCATCTCCTCTTCGCACAACAGCATACAGGATTTCTCCCGTGCTTCACCCAGACTCTGGAACTCACTGCCCCAACACATCAGACATTCTCCTACCCTGGGAACTTTCAAAAGAAGCCTGAAGACCCACCTGTTCCGCCAAGCCTACCACCTGCAATAAGACCCAGTCCACCACACCGCCTCATGACTGGAATTTCCCCCTCCCACTGTATCCGCACCCGCCCCTCGTAGACTGTGAGCCTTTGTGGACAGGATTTCTACCCTCTTGTTTCTGTACAACTGAATTGTCAACATTTATTGTTAGTTGTATTGTTACTATGTTACTTGTCCTAGTCTGCCCTTTTTAACATGTAAAGCGCCATGGAATATAATGGCGCTATATAAATTAATAATAATAATAATAAATTAATAATAATAATAATAATAATAATAATAATCTCTGTGTCAGCATTTTCACAATCTATATATATATTGTGGCTGTGGCCTTAGGTACGCCCCATGGTTTTAAGTGTTTTTATTCTGTCTTGTGCCTGTACAATAATAAAGTTTAATTTTTTACTCTATATTACTTGTTGTGGTGTTGCTCCCATTTGTGCCATGTCTTTTCTTTATATGAAGTGTGTAACATGAGACTCCACAGGTTAAACCCTGAACTGACAACTTACAGAGATAACACATTTATTGTCAGAGTGTAATACCTCTCTGTGGCGCCTAGCCAGAGGGGCGCTACATAAGATCAGCTGATGGTCCACTACCCCAGCTTTTATCACCAATGGTGATGGCCAGATGTAAAACGTGTGTGGTGGGCAGGTCTGTGCAATATATATATAGATTTCTGGGTACTGTAGATCAGCTCCTATTCTTTTCCATACCTGTGGATCTGCAGTAGTCAACAGCCAGTATACAGGGACAAGACTGCAGTGGTTACTTGTGGTCGCCACTTGAGTAAGTAACAGCAGGTGGTATTGGACCTCCTCAGATCTTTTAAAAAGTAATGTCAGTAATACATTTCATAATTTCGTATTTAGCATTTTCCGTTTTTTGCTTTTTCCAAGAGTCATACCTTTTTTATTTTTCCATCTATATAGCCATATCAGGGCTTGTTTTCTACAGGGCAATTTGTACCTTTGAATTACTGTATATCATTCATTTTGCAATATAGGGTACTGGTAAATGGGAAATTAATTCCAAGTGTGGTGAAATTGCAAAAAAATTGCATTTCCACAATTGTATTTTGAATTTTTTCTTTAACATGTTTACTATATGGTAAAACTGACCTGTCAGTGTGATTCTCCAGGTCAATACAAGTATATAGATTCCAAGCATGTATAGTTTCCTTTTAATCTACCGTAAGTGGTGAAAAAAAGATAGTGTGTTTGGGGCCAAAAGCAAAGTTTTTTTAATTTCCAATTTCTGAGAACTATAATGTTTTTATTCTACACTATCTGGGGCTAAGTGAAGGCTTATTTTTATGTCCTGAGCTGATGTTTTTATTGGTACAATTTTTGGGTAGATGCGATGTTTTGATCGCCTCTTAGGCCATGTGCACACGTTGAGTATTTGATGAGTTTTTTTACCTCAGTATTTGTAGACAAAACCAGAAGTGGAATATTCAGAGGGAAAGTCTAATAGAAACACGTCACCACTTCTGTATTTATCATCCACTCCTGGTTTTGGCTACAAATCCTGAGGTAAAAAACTCATCAAATTCTCAACGTGTGCATGTGGCCTAAGGTAGACAAAACCAAGAGTGGATAATTGAATACAGAAGATTAGACTTTTCCTCTGATTGCTCCACTCCTGGTTTTGTCTACAAATCCTGAGGTAAAAAACTCATCAAATACTGAACGTGTTCACATGGTCTTGTTTTATATTATTGCAATGTTGCAGCCATAAAAACATGTAGTTCTGTCATTTTTTTTTTTTTTGCTACGTTGTCTACTGATTAGGTTTATTTTAAATTTTGATAGATTGGATATTTCTAAACATAGCGATATCAAAGATATGTTTGTTTGTTTTTCTTTGTAAAATTCAGTGGAGCAAAAGGGGGGAGATTTGAACTTTTGTGGGGGGTCATATTTTAAAAATACTTTTTTTCACTTTTTATTGTATTTACTTGTGCCTAAGGCCACGTGCACACGCTGAGTATTTGATGAATTTTTTACCTCAGGATTTGTAGCCAAAACCAGGAGTGGATGATAAATCCAGAAGTGGTGACGTGTTTCTATTAGACTTTTCCTCTGCTCCACTCCTGGGTTTGTCTACAAATCCTGAGGTAAAAAACTCATCAAATACTTAGCGTGTGCACGTGGCCTTATTAAGAGAATACTTGGGCTGCAGAGAGCAGTACATCAGCACTGCATCATATAGCCAGAATCAGGCTCTTCTATGAATGCTGGCTCGCAGCCGGAATTCACTGCTAGATTGTTATGAGAGACACACGGGTCATCAGCTGATTCCTGGCTCTCATTACAACACATCGGCGCCCCATGATCACGTCATTGGAGTGCCGATGGAAGCCGGGAATAGCGTGTTCCCCGCCGATGTGTGTTAAATCATATTGTCAGAGATTGATAGCGGGATTTCACTGATCCACATGTGGCTTTTAGAGGCAGATGATGTATCCAGGGAAAGATGTGTGAGCCAGCATGAAAGGAAGGGACACGACCTTTGTGAAAGGGTTAATAGAGCTGTAGAAAGGAAGTGGTGTGTTTCCTAAAACTTCATGTGTGAACTTACCCTAAGGATTTGTTCACACTGCATCTTTTTCCACTGTATTTTGAGCAGAAAACGCTGGAAAAGGTGCTGAAAAAGTGCTCAACAGGATGAACATATTACTTTCCACACAAAGCGACTCGCTGTTCATATGATCACGCTTTCAAAAGATACCAAGCATTTCAAAGAAGTAGCATGTATCCTCTTCTGACGTTTTCTCCTAGGAAGACACTCACTAATAAACAATACAAGTCAATGGGCAGGCATGTGTATGAGTATTTTGTCCGCGTGTTTCCTTCAAGAAACGCTAATGTATTCTTCAGTGTTTAATTAAAAAACACTTTTTAAGTCCAGAAAATGCTCAGTAAAAAGAAACTAAAAGTACATAAGAAATGCTGGCAAAAAAGTGTTCAAAAAGCTCAGGAAATAACCAATAAATGCTAAGAGAATATGATGCGTCAGGTTTACAAAACTCTAGAGAAAAATATTTTCCCCTTGAAAAATGGACATCAGATAAGCACACGGTGAGAATATACCCTGGGGTGTGATTGGGGGACATATTTTCCCCTGAGTTGGACATGACAATGTGTCCATAGCGCCAGTTGGAGCTAATGTCCAACATCATCACATCTGCCTCAAAACTGACTTCATAAAAATCTTTGAGATCTGTTTTGTCACTAGAGATCTGTTTCCTTTTTAATAATATCCTGAAAGATGAGAAGATCATTCAGAACTTTGAACTATGACTTTATAAAAGGACAATATAGTGGTGTGTTTATAAAAGGACCATATAGTGGTGTGCTTATAAAAGGGCCATATAGTGGAGTGTATATAAACGGGCCATATATTGGTGCGTTTATAAAAGGGCCATAAAAAGTGGTGTGTTTATAAAAGGACCATATAGTGGTGTGTGCATAAAAAGGCCATGTAGTGGTGTGTGCATAAAAGGACCATATAGTGGTGTGTGTATAAAAGGACCATATAGTGGTGTGTGTATAAAAGGACCATATAGTGGTGTGTTTATAAAAGGACCATATAGTGGTGTGTTTATAAAAGGACTATATAGTGGTGTGTGTATAAAAGGACCATATAGTGGTGTGTTTATAAAAGGACCATATAGTGGTGTGTTTATAAAAGGACCATATAGTGGTGTGTTTATAAAAGGACCATATAGTGGTGTGTTTATAAAAGGGCCATATAGTGGAGTGTATATAAAAGGGCCATATATTGGTGTGTTTATAAAAGGGCCATATAGTGGTGTGTTTATAAAAGGACCATATAGTGGTGTGTGTATAAAAGGACCTATAGTGGTGTGTTTATAAAAGGACCATATAGTGGTGTGTGTATAAAAGGGCCATATAGTGGTGTGTGTATAAAAGAACCATATAGTGGAGTGTATAAAAGGGCTATATAGTGGTGTGATGACTTTAACTGGTGCATATGTATGACAGGTAAGCTGTGGCATTTTGCTAATGCCTGTGATATAACAGCATCTGACAGTAGAGACATGTTAGAATAGTATGTACACCTTTGTGTCCAGCTCCTGTCCCTTTCCTGAACTGATAATGTCTAGATATACACATCTGTCTTTAGGGTCATCCCCAGGTAGGTTGGAGAGTCTACTGTATAGTCCTGCTCCTCTTCCTCCTCTGATGGATGAGTGACTGTTGTGACAACTTTTCATTTTCTTCCCAGCTCCTTTGTTTTAATCTAACAAGAAAACATAGTTACTGCCACCAAAATTTGAAAGAAAGAATTAAGCCTGGCTTTAAATGTGTGAGGGCTTTACAGGGAGCTGCAGATTACTTTTGGCTATCCAATTTTATCAGGATTTATGGTCATTTGTGCTGCTCCTCCCCAGGGAAATAAGGCTTTGATGAATGTAATCCCAGGCTGGGGTCTGCCACATGCCCCTCTCTCTCCCCGGAGAAGAGCAGAGCTGGCAGACAAAGAGCAGTCCCTGCTCACCCTGCACCCACATCCACGGGTGAGGGGTCAGTGCCAGGGGATGATGCACACAATGCTGCAGCTCCAAGGCTGGACTCCTGTACTGGATGGAGAATGAAGCCAGCCAAGTGCATTACCATCCCCCACAGCTAGCACTGCCAGAGCCTCTATTCCCCAGCATTCTCATTTACCACTCCATTTTGTCCTTCTCTTCATCCTATGTCACTTGTTCTAACATTTCTCTGTTGCTTCATTACTAACATTGAGATCTTATAAAATAAAGAATAGCATTAGTACACTGATTGTGGTACTCTGGGGCTTTATACTTCTTTAAAAGGCAAGTTACAAACAAATGAAACATAATTGAATAGCAATCATTATTATCACAAATATTAAACATTTTAAACACTGGAAAAGTATGCAAAGATTCAATAACTATTACAGGCATAAATACATCATGTCATCCATCCAGTGTTCAGTGTTTGTCTATTACGTGTGTGTGTGTGTGTGTGTGTGTGTGTGTGTGTACATATTTAAATAAATTAACATATATAAATGTAAATACATATATATATGTTTCATATTTATATATTTATTTATTTATATATATATATTGATATATATAAATACATACATAAATATATATACATGCTGGTGCCTGTGGATTTGGATGCTTCTGTGTATAAGCCTGGTTTCTGGTTATATGGATTGTGTGTGGGGGGATATATATATGTGTGTGCATGTCACAGCCCCTGCCTGCCTTTATTCTGCCAGCCATTGAGATATAAAAGCAGCCATGGGAAGCTGTGCACTCTTTCTTTGAGCTCTCTTTGTTCCCCTTGGCAGGCCAGGTCGCTGGATGCTCTTCTCATTGAATCCTCTAGCAGCAGAATACACAGAGCACAGACCTGACTATTAAGCTCACTCGCCCACTCTGAGATTCTACAAAAGCCTGAGCCCTCTCTATACTGCACACACATCTATGAAGTTACTGAGCTGTCCCAAGACTAGAGGCTTAACCCCTGCACGAGAAATCATTGGGAAAATGATTAGCTGGTCCTGCACAGTTTTATCCAAAGTTATAACATACTGTGGAATGTATGCAGTCCACACAATCTACACATATTATCATAGTATAACTGATGGACAAGAAAATAAATGTCATAAATGGTTACATGGTGCACGAGATCATATGCAACATGGTATAGATTAATAAATGTGCATATATATATATATATATATATATATATTTGTATGTGTATATTTCAGATTTTCCAAATGTAACATTGTAGCTGGTGGTTCTACAGAGTATATCTAATAGGCAGCTTACCAATAGTAAGTATAATCGACAGCACCAGGTGACAATCAGTAAGTTGCCTGTTAGATCTACCCTGTACAGTTACAATGCTCCATGTGAAAGATGTGAAATTCTCTGTTTATGGGATGAATACAGTACAATACTGATGATGCGATTAAAAGCAGTAAAGTCATCTCACTGTGTACAAGAGAAAACCTAGAGAAAAAAGAACAATTTAGTGTCTAACAGAACATAATCTATCTACCTCTATCTGTCTGTCTGTCTTTCTATATATCTGTCTGTCTATCCATCTTTGTAGGTAAATGGATCTTTTGAAACTTCATGTATGTTTTATTATAACTAATTAAAATAAATAGGATAAAGGGAATTCCTAGGTATTACAGAGCTTCTAGCTGGAGTTACTCCTTAGACCCCAAATTCATTACAATGTGTAGTGTAGTGAGAAAGGCGTTAGAAGCAATGTATTCACTCCTCCAGGGAGAAAGTCTATTAATCTTGTGTGGAGGGGCTGGCCTCCAATCCATCATTGTGTGTGTACTATATGACTGCATTTTCTGCCTATTACCATGGTCAAGTCTACAGTAGAATACATATAAATGTATATATATTGTTTGTAACGATTGGACTACACTGGAGACTCGGACCAATAAGTGACCTGCTAGAAAATATACAGAATATATAAATATGCAATGGTTTTATTGATGTGAAAATATCACTCTGGGCTCTGTAATGTTGACTTCTCTCCATCTTGTGAAAGACTAAACAGGGACCAATGACACTCAGTCATTATATCACTAAATTCAGCTATTACTGAATCAGGACTTCTCTGTACACCGAGATACATCTTATTTTTTAGCTCTGCATGATGTCGGGGAGCACTAATCACATTACATAGCACTATAGGCAATGGATAGTACTCTGTATGACACTATATCATTGCACTTATCGACATAGCTATCATCCCCATATAAAAGATAGATAGATAGATAGATAGATAGATAGATAGATAGATAGATAGATAGATAGATAGATAGATAGATAGATAGATCAAAATATCTAGACAGCAGAGAGTAGATAGATAGATAGATAGATAGATAGATAGATAGATAGATAGATAGATAGATAGATAGATAGATAGATAGATCGATCGATCAAAATATCTAGACAGGCAGAGAGTAGATAGATAGATAGATAGATAGATAGATAGATAGATAGATAGATAGATAGATAGATAGATAGATAGATAGATAGATAGATAACATGTTATGAGCACTAAACTATTAGGACTTCCCTTTTCACAGAGTTATCATCTCCGGCGGATATGAAATTATTTAACTGGTATTAATCACATCATAATTAATTTAATATATTTATACAATATTAAGAATACTTCAAAACTTAGCCGATGTGTAACAATGGAAAACGGGTGTTCTCTTGGTTGTGTAAGAATAATGTATGAAGGAGCTGAGGCATGTTTGATTGATGAATTCTTAGGATGATGAAGTTGAGTATTTGTGTCAGTTTTACTATTAACTATTAGAAGACTAAAACTGAAGATAAGAAGAACATATAGTACACTATAACAATAGTACGATGTGACTAGTGGGGCAAAGGTTATCAGACCATGACACAAAGTTTGTATGAAATATTGAGAAGTAAGTCATTCTAAATATATCATATTTTATGGAAATTGAAAGATCAATGTGCATGCCTATAAAGCATGAAAGAAGTCAGGCAATTCAGAAAGGGGGGATTCACTCATAACTCTAAATGGTTACTTGATTAGTAGTAATTAGTATGAACCAATAATCGATTGTAAACGTATGCTCCTAGTGTCAGTCTTTTAATTATGGTACAAGTGATGACATGGAGGACAATTATTATTCAGCGATTTCCTTCTTCTACCAAACTTTTTTGTTGTTGTCCTAATTCAACAAATCTGCACTATATATATATATATATATGTTTGCAATATTTTGGTGCAAGTGATTGTTTGTGTGTATGTGCATATTTGTTTGCATATGTGTGTATATATATGTGTGTGTGTTATATATATATATATATATATATATATATATATAAAACAAGAAAAAAACTGCACAGCACTCACAGACTAGTGTGAACTGGTGCTAGCAAAGACGCAGGGTCAAATAATTTGAAAAATTATTTATATATATATATATATATATATATATACATGTGTGTACATATCTGTGAGTGTGCATATGTGTGTGTATATGTGTGTGTGTATATATATATGTGTGTGTATGTATATCCATATATGTATATATATATATATATATATATATATATATGCGTGTTTGTGTTTCTTTATCTTTACATAAAATAATAATCAGTTAATCACATATGAGTGTTCAGGTGGGGAAACGTAGTAATATAATCTTATGTTCTCTTCGATAAAGATATGAAAGCACAAAGATTTAAGTGTTGCCATCTCAAGCAACCTGCAATCGACAAAATTACTAAATGCCACTTGCGATAGTATTTAAGTGCTTAAATATGGCTCATGCATTATGCACACACACATAGCACATATATATATATATATGTGTGTGATATATATATATATATATATATATATATATATATATATATATATATATAATGTTTCCTAATACAAATGATGCTATCATGGATGCTGTAATCTATCAATTACGATGGCAGTTTGTCAATAAGGTCTTTGCTCCTGATGGGATCTTTCCGTAAGCCTGCCACTTTTTCACACTACTTCAGGCACTGCTTGCTGGGTTGGTAAGGAGTTAACTGGGAGAATGATACCCAGCTTCTCCCAGAAGCTTAACAATAAGTGAATAGATAAGTCCAGTGCCTGTGTATTTACTCCCCAGCTGCGCCCCCTGCCGGACAACCTCCCCTAACTCTAGGCACTTAAAAAGTTTATTTTGCTCAGCAAGCCGCATCATATAAAATTAGGAACAACCAATAAAATCACCTGATGCGTTTAAAAGAGAGCAGAAAAAAGTACATATAAAAATATTGTAACACAATCCTAGTAAGTTATAAGTCTCCTGTGCCCTTTTCCCTCTGGCTGCATCAAAGCTGAGCTCTTTTATCTAAAGCCCAGTGCACAAATATATAGCTTAATGTGGCTAGTGTTCCTCCTTTTCTTTTCTCTCTATGGCAACCAGAATGCTCTGCTCAGAAATGTTCCCTGTCAGGAAAACAAATGATCTTCGGGGAACTGCTGTACATGGCATCTGTTGCATTGGGGCACACAGAGTTAATCCCTTTTAAAGAGATCTTCAGAGCATGCAAGTAGTGAAGACCAAATGGGGATCACAATGTGGGACCCGGGATCAGGCCCTGCTATCTTTACAACTTTTAGGACTGCATGGTCAGATAATACAGAAGACACATGTGTGTGTTGTCCTAAGTCTACCATTATTAGGATATGATACAAATATCTCGCACAATGTAATGTATATTAATTATAGTGAGAACTAATAATAATAATAATAATAATAATGATAATAATTATTATTATGCAATCTACCTTCCTTTCTATTATTCACTGCTTGTTTGATGCTCCTGGGGCCTTTTATATATTTACGGACAACACTTATTCTTCTCCCTTTAAACTTCAGATGTTTTTTGGGTTTTGTTTTATTTCTATTTATTTATTTTTTTAAGGAAATTTCACTAAAGACTTCCCTACCCCCTCCCTAAAATAAAGTAGATGGATCCCAGCTCTGTATCAGCTCCATTCCAGCAGAATCCTATGAAGCAGCCTCTGTAAACATCCCATCACAATCGTTTTACTAGAGAAGAACCGTGCACCCCCCTCTACACATACACTGCTCTTCTAGGGGTCCCAGTGCCCCCAACACTAAACCTTAATCTAACACACCAGACTACATCTCAATCTACATCACCACCACCACAGTGCAATTCTAAGCATCCATTATAATAATTAGTGACTAAAACATGAGAGATAATCCAATAAGTGTATCTAGCATGATCAATATGATGGAATCATCTGCTGGTATTTGTCCTCCCTACCAGAGAGCGATGATGTGACATGACAGGGCACTTACCAAGCTGATGGCTGTGCTGATTCCCAATCAATAAGTGTCTGATGTGGAGCCCCATCATGTATGGTGCAGGGTGAGCAGAGGCTGCTGTGTAGTGAGCCTGCTCAGGTCCCCCCATGCACTGACTCCTCTCAGCTCTCCACTAGTCTATTATTTTCTCTAAAATATATGAAAATTTATGCAAATGTAAATCAGCACTAACTGTTCTCCCCTTGTTATACTTTAGCTTGTTGTTTTTTTTTTTTCCTGCAGACAAAACAATGGCATTGTATGAAGGAGGGGGAGGGGGAAAGCAGCACATATATAGATCCATATGGATGTGTGATGTGATCATGTCCTGGGCAGTATACACATGTCCCCCTGATGATGGGGATCCTGGAGGTGGATGGATTTGCTGAGCTGTGATCACGTTGCATGGGGCCACCTGAGACGCCTTGAGAAAGCTTGTACTGTGAAATTCATAGCAGTCATTTAGACAGAATCCTCAGTGTATATTAATGAAAGGCGGCCCCATGGCACGGCTCCTATCCTCCCCATTCAGTGTAAACAAAACCACGAGACTCGCTCGCTTTCTTGAGCCGGATCCAAGCAAAATCGGCTGGAAAGGAAAACATGGGGTCTGGCAGCGGCTATATAACCGCCTGCACCTGGAGATCTCGGCTCCATTCAATGCGATCTGTGTTATATCTCTGCCCCAGAGCCGGAGCCACACAGGGAACAACAGCCCGAGTGTGCTGGCACCTTACCACAGCCACACTATAGCGTGCCACCACCCTGGGGCATGTGTGCCAACCTGGACTGATCAGAGGACCACTGAGCCACACAGGGAACAACAGCCCGAGTGTGCTGGCACCTTACCACAGCCACACTATACAGTGCCACCACCCTGGGGCATGTGTGCCAACCTGGACTGATCAGAGGACCACTGAGCCACACAGGGAACAACAGCCCGAGTGTGCTGGCACCTTACCACAGCCACACTATACAGTGCCACCACCCTGGGGCATGTGTGCCAACCTGGACTGATCAGAGGACCACTGAGCCACACAGGGAACAACAGCCCGAGTGTGCTGGCACCTTACCACAGCCACACTATACAGTGCCACCACCCTGGGGCATGTGTGCCAACCTGGACTGATCAGAGGACCACTGAGCCACACAGGGAACAACAGCCCGAGTGTGCCGGCACCTTACCACAGCCACATTACACAGTGCCACCACCCTGGGGCATGTGTGCCAACCTGGACTGATCAGAGGACCACTGAGCCACACAGGGAACAACAGCCGAGTGTGCTGGCACCTTACCACAGCACACTATACGTGCCACCACCCTGGGGCATGTGTGCCAACCTGGATGATCAGAGGCCACTGAGCACACAGGGAACAACAGCCGAGTGTGCTGGCACCTTACCACAGCCACACTATACAGTGCCACCACCTGGGGATGTGTGCCAACCTGGACTGATCAGAGGACACTGAGCCACAGGGAACAAAGCCCGGTGTGCGGCACTTACCACAGCCACACTATAAGTGCACCACCTGGGGCATGTGTGCCAACCTGGACTGATCAGAGGCCACTGAGCCACACAGGGAACAACAGCCGAGTGTGCTGGCACCTTACCACAGCACACTATAGTGCCACCACCTGGGCATGTGTGCCAACTGGACTGATCAGAGGGCCACTGAGCCAACAGGGAACAACAGCCGAGTGTGCTGGCACTTACCACAGCACACTATACGTGCCACCACCCTGGGCATGTGTGCCAACTGGACTGATCAGAGGCACTGAGCCACACAGGGAACAACAGCCGAGTGTGCTGGCACCTTACCACAGCCAACTATAGCGTGCCACCACCCTGGGCATGTGTGCAACTGGACTATCAGGGACCACTGAGCCACACAGGGAACAACGCCCGAGTGTCTGGACCTTACCACAGCCACACTATAGCGTGCCACACCCTGGGCATGTGTGCCAACTGGATGATCAGAGGCCACTGAGCCACACAGGGAACAACAGCCCGAGTGTGTGGCACCTTACCACAGCCACACTATAGGTGCCACCACCTGGGGCATGTGTGCCAACTGGACTGATCAGAGGCACTGAGCCACACAGGGAACAACAGCCCGAGTGTGCTGGCACCTTACACAGCCACACTTACAGTGCCACACACCTGGGGCATGTGTGCCAACTGGATGATCAGAGGCCTGAGCCACAGGGAAAACAGCCCGAGTGTGCCGGCACCTTACCACAGCCACATAACAGTGCCACCACCCTGGGCATGTGTGCAACCTGGACTGATCAGAGGACACTGAGCCACACAGGGAACAACAGCCGAGTGTGCTGGCACCTTACCACAGCACACTATAGCGTGCCACCACCCTGGGGCATGTGTGCAACCTGACTGATCAGAGGACACTGAGCCACACAGGAACAACAGCCCGAGTGTGCTGGCACCTTACCACAGCCACACTATACAGTGCCACCACCCTGGGCATGTGTGCCAACTGGACTGATCAGAGGACACTGAGCCACACAGGGAACACAGCCCGAGTGTGCCGGCACCTTACACAGCCACACTATAGAGTGCCACCACCCTGGGGCATGTGTGCCAACCTGGACTGATCAGAGGGCCACTGAGCCACACAGGGAACAACAGCCCGAGTGTGCTGGCACCTTACCACAGCCACACTATAGAGTGCCACCACCCTGGAGCATGTGTGCCAACCTGGACTGATCAGAGGGCCACTGAGCCACACAGGGAACAACAGCCTGAGTGTGCTGGCACCTTACCACAGCCACACTATACAGTGCCACCACCCTGGAGCATGTGTGCCAATCTGGACTGATCAGAGGGCCACTGAGCCACACAGGGAACAACAGCCCGAGTGTGCTGGCACCTTACCACAGCCACACTATAGCGTGCCACCACCCTGGGGCATGTGTGCCAACCTGGACTAATCAGAGGACCACTGAGCCACACAGGGAACAACAGCCCGAGTGTGCTGGCACCTTACCACAGCCACACTATAGCGTGCCACCACCCTGGGGCATGTGTGCCAACCTGGACTGATCAGAGGACCACTGAGCCACACAGGGAACAACAGCCCGAGTGTGCTGGCACCTTACCACAGCCACACTATAGCGTGCCACCACCCTGGGGCATGTGTGCCAACCTGGACTGATCAGAGGACCACTGAGCCACACAGGGAACAACAGCCCGAGTGTGCCGGCACCTTACCACAGCCACACTATACAGTGCCACCACCCTGGGGCATGTGTGCCAACCTGGGCTGATCAGAGGGCCACTGAGCCACACAGGGAACAACAGCCCGAGTGTGCTGGCACCTTACCACAGCCACACTATAGCGTTCCACCACCCTGGGGCATGTGTGCCAACCTGGACTGATCAGAGGACCACTGAGCCACACAGGGAACAACAGCCCGAGTGTGCTGGCACCTTACCACAGCCACACTATACAGTGCCACCACCCTGGGGCATGTGTGCCAACCTGGACTGATCAGAGGACCACTGAGCCACACAGGGAACAACAGCCCGAGTGTGCTGGCACCTTACCACAGCCACACTATACAGTGCCACCACCCTGGGGCATGTGTGCCAACCTGGGCTGATCAGAGGACCACTGAGTCACACAGGGAACAACAGCCCGAGTGTGCTGGCACCTTACCACAGCCACACTATACAGTGCCACCACCCTGGGGCATGTGTGCCAACCTGGGCTGATCAGAGGGCCACTGAGCCACACAGGGAACAACAGCCTGAGTGTGCTGACACCTTACCACAGCCACACTATACAGTGCCACCACCCTGGAGCATGTGTGCTAACCTGGGCTGATCAGAGGGCCACTGAGCCACACAGGGAACAACAGCCTGAGTGTGCTGGCACCTTACCACAGCCACATTACACAGTGCCACCACCCTGGGGCATGTGTGCCAACCTGGGCTGATCAGAGGGCCATTGAGCCACACAGGGAACAACAGCCTGAGTGTGCTGGCACCTTACCACAGCCACACTATACCGTGCCACCACCCTGGGGCATGTGTGCCAACCTAGGCTGATCAAAGGGCCACACAGGGAACAACAGCCCGAGTGTGCTGGAACCTTACCACAGCCACACTATACAGTGCCACCACCCTGGGGCATGTGTGCCAACCTAGGCAGATCAGAGGGCCACTGAGCCACACAGGGAACAACAGCCCGAGTGTGCTGGAGCCTTACCACAGCCACACTATAGAGTGCCACCATCCTGGGGCATGTGTGCCAACTTAGGCAAATCAGAGGGCCACTGAGCCACACAGGGAACAGCAGCCAGAGTGTGCCAGCACCTTACCATGGCCACACTATACAGTGCCACCATCCCGGGACATGTGTGCCAACCTGGGTTGATCAGAGGGCCACTGAGCCACACAAGGATACATGCAAAAATATAGATAGATAGATATAGATACATAGATAGATAGATAGATAGATAGATAGATAGATAACCAGAAAAATAGGT
The DNA here is from genome assembly GCA_033576535.1 of Allobates femoralis. Lineage (NCBI taxonomy): Eukaryota > Metazoa > Chordata > Amphibia > Anura > Aromobatidae > Allobates > Allobates femoralis. The sequence continues at coordinate 478,687,784 of JARQOC010000002.1, read as the reverse complement.
GAAGCAGCACCACAAGCTGGTATTTAGTGGGTGCAAAAGTGAATAAAGATACCCCTTGCAAGGTTCCTGTTATACATACAGCTTTTCAAAAAAGGTTTGCAGCACTCCAAGGTGATGTAGCCAAGTGTTTAATCCAGCTGGACTAGAGCGTATGTGCTCGAAATATGGCCATATCATGTGCCTTTGCTGGATTAAACACTTGGCTACATCACCTTGGAGTGCTTTGAACCTATTTTGAAAAACTGTAGATAGATAGATAGTAAGTAAGTTTTTAAACTTTTTTCTCAAATATATATAGCTTGTTAGCATATGTACATCATTGGTAGTGGCTGAGTGCTGCAGAGAGTTTTTTTCTAGATAGATAGATAGATATTGAATATATATATATATTACACTGCACCGCTTGGGGGTGCGCAATGTGACACTATGGTACTGAAGGCTGTTTCCCCTGTACTCTGTTGACACAATACAGCAAAGGGTGTGTGTATATACATATACTTGAGAAAGGTGCCTAGTGCACCGAAACGTCGTGCCACATGGGCTCTGAATAAAAACCAGACCCTTTATTCACCTGAACTGGAGTGCTGCCTGTTTTCCTTGATTTATATATATATATATATATATATATATATATATATATATGTTTGTATGTGTATGAAGATATATGTGTGTATAAATGTCATATATGTGTGCGTATATATGTATATATGTGTGTGTATGTATGTGTGTCTGTAAATGTAATATATGAGTGTTTATATGTGTGTGTTTGTATACGTAGATAGGTGTGTGTATATATGTCTGTATGTGTGGAAATAATATGTTTATGTGTGAGTATGCATATGTGTGTATGTATGTGTGTAGATATATGTGTGTATGTGTATATGTGTATGTATGTGTAAATGTAATATGTGTGTATATGTAGATATAATGTATGTGTATGTGTCTGCAAATGTAATATATGTGTGTTTATATGTGTTTGTGTGTATGTGTGTAGTATAATATATGTGTATGTGCACTCTCTTTTTTATAGAAAATTATTATTGTATGTATTAGATTGCATGGTGTGAGTATATATATATATATTACCTATATATCCATGTGTATGATGTCTACATATAATATATATTGTATTTGTATAATTATATAGTGTATATTTGTGTGTATTTATAGTGAATTAGTTGTGAATCTGTGCATGGTAAGAATGAATCCCCTTCCCCACCTAACTTTAGAGCTGTACAGTAGAACCTGACACTGTTGCACATTTCAGGCCTAGAAGGTCTCTAGAATTTACATATTGTCTGTTTCTATTGAAATCCTTCCTGAAGGAGTTAAGAAAGAGGGGGGAGATGAGGTGGATGCAACCAAGCGGAAACATAGCACAGGCAACCTCAGTGATCCAAGGCAAAGAAAGAGAGAGTGGCAACCAAAACAAGGGCCAATTGAGCTCCCCTGTGGGACCTGCCTCACACTGCAAACTTCCCCTCAATGGCTATTCTATGAGGGATAACACTGGAACCTGGGAAGGGACTACATGTGGAGAGTGCTTGTAGGTGTGCACATAGGGGAATGTGTGTGACTGGATGGGCACATATAGATATGCATATATACTCAAATTATATATGCAGTATATAATATAATATCTTGGAATTTTGGATAGCACGAAGGGCGATAATAATGATCATTTTATATATATATATATATATATATATATATATATATATATAATATATATATATAAAATTATGTTTATATGTTTGTATCCACTTGGGGGGTGTTTCTTGCATCATTGCCCATGGAGAATAGGGTTAACACTGCAGTTTTCTGGTGACTGGACTGGGCACACAGAGTTGGCATGTGTTGGCATGGCAGTGCCCCTCTCAGAGCAGCTTGTCATGGAGGGGCTATGGTTGTGTCTGCACCCTGCAGAGGGATGACCTGAGCTGAGTACAGGTAGCAGCTGATGGGAGACCCCTCACTCCTACTATCCTATATATATAGAGCTGTGTGTACAGAAGGGGCTCCACATTCCCAGCTCCTACGACACTTTTGCCTAAATTAATGATCAGCCAATGGGAAAGGCCGGAAGGAGGGGGTGCGCGCCCGGAGCCAGTCAGCGCCTCGCTGTCAATCACGCAGCGTGGAGCCAATCAGCGGGGGCCGTGCGCTCGGCGTGCTCGTATTTGGGATAGTGTGGTGGTGTGCGCGCTGCGTGCAGGGTAAACACTCTCCAGTCCCCGCTCAGTGAGGGAGGGACACACAGCTGTCAGCGCCGGACAAGTTCCAGTGGAGTTGTAGAGCGCACAGCCTGGTGCTCCTCATCACAGCCTGGTGCTCCTCATCACAGCCCGGTGCTCCTCATCACAGCCTGGTGCTCCTCATCACAGCCCGGTACTCCTCTGCACCGTCCGGTGCTACTCATCACAGCCCGGTGCTCCTCTACACAGCCCGGTACCCCTCTGCACAGCCCGGTGCACCTCCAAGCCCGGTGCTCCTCATCACAGCCGGTACTCCTCATCACAGCCCGCTGTTCCTCATCACAGCCCGGTACTCCTCATCACAGCCCGCTGTTCCTCATCACAGCCCGGTACTCCTCTGCACAGCCCGCTGCACACCGAGCCGCTCCGGGGGATGAGGAGGACGATGTGTCAGTCCCCTGGCTCCGGTCACAGGGGGGACCCGAGCTCCAGCACAACTTTGTGTAACGCATCGCTCCGAACTTTCCTGGCTCCATCTCCGTAGTGATCTATGCTACACACCGGCGCCCGGGAGACAGCAGCAGTGACCGCCGCCCGCGCTGAGCCTCCGCCAGGGACCCGCGGATCAGCTGACCGAGCGCACCCCGCTCTGCTTCTTCATACCGGGAGCATCCTCCAAGGACGAAAGTGCATCTCAAGGGGGAAACGTACTCCGGCTGCGGGGGAGGAGGAGACCACCCAGCCCCAAACCTGTGGATAGCAGCGGCCCGGGGGGAAGCCATGGCCACGGCAGCTTCTAACCCCTACCTCCCCAGCAGCAGCATCCTGTCGCCTGGCTCCATCGTGCACTCGGACTCAGGGGGAGGGGGGATGCAGCCTGGCAGTGCCGCTGTCACCTCGGTGTCAGGCGGCTACCGGGGGGACCCCACGGTGAAGATGGTGCAGAGTGACTTCATGCAGGGGGCTATGGCTGCCAGTAACGGCGGGCACATGCTGAGCCACGCACACCAGTGGGTCACGGCGCTGCCACATGCAGCAGCGGCGGCGGCGGCAGCAGCGGCGGCGGCAGCAGAGGCAGGCTCTCCTTGGTCCAGCAGTCCCGTTGGGATGACAGGCAGCCCGCAGCACCCGCAACAGCAGCAGGACGTGAAGGGGGGAGCTGGGAGGGACGAGCTGCATCCGGGGGCCGCCCTGCATCACCGACCGCCTCACCTAGGACCCCACCAAGGACACCCGGGAGGCTGGGGAGCCGCCGCTTCACACATCCAGTCTATGACGGGAGGGGCACAGCAGCAACAGCAGCAGCAGCAACAGCAGCAAGCTCTCCTGTATTCCCAGTCCGGGGCATTCACTGTGAACGGGATGCTGAGCCCTCCCCCAGGGAGCCAGAGCCTAGTGCACCCAGGCCTGGTCAGGGGAGACACGCCAGAGCTAGGCGACCACCCTGGGCATCACCACCATCATCACCACCAGCAGCAGCAGCACCAACAGCAGCAGCAGCACCACCAGCAGCAGCACCATGGGGTGAACAGCCATGACCCCCACTCTGACGAGGACACCCCGACCTCGGATGACCTAGAACAATTTGCCAAACAGTTCAAGCAGCGCAGGATAAAGCTGGGCTTCACCCAGGCGGACGTGGGCCTGGCACTGGGCACCCTCTATGGCAATGTCTTCTCCCAGACCACCATCTGCAGGTTTGAGGCGCTGCAGCTCAGCTTTAAGAACATGTGCAAGCTCAAGCCTCTACTCAACAAGTGGCTGGAGGAGGCCGACTCCTCTACCGGCAGCCCCACCAGCATCGACAAGATCGCAGCCCAGGGCAGAAAGAGGAAGAAGAGGACCTCCATAGAGGTGAGCGTCAAGGGCGCCCTAGAGAGCCACTTTCTCAAGTGCCCCAAACCCTCAGCCCAGGAGATCACTAACCTGGCGGACAGTCTACAGCTGGAGAAGGAGGTGGTCAGGGTCTGGTTCTGCAACCGGCGGCAGAAAGAGAAGAGGATGACCCCGCCGGGCATCCAGCAACAGACGCCAGATGATGTGTACTCCCAGGTGGGCAATGTGGGGGCTGACACACCGCCCCCTCACCACGGGATGCAGACTAGTGTGCAATGACTGGAGTGGGCACCCAGTGAGGCCACAGGAGAAAGCCGCCACACACAGCCCCCCTCGCCCAGACTGCTCTTTTTATATAAATAGATACATAATGATATATATAGACAGACACTATGGAGGGAGGGATCCAGGGCGAAGTCTGGCGCTGTGGCCCATGGGTGGACATGTACAGTGCACCGAGAACTGCAGATATTTCTTTTTAATATATATTATATTTTTAATATTGTTTTTATTTGCCTTACAACTCCTCCCCAGTGAACTTGATGCCACCCTTGTTCTTTCTAGGCTGTGCCCATCACAATACCAGCGGTGACTTTGTGCTTCCCCTTCTTCTTTACCTGTGAAATCTAACTTAGGGTCCATTTACTAGACTGCTGCTTGGAACTTGCAGCAACTATTAGCCACATGCCCCCCTGGCTTAGAAAGTCCTACAGATGCCCTGGCAGATACCCAGAGGTGTCCTCCTGCCACCCAGCACATGGCACCACCTTGACTGTAATGTATACATTGGAAATACAAATGCGCAGGGCACAAGAGATGTTCTGCTTCCTGAACTCCATGCCCAGTCACCACCACAGGGGAATCCTTCTTAAGATGTCAAGTCCTTTTTCTTTTTCTCCTGGCTCTTTCTAAAAGTCTTGACCACAAGCCCCAAGATGTTCTTTTCTATGACTCCCAATAAACTCTTAATAATATGGATTTAATCACCTCCCCATCTGATCCTGTGTCTGTGCCCTCCTTGTCACCACACCTCGCTGCCAACCATGAGGATTAAGCTACACCCCTGCAATTTCCAAGCAGTGTCCCTTTTTTTATTAGGTTGTTGTAACAGACTGCTAAAGAAAACAAAATCGTTAAATAATAAGAATAATAATATGAGATCCCTGGCTGATCTACAAGAAAATGTGCTTTATATTTTCATCAAATGACTCCTTTTAATATTTTATTCAGAAAAAACCTATAAACTGCTGCAGAACGGTAATTTATTTTCCCCCAGATCTTGTATTATTACGTGTTTGCTATGTTTTATTTTGCCTTTTATTTTAGCTGTTGTTGGTTTACTTTTTTCCTTTTTGTTTGTTTTTTTTTTTTATTACTATTTTTATTTGATTTTTGTTTTTTTTCCAGACGAGCACAAATCACAATTGAACAGAAATATGGACAGGTGACAATGGTCTTTATGATGTGATCATTTGATTGTAATTTAATTTTCGTAGTGGTTCCGTAAGAGATGATTGAGAAAATAAATTTGTTAGAATGAGACAGATCTGTGTGTGATGAATAACTGGAGAAATCCTCCGACTATTGACATCTGAGGATGCTTTACTCATTATTTGCCTGTCTTCCATCAGGTCATCGATGCCCTTTAATTAAATAAAACAAAAGAACAACCAATAATGTGCCCATGTGAAAGTTGGCATAAAGATATTGATCTCTATTTCACCAATTTATTAGCGTCCATTGAGTTATTAGTAGAATGCTAATGATGAGTAATAGTGATGATGATGATGATAACAAGCTCAGGTCTGCATTGTTTTCGTTAATCCTTCTTATTACACTGCCACACCAATCCTTCTGAAAAGAGGCTATTATTCTATTAATGATTATTATTATTTATTGGGATTGTGTCGATTCTTGATTAACCCCTTCCTTTGTGGTTGTGTGTAGTGGATTATTAATAGAGAATCCTGGCTATTTGTTTCTCCTTATTGTCGGGCTCCTCCTTGGTCGTCTTTACTCCTAGATTGTCTACTGCAGCCTTGTCATCTCCTGCCCTCATCATCAGTAGGGTTCTCCTTTGTGCATAGAAGAGACATCCTTTCTCCCAGGCCTCTTGTCATTGGCATAGACATAACTGGCAATCCAGGCAGATCTCATTGTTCTGAGCAGCTTTATTGGATCTCTCAGGGTGAATTCATCTCCATCGAGCTGGGCCTGGGCACAGTAGTAATAATACTGGTGCAGAGTGGTGTTGTGTATAGTGTGTAAAGTAGGGATAACCTTCAGTGCATGATCTCCCAGCAGACAAGCTGCTCCTTATTCACACATGGGCTCCAATCCTATTTCTCACACATGAAGAATGGAGGTTTGTAGAGCCAGGGAGTCTCTTCTAGCATGGCTGCCTTCTTGGCCTGACATTGTGATGTGACTGGGAGGTTAGTGCCCCCCTTTTTTTTTTGTTCATGATTTCTGCAATAAGGTCACACAATCCTTTGTATGATGAATATAAGAAAAGATGGATCTGAAGCTATGTGGTGGCTTTTTATTGTAGCTCTTCCCATTGTGATTTTCTATTAGACAATAGACTCCTTCTTCTGTTGATGCTCCTCTGGCTGTGCCAGGTGCCTGGCAGTGTAGTGTAGGGCCAGGAAGCCGATTAACCCCTTGTGCCCTGACTCCTATGTATAAAGAGACACATTTTCTTTTTTATTGATGATGGCTCTTAGTGATCATCAGTGGGCTAGGTGGTATATCTAGATCTCCATGATGTGCTGTGATAAAGTCTCTCTCCTCTCCCCCCCTTCCCCATCCTATGTCTAATAATGAATGATTTGTAATGACAACTGTAGAGATTTCTCTACCAAATAATTGTCTACAGTTTTACAACAAGTGTAACTTGATTTCATATTACTTTTTTTACATTTGTTTTGTTCCCTTTAAATTATATATTTGTAACCTATTTATCTTGTTAAAACATTTTTGGTTGTATTTATCCGTTTATTTTCATAATAAAATAGCCCTTTGAGGTCAATTCAATGAACCCGCGGGCACATTTGTTGTTCTTGGCCTGGTAGACGGTTTGGTGGTGCTTGGTGCAGAGGTAAATGACTACGACCACAAAGCTCAGGACAACAGGCGTTTACTTTGCATGGGATGCTAGGATTTGTCTTTCTATCATATATATTTAATGCCAGTACACGGACAATGAAGCATGGATTGGACTCAGGGGCATCTATATTAGCAGGCTTGGAGTCAGTACAACCCAATGAAGTAGTGAGGAGTTGATAGATGAGCACAGATGAGCTGTGTGTGCTGTGACAGGCTATCAGATGGTGGGGGTCAGTGCTGTGACGTCATGACTGGCAGCTCCGGAGGAGGCTGTGACCTTGACATTAGCTCTGCTGTGCCCCCTCCACCGCACAGTGCCAGCCACACTGGGGCACAATCTCTCATCCACACCAGTGTTAAACATACAATGAGTCTGATGACATTATGCAGTATAGGTTTATTCATGTGTAGCCATATAGTTCAAATATGAAAATATAGAAATATTTGCTATGATATTACCAGAAAAACATAATTATCCAACAACAAAAAAATGATCGTTTGTTTTATGAACATATGAAGCATGTATCAATGTAAAGAATTGATTTATAATGTATGTTACTGGTCAATATCGCTCATAGTCTCAGGGTATTCGATTCTGTGAAACCTGTGTGAGCTGTACAATACAGAGAGCTTAGGCTGTGTATAGGAACATACTATAGTTAAGACTTAACATCTATATCTATCTATCTATCTATCTATCTATCTATCTATCTATCTATCTAATCTTGCTATCTGTATTTCATGAATCTATTATGCCATCTAAATCTCTACAATCTATCTTCCCTCATCCCATGTGCTCCTTACTCCTTTTTCATACACTAAATTGAATATAACAATATTAAACCCAAAACAGCGCTTTTTTGTCTTTATGGTTATATATCGATTTATATAATCTATCTATCTATCTATCTATCTATCTATCTATATCTATCTATCCATATTTATTTATCTATCTATCTATATCTATCTGCTCTCTGCCTGTCTAGATATTTGATCTATCTATCTATCTATCTATCTATCTATCTATCTATCTATCTATCTATCTATCTATCTATCTATCTATCTATCTATCCATCTATCCTATCTGTCTATCTCTACCTATCTGTCTATCAATCTTACTCCATATGTCTGTCTAGTTAGCTATTTATATGTCTGTCTGCCAAATATCTATCTTAACGGTGTCTATATTAATATATCTATCACAGCTTTTCTACTTGATTAATTATTTATTTACCTACGCTTAGATATATATGTTATATCTTTATCTATCTTTCTCATATTAATCTATCAATCTATCTAGCTCTCTGCCTGTCTAAGTATTTATATCTATATCATATATATACATGTATCTCATACCAATAAGTCTTATTATCTATCTATCTATCTATCTATCTATCTATCTATCTATCTATCTATCTATCTATCTATCTATCTATCTATCTAGTCTATCTTTCTAGCTATCTATTTATATGTCTATATCTACTAAATAATGTATTTGAATGCAGTCTACATTAATACATCTATCAAGTGTCAATCTTTGTATTTATTTACATATCTATATCTTGCATCCCCCATCTAAATACTTATCTATTAACTTTTTATTGATCTATATCTTTATTTCAATATCTATTATTCTATCTATCTATCTATCTATCTATCTATCTATCTTTGTCTTTCTAGCTATCTATCTATATGTCTGTCTAACAAATAATTTATCTGAATGGTGTCTACATCTATATATCTATCAAGTGTCTCTCTTGATTTATATACAGATCTATATCTTGTAGCTATCATCTAAATATCCATTTATTTTATTATCTTTATTTCTTTATCTATTTTGCATCTCTATCTGCCCATCTATCTATAATTCTATCGAATAAACATCATAGTCCTTATAATATAACATTCATATTTCACTTAATAATAATTTGGACTAATAAACTGTGCATTGATATCTGGATTACAAGTATTTATCTGTTGGTGGACTGCCTGTACATTTTGCTATTGATTTTTGCTTATCATCACACAGCTCCCAATCCTCCATTCACCTTCTAGTGTGCTAGCAGAGTTTGGGGAGGGCTGTGGCCATTGTACAGACCTGGCTCACTCGTCAGGGGATTGTCCTGCTTTCATTAATATCTGATCTTTTGCATATTAAGACTTTATATCGAAATGCTTTTCCACTTGCACTTTTAATCAAACATTATGCGAAGTGTTTCAAGATTTTGGGACTATATTGGTAAAGCAGGGTGTTAAGTAGTGTCTGACCAATGCTTCATAATGGTGGAGGGTATGCAATACAATAACCTGTAGCTCAGCAACATCTTGGGATGGAAAACTATAGCTAGTTTTTTTCTCTCGTTATAATGGTCTAATCTTTGTCAATAGGAGATGATATCTGCTTTTCTTCTATATGTTCCATTGAGAAGTTCTGTATTATATTAATTGAAGAGTTTTATTGTCTGTTCTTTATTTGTGGGATACACTGGGTTTGATCATATTCTAAATTAACCCCGGCAATGAGAAGGGCTCTTTAAGAACATAGATGATACAGAAACAATTCCCTGCTGTATGTAGTGACTATGACCATGGTGCAGGCTAATTCGATGGGTTCTCCTCTCCTCCTGACTGCAGCACATGTCCCCGCTCACAGCAGTGCTCTGATCACTGCACACATTTAAACTTCGCGGTTGAATTGCCGTTCAGCAGTTGCCTAGCAACCAACCCAAGCAACTGCCGAAAGATGTCCGCTCGGAAGTCAAACTGCGTCAGTGACAGGGATCTGCTGCCATAGGACAGTGTATAGTGGCATTATGGATCAATGGATCTGACCTGGGACCCCAAACCAAGAATAAGGCAATGCAAGTGGAGTAGTATCACTTACGAATGAAGCAATATATGTGCACCAATGGGGCAATGTATGTGGACTAGCATCACTTATAAATGGTCCAATTCATATGGACTGGACTAGCATCACTTATAAATGGGGCAATGTATGTGGACTAGCTTCAGTTATGAATAGGGCAATATATATGGACTAGTATCACTTATAGATGGGGCAATATATATGGACTAGTATCACTTATAGATGGGCAATATATATGGAATAGTATCACTTAAGATGAGGCAATATATGTAGACTAGTATAACTTAAGATGAAGCAATATATATGGACTAGTATCACTTATAGATGGGCAATATATGTGGACTAGTATCACTTAAGATGAGACAATATATATGGACTAGTATCATTTAAGATGAGGCAATATATAGACTAGTATCATTTATAGATGGGGCAATATATATGGACTAGTATCACTTAAGATGAGACAATATATATGGACTAGTATCACTTACGATGAGGCAATATATAGATAGACTAGTATCACTTACGATGAGGCAATATATAGATAGACTAGTATCACTTAAGATGAAGCAATATATATGGACTAGTATCACTTATAGACGATGCAATATATATGGACTAGTATCACTTATAGACGAGGCAATATATATGGACTAGTATCACTTATAGATGGGGCAATCTATGTGGACTAGCATCACTTATAGATGGGGCAATATATGTGGACTAGCATCACTTATAGACGAGGCAATATATATGGACTAGTATCACTTATAGACGAGGCAATATATATGGACTAGTATCACTTATAGATGGGGCAATCTATGTGGACTAGCATCACTTATAGATGGGGCAATATATGTGGACTAGCATCACTTATAGACGAGGCAATATATATGGACTAGCATCACTTATAGACGAGGCAATATATATGGACTAGTATCACTTATAGATGGGGCAATATATGTGGACTAGCATCACTTATAAATGGGGAAATATATATATGGATAAGCATCACTTATAAATGGGACAATGTATGTGGACTAGCTTCAGTTATGAATAGGGCAATATATATGGACTACTATCACTTATAGACGAGGCAATATATATAGACTAGTATCACTTATAGATGGGGCAATCTATGTGGACTAGCATCACTTATAAATGGGGAAATATATGTGGATAAGCATCACTTATAAATGGGACAATCTATATGAACTAGAGTCACTTATAACTGGAGCAATGTATGTGGACTAGAGTCACTTGTGAATGGGGCAATGTATGTGGACTAGTATCACAGAAATGGGTCAATATATGTAACTAGCATCACTTATAAAAGGGGCAATCTATGTGGCTAGCATCACTTATAAATGAGACAATAAATGGGGCATGTGGAAATTATTGAATTGTGCGAGCATAAAGAGCACACAACAATGTCACTGGGTATTTTGCATAGTTCTAGAGATCAGGCAATAGGGGAGTAAGTATCTATTGCTGCATGTGTGCAAAATGTGGGTACAATGCCCATCTGTAATGGGTGAGCTCTGAGAACTGCAGAAATATTAGGAGTGGAGGGCACCAGTGCACTGATGTTTATTGGGGATGATGTTATCCCTTGTTTTAGAGGGAAACATATCAGTAACCTATGGACACTTCAATCCTAGCACCGCTCACCCTGCAGTTTGCAGCCCACAATGGATTCGGGTTATCAATGTCATTTTCGATTCTATAGAAAAAAAGTAACCCATCCCAGTCAAAGTAAAAGTCAGAACTTATCACACTGCATTAAGTAAAAGCGGCACTGAGCCATACTGTGTATGTTTGTGTGTGTGTGTGTATATATATATATATATATATATATATATATATATATATATATATATATATATATATATATTATACCAATATATATTCATTTAGATAGCGCTATTAATTCCATTGGACCCTACATACATGAATAAATGCTGTCGCCTCTTGGAGCTCAAATCTAATTTCCTGTCAGGATGACTTACAAAATATATATATATATATTATATATATCACACATATAATATTATACTACAATTAAGCAATAAGGCTCAGTACCACTCATTACTTTGTATAATGTCATAAGTTACTATTTGAATAAAATTGGCTATTTTTCCCTTCACACACAGCACGCGACATACATACACCCTTTCTACAATTCCACTTTCCGATAGTGTGCATGCAGATGTATTATATATATATATATATTGAGAATAAAAATAATATAAAAAATAATACAAACAAAAATATGAGAAAAGCACCGAAATGATGAATACAGTGGACCTTTATTGTCAGTGGCGTGGCGACGTTTCGGATTTCTTATCCCCTCTCAAGCTTGAGGATTGAGAAAGGATGAGAAATCCGAAACGTCGCCAGCCACTGACAATAGAGGTCCACTGTATTCATTATTTCGGTGCTGTTTTCTCATTTTTTATTACCATATTGCTATGACACTTTAACAGGTGTGGGAGAAACCTTGCACTTTTTTGAGTAAGTCAGGTGCTGTACCTAATTTTCTGTAAAAAAAAAAAATATATATATATATATATGTAAATATTATACATGCATATGTAGGTATATTCAGCATGCATATATGTGTGTGTATATATATATTATATATATATGAATATATTAATCTAGTATATACTGTGTGAGTAAATGTGTGTGTACCTTGTAGTTGTATATATTATATATATGTATATATATATATATATATATATATATATATATATCATATATTATACGCGCAATTGGTGACTATTTTTTCCACACTCTGCTGATGCCTACCGTAGTACTAAAGGAGGGCTGAATGCTGTCTGTAGAGTCCTATAGTGCAGCATGTAGGTGACAGTACATACAATCAGCGCAGCTGATCAGTACCCGGAGCCTCAGACGTGCACTGCTCCCTGGATTCCTCCTTATAATAGACGCTGGTTTTTATTCTCTGATTGCTTTTCCCACTCAGTAGACTATGTAGCAATATCCAAAGAAGGGCGCAAATACTTTAATTACACGTATTAACATTTCAATGCAAGTAAACGACTAATAGAGCAGGGAATAGCCCCCCTCCGTGCCCACTGTGGCCACCATGACATGGCATTGTACAGCCCTGTGATGCCCACGTGTATGTACAGTACTCCAGGCGGGTATAGTGCACCACATGCCGGGGTATTAATTGATAGCTATACCGTGGAAATGACACTGCACAGGGAATGTATACAATTAGATGCTTCACAAATTATACAACACAACAGATCTCCCACTTGTGCAATTAAGACAATAAATCGGAAAGCTATTTGCATTTAGGAATGTATATGTTATCTAGGGCTTGTATCCTACAGAGGAGATGAATGGGGATGAAATCAATATTCCCTATAAAAGAGAACAGATTGTCTGACGGGTCCTGGGCCAGGCAACGAGACATTAAGGTCAATAGGACATGTGAACTACAATGGGAGTCAATGGAGATCAGGTAGAGAGGGGGCCTGGTGGTCTCAAAGCCCAGAGCATCACAGGCACAGATAGAGGGCTCTCTGATGTATTCTTCACACTCAGTTAATACATTCTGTATATAAATATATATATGTAGTGTGCATGTGTGTGTGTATATATATTAAGAACACATATATATATATATACATATATATGTATATACACACATGTATATATATATAATCACAAAATCCCATGCACAAATATGTGCTATATATATGTTAATATATATATATATACATCCGCTTCCCTTTCAACCAGATTTATTTTGAGAGCACTGATTTTCTCTTCTACTCAATATAAACTATAAATATAATTACACAATTAACAATATATAAATGTATATATAGTAATTATGAAATTATGTTTATGTCAAGCAGAATAGAAAAATCATTGTTCTCTCCTCTCTCTGTGTGTATATAAATATATATATAATATATATAACATATTATGCATATATATATATATAACTCTTATATGTACACTACAAAATTTATATATATATTATGTATTATATATAATAGTAATTTATATTGGGCAGATATATTATATATATCTATGTATATATGTACAACTCTTATATGCACACACATATGTATGTATGTATATATATATATATATATATATATATATATAGTAATTATGTTTATATTGAGTAGAATAGAAATTCATTGTTCTCAAAATAAGTGTGGTTGAAGGAGAGGCAGAAACATATAACACATCAGACCATAGAAAATGGAGGAGTTTATTTCTTTTTTTATATTTCTTATCCAGCACATGACATTACATTCTTTTTAAGCGGATTACCTGTATTGTATTGAGCTGTTTGGCACTTATTTATTTTTATGCATGGCTTATTCATCTGATATAAGAAAATCAGTTTAAAGTCTGGAAGGGACATATGTTATATAATTGTATAGTATGGCAAGAAGCCACAACATTAAAGTATGTCCATAATGATTATGGCCCTGCATGCCTTGTGTCATGCTATAAAGTTACCTATCTGTAAGGATATCAGTATATTTAGACATATGGGGTTTTTGTTTTTTCAATTCAGTGTTTGTTTAAATATTTTATAGGGGAAAAAAGCCTTAAAAATGACATATGAGGCTAAAACAATTGTAGGTTAACTGATGATATTTTCTGATAACTTTGTAAATATATATGTAGGTAGATAGTTGATGATAGATAGATAGATAGATAGATAGAGAGATAGATTATAGGTAGATAGATAAGATAGATAGGGTATTAGCATACAGATTTAGCAGTCATAAATCTGATGTTTTTGTGTTTGGGCCTCCAATAAAAGTAATGGTACTTCTAAACAAATTCCGTAGTTGTGATAAGTTAACACTGAACATCCAATGTTCTTTTAATGCCTGCAACATCTGTACAGCTATATTTTTTGCTGTTGTAGCATACACCACATTTTTTATAACACTTTCTTTCTAGATGTTGGAACAGAGATTTATGTCTAGTCTCCCACCAGAACATTAGTGAAGTTGGGCGCTGATGTTGGGCATTAAGGGCTGGCTCACAGTTGGAATTACATGTGGCACCAAAAGTGTTGTATGGGATTGAGGTTACGGCTTTATGCAAGCTAGACAAGTTCTTCTACATCAAACTTGGCAAACACTTTTCACGGAATGTACACTAATACTAAGGCAAGAAAGGATAAACTATTAGTGCTTTCTTCTGATTTTTTTTACGGTGCATTAATACTTGCTTTTTCACAGTAATATTTTGTTATAGAGACACTTTTGTCATGGCAGTGGACAGATCCATTCATAATTTGAATCACCATCAGTTCTTACAGGCAAATGTTGAAGTTTAAGACTCATTATATAATCTGTAGCTGGGCCCCCTTACTACCATGTGCCATTTATCATACTAGTGTCTACCTATGTGATGGTGGAGCTTTGCGTCCATCAGTCAATAAATCCCAGGTGTAACTGCTACCTCTGTGACAATAAGGATGGTTTAACACATACATGAAGCACAGTTCTCACATCAGAAGACCATGCCTGTTACCTCCTTTATAGTCATATATGAAGCATTTAGTTCAAATGAGAAGGCCAGGTGGTCAGACTAGGCTTTCCGATCCATTTGCCCAGGCCTAAGAACTAATTCAGATGAGTGTAGTAAACATTAGTGTGGTGTCTGTATACAAAGTGGATGCATACGGACGACACATTGACCAATACAAGCCAATGTGATAGTCTACATGAATGCTGTTACACAAAGATTTGGTTTGTATTTCGATTAGACTGGCCCATTATTTAGCATATTATTTTCACAGATCCATTACAGTTATTAACATAGGAAACTGTATTTAGTATTTTATTATTCATTATATTGTTCATGTGAAAACCAGATGCCATATGAATGTACAAAACAGGCATATGGATTACCCACGGCTGACAATTTAGATGAAAAGTCTGTTTTTTTTTCAGGTTGAAAAGGAATGATTTTTCTTATGCCCATCTGAACCTGATCTAAGCCAGGGTCAGACTTGCGTCATGCATTTGCTGAATGCGTGCATTATTTTCATGTGCAAATGTTGAAAAATGCATGAGTTAATGCACCTTATAGTCTCCAATGCAACAGTGTAATGTGTTTGATGCAATGCGTTTTTAGTAGTGCCCCCCAAAATGTGGTCTACAGCGTTTTTGGGCCTGTTATTGAAAAAGCATGCTTTTTTAACATGGGAGTCTATGGGAAATGCATGCATTAATGAATGGTACATATATGTACCATGTGTTAACGCATGCATTAAAAGTGAACACATGTCATGGGAATGGCAAGGGAAAGAAAATCATCTTTAATGCATCCCTCAAACAGATGCAATATCCCAAATGTGACCCTAGCCTAAGGCTGGGCTCACATAAATTCACTGCATCAGATTTAGTTTTTGAGCCTGATGCAACTTAAAGAAGCATTTCTATCAGCATTTCTGCCCTCCTCGTATATTGTAGTCATTGTATTGTATAGCACTGTGCACTTACAATTGCTCATTTATCCTTCTACCTAGTTAATTATTTTATTCTATAAGGTCTATATCATCATTTGATTAAAAACGGATTGGCTGAAAACTTCTAAGCTCTACTTAAAAACAGTAAGTCTCTTCTCTCTGCATGAGTTGTCACTGCAAAAGTTAATGGCAGGAGTAAGAAATGGAGCAACTCTGTCAGAAGTTGAAGTGGGGGATGGCTCATGTAGGGAAAGATGACGTCCTATTTCTATATAGAGCAGACGAAAGAGAAGAATTAACTGGGTATAAGGGCAAAAATGCTACTAATATGATGATTGAAAAATATTAAGTGGATAAAAACTTTGCTAAGTGTTTTTTTTTAAGATATATCAGAACTGATTACAAAATCGATGCAAATAATGCATCAGTTGCCAGGATTTTTTCCATTTAGCCCCAGATGATGATTGAATTCTGGATTCCAATGTTAGGCACTTTAGATAATCTACTTGATGGGTCCCTAGTTTTTATCTGTTATTGCTTGTTGATATATCTAATCTTTAAATAATTTATTTAGTCAATGTTACTGTGCTTCATCACGTGTGTGATTTTAATATCATCCAATAAAAATTAAATATTTTTAGTGTTTTTTCCATCTTTAATCTAGATTCATATGTTGCATGAAAGGCGTCTGCAATAATTTATATGCTGACAAGGCATAAATGATCTTATTGCAAACAATGGAATCATGTCCTCTATCAGTTTACATTGGATGGAAACAAGGATGTAGTGCCAGCCATATATGAACCCAGCCTTATAGGGATGCCCTGTGTCCTGATTAGATTTTGCAAACAGAATGCAATCTATTTTTTCTTTTAGATCAATAGAACAACTAAGGCAAAGGTATGTCAAATTGTCAGCAGATGTTAAATCCATTTAAGGTCTGTTGACACTTACAATTGTTTTTTTTATGTCAAGTTCTGCTGCTCCAAAACAAGCACAATAGTGTAGGATGCTGCCCCATTATATATATTAAAAAAAACCTAACCCTAACAAACCCATTTTCACTTAATGGCTACCATCATGATCTGGTATTACTTTAGGAAATTAAAGGTCAATCATATTTTCCATGGTTTCTTAAAAAAAACCAAACACTACTGTGAATTTTGTTTTAAAACTGCAGAACAAAAAGACATTGTAACAACGCAAATGTAAAGTTGACCTGAAGTGAGAACAATTCTAGGCGGCCTTTTTTTTTTAAATGTTGTAATGAGCTAAATTCACTAATTTCTGTTAATATAATTGACATACAGAACTGGTCAAGTGTCTTCCCAAATTGTCAGCATGTAGATGGAACAACACATCTCTCTGGCATTGGTGCTCTCATCTCATCACTTGAGCACACATTGGATTCATCGTCCGTCCGTCCTTTAAGGACTTACGAGTTGCCCCCGTCCCTCTTCAATATGTAGTAATGTCCCCAATCCTAGTATATATGTCCCCATCCTGGTATATGTGTCTCCCATTCTAGTATATATGTCCTCATTCTGGCATATATGTCCCCTATTATGGTATATATGTCCCCAATCCTGGCATATATTTCCTCATCCTGGGCCACATTCTGGTGTATATGTCCCCCATCTGATATACATATCCCCCATCCTGGTATTGTTGGTCCTCATCCTGGGCATATCTGGGTGTATATGATCACCATCCTGGTGTATATAATCTCATCCTGGTATGTAGGTCCCCCAAGAATTTTGCCCATTCTGGTATATATGTCCTCACCCTAGTATATATGGTATATATGTTCCTCATGCTGGTATACATGGTCCCCATCTTTGTAGATATGTCCCCTCATCCTGGCATATATCCCAACATCTTGGTATATATGTCCTCATCCTGGACCCATGCTGGTATGTATAATCCTCATCCTGGTATATTGTCCCCATCTGGTACATATGTCGTCATCCTGTGCCACATTCTGGTATGTATGTCCCCCATATTGATATATATGGCTCTCATCCTTGGCACATCCAGGTATAAATGTCCCCCATCCTGGTGTATATTTCCTCATCTGGTAAGGAGGTCCCCATCCTGGAAATATATATATATATCTCCTGTATACATGGTCCCCATCCTGGTATATATCCTTCCTGTATATATGCTCCTCATCCTGGTATATGTGTTTCCCATCCTGGTATATATGATCTCAATCCTGGTATATAAGTTATCTACTCTGGTATATATGTCCCATTGTTGACCCATCCTGGTATATATGATTCCCAATACCCACACTTCTAGTAGGCCCAAAATGTATTTCTGTAGACCAGCCTATCACCTCACTAATTTATCTAACGTAACCTATTCTGCCCTTTATAACATATTTTTTTCCAAATCTTGTCCCTTGTATCATCTGTCTAAACCAGAGGTCCCCAAATCCAGGCCCCGAGGGCCGTCAACAGTGCAGGTTTTCAGGATTTCCTTAGTATTGCACAGGGGTTGGAATCAATTACCTGTGCAAGTGATCACATTAACCACTGTGCAATACTAAGGAATCCTGAAAACCTGCACTGTTGGTGGCCCTTGAGGCCTGGAGTTGGGGACCTCTGGTCTAAACCCTTTACGCACTTAATAGCTCTTTATCTGTACTTGTATAGTTCCGGACTGGTGACCGATTTATATAGCGCTGGGTTAATCCCCTATTTATTATATTAATGGCTGGACAATATATGACAAGCACTATTTATCATCTACATTTTGTGCCTCCCTTATTTCCTCATAGATTGTAAGCTTACAAGCAGAGCCCTCACTCCTCCTGGTATCTGTTGATTTTTGTTACTCTGTATTGTCTGATAATGTCTATATATGTCCTCTCTGAATTGTAAAATGCTGAATATGTTTGGTGTTGTATAATTTCACAGTTGTTAAGGTTGAAGGTAGATTTTAAGTCCATCGAGTTCAACCTGCAGCCTAACGTGTTGATCCAGAAAAGGCAAATACCCAATGGGGAAGACACTAAGGTTAATCTGGGGAAAAACTGTGACTTTGCATATGGTCCTACCCCTGTACATATATATATATATATATATATTATATATATATATATATATATATGGTCCCCATCCTGGTATATATATGTCTCTCATCCTTGTATATATGGTATATATATTTCCCCTATCCTGGTATAGATGGTATGTATGTTCCCTGTCTTGGTATACATGGTATCCATCCTGGAGTATATGTCTCCATTCTGGTATATATGTTTACTCGGATGCATATCCAGCAGAAGTAGGTGCTGGGATCAACGGGCCCCTGTACCCTCAGGCCCAGTCATGGTTGAGACAAGTGCAATTGTAAGAGTCCACTTAGTGTAAAACGGGATTCCATATAGTACTCTGTACATTGACAATCGCAGGTCAACACAGCCTGGTTGACAGAAATGGGTCTGCTTTGCAGTTTTCAGTGAGAAGGGTGTCCGAGAGCATCACTTTTTAAGGAATGAGTCATAGAGTCCTTAAGCAACATTGCCTCTCCTTCATTCTGAGGATTTGCTAGGGTCCCAGCAGCAGTAATAACAATATATCAGTAACTATAGTCAGAAAACAATTTTAATAAAAAAAAACATGTAAGCTTTATATATTGGGTCTATAATGTGTTACAGAACATGGGTCTATAATGTAGTTACAGTACACTTCCTAACTACTCAGGTCTATCAGGACCAATGCCATGGGCGTATGCACTGTCCAATAGAGGTCGTTACACACCGCCTGATGCCGCGGCTCTGGGAGAACTATTGTTTTGAAATGGAGACATGATAATCATTTACAGTTTCTGACAGATTTCATAAAAGCAGTCTGCAATACATAAATATAAAGCCAGCACATTACACATATGATCATAATTAAGTATACATTTATGCTGCTTTCCCATATTTAATGCATTATATCACAGTACTTAACATACTAGGCTGAGAGGATGCACTGATCTCACCTCTAATAACAAGTCAGGCAGCTAAAGAAAAGCAGAAACGTAACTGAAAAAGTTTTCAGCTGTTTACAGATACTAGGACTAGCCATGATTCCAAAGAAACCAATAATTATTGCTTTTTTTTCTATCAGAGGAGTCAGGGTGTCTAAAATGCTTTGGCACCCTTGGTTTTTGTTTTTTTTTTTTAATTTTTTTTCAAAAGACAATCATGATCATCTGTCAATGGACCCCATTCATTACTGGGACTGAATTTATTTGAGATCAGACTGATGCAAAAAAATCATTGTAGAAGATCTACTATGATAGTTTTTCTTTTTAGGTCTGTAGTCAATAGAAATCTGATTTTGGTCTTCATTAGATTGTTGTTACAATATTATTAAACTACTAGATGGAGGCATGATTCAGGAGATTCTACAACATGTGATATTATACATATTAGTTCAACTATATTATTAATGTTTTAGGTTTACTAAATGCAACAAAAAATAGGTGCATGTAAAACTGTGCAATAGCACTTGAATTATCTAAAATGCATACAAGAAAGTAGGTAATGCGATATTGGGAATGTTTTGCTGTACTAATATGGTGGCGCTATTGCGCATTAGTGGGTGTAGTAATATGGTGGACATGTTAGCTATGATCTGATGGTAGATACTAGACTGTATGTGCTCCTTCCAGGTCTGCATTACTTGCGTCTCGTGGTAGGGGCGAGGTTAAGGGGTGGTCAAAGGAGGAAATGTCACCACACCCACCAATGAAGATGGTAATGCCCACCAATGAAGACGGTCATGTCCACCAATGAAGGCACTCACGCCCACCAATGAAGTTGGTCACACCTACTCAGGGGCGGACTGGCCCAGGTGGCAGGGAGGCATTTGCCCCCAGGCCGTTGGTTTAGTCCCAGTTTAGGTCCGCCTCCCACAGTGATAGCGATCGCGCACTCACTTGATCTATAGGGGGACCCGGGACGCAGCAGGCGGGTCGCAGGATCGGAGCATCGGGAGCAGCCACCAGCCGGCAGGTGAGTGAAGCAGCGCCAGCAACCCCCCCGGTCCTCATTTGGCCACCAGTGTTCCCCCCAGGTCCTCACTTGGCCGCCACCAACACCCCCCCCCTGGTCCTCACTTGGCCACTGGCTGGTAAAACTGGGCTGCACCTACTGAATGTATAGTGTACCTTGAGGAGGGTGTAATCGTTAGTTGGTGGATGTAGTGGTGTAGCCTATGCAATCGGGGGTCTTGGCTCTGCCCTGCACCCCTGCCTGTGGGTCTTACTCCCAGATTGCTGCTAAAATTCTAATAAAGTTCACGACCATGTCTCTTCCTAAAGTAATGTCTGGGGGAGCAATTTGGCCACCGCTACACTCAGTCCGCTACAGCGTATTACTGGGTGTACAAAGATGACAGCTACGTCAGTTACTGTGCATGAGCATGGAAAGATGTTTTCTTTTAAGTCTGGCCAATCAGGAGATACCTGGATTTGCCTGTGCTGTGGCCAGTGTCCTCTAGATGGCGCTATTTTGCAGATAAACTTAAGGCAGACGGACTAAGGCTTTTATGTAAGTAGATGAATGTAGTGCATGGAGGTGACAATGTGACATGCATTGGTGCATGAACATCACCATTGCAGGCGTGTGCTGCCTTCAGTTTGTGCAGCGGTATGATCCAGCACCAATACAAGTATATGGGTTTTTGCTAATAATTTGCATTTGATTTCATATAGTTTTTTCTGTACAGTTAATTCTACATTATATGATCTATGGAAGATAATTCGGAAGATCGGCAACAGAGTTATATCTGATAATTCAATCCAGCAATTACTTAAATAATCTATAGTGTAAAATTATTCATCTGATATGACTGAACAAAGTTATTGGTATCACTTTCAATACTCCTTAAATTAATAGGATCTGTGACTCTAGTTTAGACTAGGTTCATATCTGTATCATATTAGTAGCCTGCGTCATAGAATCTATCCTCTTTATTTGACAGAGTATGTGGCACTATATTTTTCCAGAATAATAGTCGCCATGACAAATACTCGATATATCCCATTATAGTCAATGGGATCAATTAGAGCGCCATTTGTGTCAGCCATATGCTGGATTAAAGGATTTGTACCCTTATTAAACTTAACCCACTCTGGACCCATTAATCATAACGTCTAATGTAAGGGACAATCCATTTAAACTATTCACATTGGGTTTACTATTTTACGAGGGATATAACCTAATATTATCAGTTTGGTAAAGGTATTCTAGTGTATACTATAATGGGCTGTCACTTCCCTTTTTTTTCTTTAACCCCTTCACCACCCTGCAATTTTGCATTTTTGTGCTTTTGTTTTTTCCTCCCCTTCTTCAAAGAGCCATAACATTATATTTTTCCGTCCATGTAGCCGTATGGGATTGGATGTTGTGCTTTTGAATGACATCATTCATTTTAATATATAGTGTGCAGCACAGGAGACAAATTAAGTTAAAAAAAATGAGAACGCACAGGTGGATGGAAACACCCAGAGCACCACTGGACTAGGCCAATAAATAATACAAAAAACACATACTATACAGTAGGATATTTACATATACAAGTATGGCAAACCCAGATCAGATCAGTGTAGGCATCTTCAGCAGAGCCAAAAAAGTAAAATGTAAAGTATATATAGTAATATATACCAGTAATATTGCACTGTAGTAGGTTATTTTGCATACACACTTTATATTATTTATGGGTCTAGTCCAGTGGTGCTTCGGGTGTTTCCACCCACCTGGTTTCTCATTATTTTAAACTTTTGTATCCTCTAATAATTCTTCCATATTTTGGTTTCATGTCCGGCTTCTGCACAATAATGTACTTTTCTATATTAATACATAGCCATAAAGTGTCTAAAATGGAAAATGGGAAAAATCCAGGCATGGTGAAATTGCAAACAGTTAATTCCACAATTGAGTTTTTTTTTTTTTTTACCTACCAAGGTTTACTATATGGTAAATCTGACCTGTTAGTGTGATTCCTCAGTTCATTACGAGTATGCAGATTCCAAACATGTATAGTTTTATTTCAATTTAAAGGGTGCTTAATCAGGTCCCTTATACCCTCCAACCCAGCAGCATTCATCTGTATGACAAAACTCCCTGCCTAACCAGCCCTGTATAATATTATTCCCTTAACCCAACGGTTTAAAAAAGGATTTATTACTGTGCGTTACCTATGTTAATTAGAGCATTGACTCGTCAATAGGGGCGTTATTTCCCCAGCCTCTTTCCAAGTTATCACGTCCACTCTTTTGGGGGGGGAATAAGATTGCATTCTATAGCAATGTTGCCTCAGCAAAAAAATCTTGTGTTATTCTGCTATGCTGTTTACTGTTCAGATTAATTTATATTTTGATAGGACATTCTGAAAAGAGGCGATTCTAAATTCCAAATATGTGTATTTTTTAAATTGTTTAATTTTCAATAGGGCAAAAGGGGGTTGCTTGAATTTTGTGTTTTTTATATTTTTCTCGTATATTTTTTAAAAACTCTTTTTTTCACTTTTTATGTTATGTACTAGTTCCCTTAGGGGACTTGAAGTTTCGATCATCCTATCTCTTGGGCTGTACAGAGCAGTGCATTAGATAGCTTACATGTACAGAGAAAGATGCGGGCTCAGTGTGTGAGCTTGTATCAAAGGTAGGACATAACCTAAGACGTACCAGTATGTCCCTAAGTCGAGAAGGGGATAATGGTTAAAATTGTGCAGTATGCTACAATTTTCTGTCCGTCGAAGGATAAAAACTGTTAAAGTCTATGGGCCTGACATTGATCTCCAGAAGAATATGCCTATTTTAAATAAAAGGGGTATTACTAGCTTAAGACATGTAATACTTAACAGTCTTCTCTCCTGATCTACATGTCGCACACTGGTAAGGCTTACTTTCATATCAAATGTTCTTTGGGGGCAGAGTCCCATGTGGTCTGTATCCAGTCCAATAGATTTTCAATACTCATTTACATCTAAAAAATACATTTTGATTTTCACTAAAATAAAACACTGGATAACAGATATCAAGGTATCATTTTATTCAGCATCCATGACCTTCATGTCCATATAGACAGCGTAGAAGGGGTCATCCTACTGACGGATTCCCTTTAAGTACCAGATGATGGCACATGTTAGCCTCTGATCTGACAAGTTCCAGCTTTTTTCATCAGTGAAGTTAATGGAGAAATATTTTTCTACTTCCATACCTGCAAAATAGAAGCATGACACTTGTGTGAACATTCCTTAACTATATAGGCTCTTAATGAACGAGCAAAAACATTAGACCAAAACAGCATAGGTTATAACAGGAAAATAAATCATTGCTCATGAGTATACAATGAATGGTATAGCTGAAATGGGATTTTACTGTACATACGTACTGTAGCAAATATGCAACAAGCCTGTGTGACACTGTGTTAGTTGCTTTCATGATACCAGATCTATCTTTATCTAGAAAATATATCTGTAAAAAAAAGAAGATTTTATAGTACCAAATAAAATAATGTATACAATATAGATCTAAGAATATATAGCTATGATAGCTGAATACCCACACAGTTCAGAAAGAAATACTTCTTTGGCTGTGTTCCAGAAATAAATATGCCACACACATATAATCAATATGAAAAGAAAGCCAGGACACAACTGTCTAAATAAAAAGTATGTAGATAGAGCCCCCATTACAACCTCCTGCTAGGACAGAACTTAACTGACCAGAGCCAAAAAGGACTAGGAACCTGCCATGTTGTACATGGCGTCCGATCTGCGGACAACATGGTATAGAACGAGAAGCGGAGTAGAATGATAGGTTGTATTGTTGGAAAAGATTCAGAAGAGCTTATTTATTCATTCAAACCACTGGTGCTTCTTTTCATATGAGTCCAGTGGGCGGTCCTACTAGTGATTGACAGCTGTCTCTACCTGCACAGTCATACAGGGAAGACTGTCAGTCACTGAATAGGACCACTCTCTGGTCCCATACATACAAGTAACAGGGATTTCCATGAATCAAACACAATTTTACTGAACTTTTTACCATAAATGTGACAGGTTCTTGTTAAAGTATTGCAATCTGCAATGGTTTTGTTCGTATGCCTAATTTGAAATAGTCACCAAAAAATGGATCATGAAAAGTATATCAAAACATAATAGGTCACCGAAAATATCTATAATCGTCTAATTCTGTCTGTCTGTCTGTTTGTAACGGAAATCCCGCTTTGCTGATTGGTCGTGCACGGCCGGCTGCGAATTGGCGTGGAATTTGAACCACGCACCCCACTGCTACCGTCGGGAGATCAGCGACGGTAGCCGGTAGCCGTGGATCATCTCTTGCCACACGGAGGTCAGCAGCGATGCAGCTGGGAGATGACCGGCGCTAGCATTATTCAGTCATAGTGCCGATATGGCAGAACGCAGTCAAGTGTTATCCTGTGGTCAGTCCTGGTCATCCCTGCCTGACTGGAGAGATTGGCACCCTAATAATGCGCTAGCTAAATAGTTTTTAATTTTTATTTATCATAGATTTCCTGGTTGCACTTAGTTTATCTATACAGACCCTGATAAAATATTAAATATGACTCTAATAGCACCACAACTTCATTCCCCAATGTTATGCAACATATATTTATATTTTAAGTTAACTATTTGTTTGAATATCACATTACTTTCTGTGGGCGACAAAACGTTTGTCTTGGTAAAATCTGACCATTCTGTGTTCATTAAATGATCAATATTTCAGCATTGATGCCAATTTATTTTCTTAACCTAAACCACATTTCGGTGGGTTTCAGCTTTCAAAAGATTAATTTATACAACCAATGGAAGAATTTAACGTCAGGTTATAAGCTTTTATTTACCGTATATACTCGTGTATAAGCCGAGTTTTTCAGCACAAAAATTGTGCTGAAAAGTGCCCCCCTCGGCTTATACACGAGTCACTATACAGCTGAGTGGGGGGGGGCCGGTGTCCGGGGGCTGGAGGAGGCAGGGGGAGGCTGCACTATGAGCGGCCGGTCACGTGGGGCCGCTCATTAGTGCAATGCAATATGCACGGCATCCCCCTGTCCATCAGCGGCAGGGGGAGCCGTGCATATTACATTGCTCTCCCCCAGTAGTTTATACAGGCCCCCCGATCCCCCCCCCCCCGTAGTTTATACAGGCCCCCCGATCCCCCCCGCCCCGTAGTATATACAGGCCCCCCGTAGTTTATGCAGGCCACCCGATCCCCCCCCCCCCCCCCCGTAGTATATACAGGCCCCCCGATTCCCACCCTCTATGTAGTATATACAGGCCCCCCGCGCTCTATATACAGGCCCCCGGTTGCAGCCACGGACCTGTAAGAGAATCGCTTTCATACTTACCCTCCTCGCTGTTACCCGCGCTCCTCCGGTCTCCTTCCCGCTTGTACCCGGCGCGTCCACAATGACGTCATTGTGGATGCGCCGGGAAGAAGCTGGAAGGAGACGAGGACGCGCGATGACAGTGAGGAGGGTAAGTATGAAAGCGATTCTCTTACAGGTCCGTGGCTGCAACCGGGGGCCTGTATATAGAGCGCGGGGGGCCTGTATATACTACAGGGAGGGTGGGAATCGGGGGGCCTGTATATACTACGGGGGGGGGGGGATCGGGTGGCCTGCATAAACTACGGGGGGCCTGTATATACTACGGGGCGGGGGGGATCGGGGGGCCTGTATATACCACACTGCTGGGGGCTGCTGCCTGTATATACCACACTGCTGGGGGCTGCTGCCTGTATATACCACACTGCTGGGGGCTGCTGCCTGTATATACCACACTGCTGGGGGCTGCTGCCTGTATATACCTCACTGCTGGGGGCTGCTGCCTGTATATACCACACTGCTGGGGGCTGCTGCCTGTATATACCACACTGCTGGGGGCTGCTGCCTGTATATACCACACTGCTGGGGGCTGCTGCCTGTATATACCACACTGCTGGGGGCTGCTGCCTGTATATACCACACTGCTGGGGGCTGCTGCCTGTATATACCACACTGCTGGGGGCTGCTGCCTGTATATACCACACTGCTGGGGGCTGCTGCCTGTATATACCACACTGCTGGGGGCTGCTGCCTGTATATACCACACTGCTGGGGGCTGCTGCCTGTATATACCTCACTGCTGGGGGCTGCTGCCTGTATATACCACACTGCTGGGGGCTGCTGCCTGTATATACCACACTGCTGGGGGCTGCTGCCTGTATATACCACACTGCTGGGGGCTGCTGCCTGTATATACCTCACTGCTGGGGGCTGCTGCCTGTATATACCACACTGCTGGGGGCTGCTGCCTGTATATACCACACTGCTGGGGGCTGCTGCCTGTATATACCACACTGCTGGGGGCTGCTGCCTGTATATACCACACTGCTGGGGGCTGCTGCCTGTATATACCACACTGCTGGGGGCTGCTGCCTGTATATACCACACTGCTGGGGGCTGTATACCTGTGCTGGAGTCCACCCTCGGCTTATACACGAGTCAATAGGTTTTCCCAGGTTTTGGGGCAAAAGTAGGGGGGTCGGCTTATACACGGGTCGGCTTATACACGAGTATATACGGTACATAACATGGATAAGTGACATAACTTTTGTCGGGGACTGTATACTGTTTGTGCCTTATATCAATATGTGGAAGGAGATATCTGTCCCATTTCATATTATGGTAGAGACTTCCATGGCCTATAGGGTCAGTTTACACCACTTGCACTTATCAGTATTCAATAGCCTAACATCTAAGTTGGCCCAAAAGGGTTTTGTGATCTTAAACTTTAATAGCCTTTCCCTCCTCTTCTTGCCGAACCATACATTTCATTTTTTCTGACATAAGGCTTCATTCCCACAAAGTTTTGGTGAGTTTTTGGGCTTGTAGAACTTCTGCAGTATATCTGCACCTATTATTTAAGTTAGGTCCTTGAGTTTTTTTCATTGCGTTTCTGTGTCTTTTTAACATACATTTTTATCATGTTTTTGATGCTGCTGTTTTTTGTCAATTTTTGGTATGTTATGCTTTAAATAAAGTTGCTCTGTTTTCTGCGTATTTGGATTTGATATACTTAAGTGTGGATTGCAGCATTTGTTATGTGTTTCCACCATGTAAACTCACTAAATACAAGTCTTTGGGGAGAATCTGCCCAGAATACTCAATGCACCCACAAGAGAAATTGGCAAGCTTTGGAACTGAAACAGGCACCAATAACGGGGAGGCCGGGGTGGGGTGCCTCAGTGCCAGTAGTTGTGGGCTAGAGCTTTGCTTTGCCACCAACCCTGGCCCTCCGCTACAGGCACAAGTGGTGCATTGGGTGTGGAGGTCTCACCTGAGTGCAGCAGTTCTTCATGATGCCCGGCCAGCTTTTGATTGTCCAAGATGCTCTGTATGGTGCTATGATCAAAATTAGTAAAGGCAAGTCCACATCGTTTCAAAACAGCACACACGTTACTGGAAACACGGCTTAAGCATCAGGTTACTTTGCTCACAATGGGGTTCACAGATAGTCTTTCACAAGACAGTGTTATTTTGCTACAACATGGCTCTCCCGTTACTGATGCAGTATAGCCTCACTGCTGGTTGAGATGGGTGGAAGGCGCCTGATGCCTCACTGTCCCCCGAGTATCCTGCTTGTGGACTGCACTGCTTTACCACGGTGGACCTACCCTCCTATTCGGCCAACTCCTCAGAATAGCTCCTCAAGCCTACCCTTGGTGTTAGTGGCCCCCACTTGGCACTGTCTGTACCTTACATATTAGCCCTCTGGTAGGGGAGAAGTGCACTTTGGTCCCTCAGTTCAATTTTCTAGGGTTCACTGCAATCCACCTTTGGTCATGTCAGCTTCCTCCTGTCCAATTTTTAAGCATTGGATTCCCTCCACACCACAGTTATTTCTGGCTCTAGAATCCTCTCACTTTAACTTTTTCTTTGCCTGCAACCCGGAAATGCCCAATCTTTTATACTTTTCACTGGAAGCCAGTTTCTTGGTTAAGTCCTTCAGCCCTGTCCCTGAGCCTAGACTCCCCTTTATCTAGGGGTCCTGGCACTGGCCACATCTAATGGTGGCTAAGATCACTACTGACTCTGCTACATTACTACTTACATACCATTTCTACTTCTATAGAATGCATACATAGATGCATACAATATATCACTTACATTAATAGACATTACTATACATTGGCGATCAATGTTCTTCCCCTGTGCCGTCGACTCCCCGGGTCCGCCCATGGTCGCCTCGGTCCTAGGGTGTGTTGGGTGTTTTGATGGGTGTCTGGGTTCACCATCCCGTTCCCTCAAGGACTGAGACAGCACACCTGTTCACTGGATGCAGTACCCCTCGTGGCAACCAGACCCGTGGGGCGCCACACTTTCTTGTTCTAATATAGTCTTGCTTTCAATGTATTCAGGAGGCCGTAATGACGCAGCTTATAAAAAAAAGTTAGAGTAGGACTGCCTTATCTGAGAATGTCATGACGAGGCAGGGTAGCTAAAAGAATTGATCAATTGTTTGCCAAATGTCTCAGTTTTAAAGTACAGTTAGAAATTAATATGTGCACATGCACTCTTTGTACTGCGTGCTAACCATAGGCAGCGCTGGCTTCTTGGCTTTTTTATTTAACAATGTATGATCACTTGATTTTTTCAGATAAAATGTAATCTACATTGATCAGCGTTTGAAGGTTTTTGTGTGTGGGGTACACCATGCCACTAGAACAGTGTTTTCTAAAATAACTAAAGTTTATCACTTTATTTTATATAAAATGTCATTGTTGATTATAATTAGAGAACAGCAATGACTATAGCATAGAGAAAGATTAAAACTACATTTTGTGAAGGTTACAACAGTCACCAATCAGTAGGAGGTGTACAGGCCTTTGCTTTGAATGACTTCAGCACATCTGCAGCCACAGGACATCACTAGTCTCTCACACTGCTCTCGTGTGATTTTGGTCCACTCCTCTTCCAGTCTCTTCCACAGTTATGTGACTGTTGTAGGTTTCTTGGCCATAACCTTGTCACCAAGGATTTTCCAGTGATTTTTTATTGTGTTTAGATCAGGGCTCTGGGCTGGCCATTTCATTGTTTCAATGTTTTTTGTTTCAAGGAACTGTCTACCCATTTTTGTGTGTGACAGGAGGCATTGTCCTGCATGACAATTGCTGATTGATTGAGTGCTGAATGCAAGTAACGAACCATGCTTTGTTGAAGAAGGTTCTGATACACAATTATTATTATTATTATTAGGTATTTATATAGCGCTATTAGGATACATGGCGCTGTACAAGTTAGAGGGTAGACAAAGACAAGTGGTCGAAAAACAACGACTAATCGACAAAACAATCGTACGGGTACAATAGGGCCAGGGATCCTGTCCGCGAGGGCTCACAGTCTAGAGGGGGTGGGGAGGGAGACAGTAGGAGGGGGAATTGCATTCACTCTGCCATTTAGCTGTATGAGAGGTCCAACCCCTGCAGCAGAAAACATTCCCCAAGGTATGACACTTCCTCCACCATCTTTCACTGACTTCTGTACACCCTTTGGATTCGGTCTTTCCACAGTTTGTCAAAAAGCACAATGTTTCCCATCAGACCCAAATAAATTAAACTTGCTTTCATCACTAAAATGAACTGTGGACCACTTCTCCTCTGTCCACACAACATGTTCCTCTCCAAAGGTGAGTCTAGCCTTTTAATTCTTTTTGCTAATGAGAGGTGGACCGTGCAGCCTATACACCTGCACACTGCACAAGACCAGAACTGATGTTCTGGCTCCACGTCATACTATGAGGAGGAGGCGGGAATTTTAAAACAGGGGGCAAGAAGAGAAAGAATGATGATGCCAGTGGGATGTGCTAAGAGCCTGTGACGGGGGGGGAGGGGGAATGGAGACCGTCCATCTCAGTCTACGCCGCAGATTGGAGCCTTCATTATTATAGGAATATGTACGTTATTAAATCGTCTTTCTAAAGCTTTATAGTGCAGTTTTAGCTCAGAGAGGGATGGTTAGGGATGAGCTAGCAAGGTGCAGGGACAAGTAGTGCTATGTGTGAACATGTCGTTAGCGTTACATTTCGATTATATTTTTTTAACATATCTAAAGAAGAAAAATATTTAATCACATCATGTTTTTAAGCCAGTTACTGATATCAATAAATAATGTTATCGCTGTGTTGTGCGTGTCGTTACGATTACAGGAATACCAAATATGTCCATGTTATTTGCTGATTTTTGATGTTTATTATTTTTTTTAACTGCATCAAAATGTCATTACTTCACTTATTTTTAATCATTTTTTATGGGAACAGTTATTCTACTTGTGGAGACTTTTCTGTCACAAGGAGAATAGCTGTTACCCCAGATATCATCTTAGCCTCTCATACAGCTAGATCAAATCCCATACACTGCACTGATGAGGGGCAGTCACCCTGAAACGCAGCATCTGCAGTTTGGGGTTCTGATCTGGCACAAATCCTGAGTCATATTAAAAGGCTTGTTAAAAAGTAAATTATAACGTTTAGGATTGCTACCCTTATTAGATGGCATTAGAATTTTT
Source organism: Allobates femoralis (assembly GCA_033576535.1). Taxonomy (NCBI): domain Eukaryota; kingdom Metazoa; phylum Chordata; class Amphibia; order Anura; family Aromobatidae; genus Allobates; species Allobates femoralis. Next base: position 478,655,721 of record JARQOC010000002.1, on the reverse strand, counting down.
CACTTCCTCACTTAAGTGACAATTAGCATAATCATTGTTTAGTAATTTTAATGGAAGAAAAAAATCTCTCTCCTTTATTCTCCCTCCAGCATACAGGGACATAGAAATACACTGCAAGAGTAAGATGTATCTCTCTGTACCATTATCATCTGCTGTGGAGTCAAAGGTTGCACTTCAGCTTCAAGTTTACAAAAGTAGCCCTATGTCATTGGTAGAACCTGTGGCTCAAACGTTTTAAGATTGCTAGTTCAAGTCCCAAGTATACTAAATCCTTCTATCAGCCTTGTTCTGGGCTGTGGCTTATTGCTAGACCTGCAGTCTTTGACAAGTATCCACATGTTTGATTCTTGGGGAGACCAGAGAAGAGAATTGTTTTTCTAAACTAGGTCCTGCCTGCCCTCGATTAGGAGGAACCATAAAGTCAGCAAGGAGAGGTGAGATAAAGTCAGAACAAAAGCCCTCCAATCAGCGCATTTCCGTTAAATTTGGGAGCTATGCATCAATATCTTGCACCTGTGTTGCAAAAGGAGGGCTGCTGCATCCTGTGAACCGATGTTTTGTTGGACTGAAAAAATGGTGGTGTGAGCGAGCCCAAATACTGCTGTCCAATATTCAGGATAGTTCATAAATGGAACATTGGTATGAATACATGTATGAGAGTCTTTTTGAACAATGTCAATATTATAAATTACCATAAAAAAGGAATTTTGCATTGTCTAACCTGTGATACATGAACCTTTATACGTTTTTGTGATAATAGTCCTCATCTCAGCACAAAAAATTATTGGGCCTGATAAACCTAAATGCATAGTAGTCCTGGAATATTGAATTACAAGTAATATATTTGTGTGAAAAATTAGTCTTGCCAATTTTTTGGGGACACCTGTGGACTAGAGGTCCTCTATATTACATGTAAGCCTAAGTGCTGCTATTAAAATAAGCGCGCTATCTACACTTAAAATCAGCAAGTCCAACTGGGTTACTCTTGTATAAACCACGTACTTAAAGCTTGTGCACATTTCCTGCTGAGGAAACGACCCACACGAGCAACTCTCTGCCAATATGCAAAATCCGTCCCCAGTGACCAACTTGCATATTTTGTAGGTTTGAATATGAAAAAACATAGAATACGGGCCTTATGTGGCAAAGTGTTTTAAGATGTAATAAACCAATACGAGCGCCTCTTTCTATTTTAAATTTTCTCTAAGAAAATAAAACACTGATTTTAGTTCCTCTGGGCTCCGCTGACTCTTTTTACTTACTATTTTAGTTTTATGCTTGAAGTCTTTATAGCTTTTTTTGATCAATATACTATACATATTATTGTATTTATGCTTTCGATTTTGAACTACATTATGGCCTAATAATAATATAATAATGCATTTATTACATTTGCAAATTTTAGAAGTTTTTTTTTAATTTAAAAATAAAAAATGCACTAACATTTGAAAATCAACTCATGGTACTTTTTAAGAAATTTTTTATTGCTGCAAAAAATAGCTTTTTAACTTTCTCTCTATTGTCACATTAAAATGGGGACTCTTGGCAACCATCCAAATAGTCCACATTTATAAAAAAAAAATGGCGCCACATTGGTGCTCTAGCTTCAACTCCATATAAAGTAAATGTTGCATCCCAGTGATTGGGGGGGCAAACTATGCCAGTGCAACTATTTAAAGAGAACCTGACCTGTTAGGCGATTCATAGGGGCATGGCGAACGTTGGCGTGAAGCATGACATATTTGTGAATGTACCGTATATACTCGTGTATAAGCCGTCCGGTGTATAAGCCGACCCCCTACTTTTGCCCCCAAAACCTGGGAAAACCCATTGACTCGTGTATAAGCCGAGGGTGGACCCCAGCACAGGTATACAGCCCCCAGCAGTGTGTATACAGCAGCCTCCCCAGCAGTGTGGTATATACAGCAGCCTCCCCAGCAGTGTGGTATATACAGGAGCCTCCCCAGCAGTGTGGTATATACATCAGCCTCCCCAGCAGTGTGGTATATACAGCAGCCTCCCCAGCAGTGTGGTATATACAGCAGCCTCCCCAGCAGTGTGGTATATACAGCAGCCTCCCCAGCAGTGTGGTATATACAGCAGCCTCCCCAGCAGTGTGGTATATACAGCAGCCTCCCCAGCAGTGTGGTATATACAGCAGCCTCCCCAGCAGTGTGGTATATACAGGCCCCCGGTTGCAGCCACAGACCTGTAAGAGAATAGCTTTCATATTTACCCTCCTCGCTGTCATCGCGCGTCCTCGTCTCCTTCCCGCTTCCACCCGGCGTCATGTGACCGCGCACAATGACGTCATTGTGGATGCGCCGGGTAGAAGCGGGAAGGAGACCGGAGGAGCGCGGGTAACAGCGAGGAGGGTAAGTATGAAAGCTATTCTCTTACAGGTCTGTGGCTCTAACCGGGGGCCTGTATATAGTGCGGGGGGCCTGTATATACTGCAGGAGGGGGGGGGAGCGGAGGGCCTGTATATACTACGGGGGGGGAATCGGGGGGCCTGTATATACTACTGGGGAAGGGGGGATCGGGGACCTGTATATACTACGGGGGGGGGGGAATCGGGGGGCCTGTATAAACTACTGGGGGAGCGCAATGTAATATGCACGGCTCCCCCTGCCGCTGATGCACAGGGGGATGCAGTGCATATTGCATTGCACTAATGAGCGGCCCCACATGACCGGGCGCTCATATTACAGCCTCCCCCTGCCTCCTCCAGCCCCCGGACACCGGCCCCCCCCACTCAGCTGTATAGTGACTCGTGTATAAGCCGAGGGGGGCACTTTTCAGCACAATTTTTGTGCTGAAGAACTCAGCTTATACACGAGTATATACGGTATTTCTATATTAAAAGTTGCAAAAAATGTTGTGTATTCTAGGTTAGGACTGTCTTATAAAAAGGCATGGAGAAAATATATTTATGTGGCAAACCTCATTTTTTTTAACTTGTGAAAAGTTGTAATTGGCAGAAAATTGAACATTGATATTCAAAATTTTATAAATTGGTCTCCTACTCTTTTCTAATATTGAGAATGCCGGATGAATCTTTATAGGAAAGTCTCACTGAAACACTGGAGCATTTCATCGCTGCCATCCATGCTGCCTGCAGTTTGTAATACTAGAAAAGAGCAGGAGACCGATATATTATGTTTTGCATGTTAATATAAAATTTTCTGCCAAGTGCAACATTTTATGCATGTTAAAAATGAAGGTTGCAACATACAGTTGAAACCAGAAGTTTACATATTATAAATTTCCTTTTTCCTCCAGATGTAATGATGGTCATTAGTGCCAAACATTACATTTTAGTTTTGTCAGAATACAGCACGTCTCCAAAAATGTAGATCCTTGTTCCTGTGTGCATTTGCAAAAATTTATTTGGCTTTTTTATGTTTTTTTTTTGAGTAATGGCTTCTTTTTGGCAGAGTGGCCTTTCAGTCCTTGTTGATACACAGTACTTGTTTTACTGTGGATAATGACACAATCTCACCAGCTTCTTTTGCTTTTGTTCTTGGGTGAATATGTACACGTCGGACCAAAACATAGAACCTATCTCCTTCCTGAGCGGCATGATAGCTGGACATCCCCATCTTGTTTGTACAGATGAATGAAACACCTTCAAGTACCGTATATACTCGTGTATAAGCCGACCCGTGTATAAGCCGACCCCCCTACTTTTGCCCCCAAAACCTGGGAAAACCTATTGACTCGTGTATAAGCCGAGGGTGGACCCCAGCACAGGTATACAGTCCCCCCCAGTGGTATATAGCAGCCTCCCCAGTGGTAGTATACAGCAGCCACAGAGGTATATACAGCAGCCCCAGTAGTAGTATACAGCAGTCTCCCCCTGTGGTAGTATACAGCAGTCTCCCCCTGTGGTAGTATACAGCAGTCTCCCCCTGTGGTAGTATACAGCAGTCTCCCCCTGTGGTAGTATACAGCAGTCTCCCCCTGTGGTAGTATACAGCAGTCTCCCCCTGTGGTAGTATACAGCAGCCTCCCCCTGTGGTAGTATACAGCAGTCTCCCCCTGTGGTAGTATACAGCAGCGCCTCCCCCTGTGGTAGTATACAGCAGCCTCCCCCTGTGGTAGTATACAGCAGTCTCCCCCTGTGGTAGTATACAGCAGTCTCCCCCTGTGGTAGTATACAGCAGCGCCTCCCCTGTGGTAGTATACAGCAGCCTCCCCCTGTGGTAGTATACAGCAGTCTCCTCCTGTGGTAGTATACAGCAGCCACAGAGGTATATACAGCAGCCCCTCCCCTGTGGTAGTATACAGCAGCCTCCCCCTGTGGTAGTATACAGCAGCCACAGAGGTATATACAGCAGCCCCTCCCCTGTGGTAGTATACAGCAGCCCCCCCTGTGGGTATACAGCAGTGCCTCCCCCTGTGGTATATACTGCAGCCCCTCCCCTGTGGTAGTATACAGCAGCCCCCCCCCTGTGGGTATACAGCAGTGCATCCCCCTGTGGTATATACAGCAGCCCCTCCCCTGTGGGTATACAGCAGCCCCCCCTGTGGTATATACAGCAGCCCCTCCCCTGTGGTAGTATACAGCAGTGCCTCCCCCTGTGGTAGTATACAGCAGCCCCCCCGTAGTATATACAGCAGCCCCCCGTGGTAGTATACAGCAGCCCCCCCGTAGTATATACAGCAGCCCCCCCTGTGGGTATATACAGCCCCCCCCCCCGTTGCTGCCGCACACCTGTAAAAAGAAGATCTTTCATACTTATCCTCCTGCTGTCACCGCGCGCATCCTCCGCTCTTCTTGCTTGCACCCGGGCTCCGGCGTCCATCCATATGACCGCGCACAAATAATGACGTCATTATTTGTGCGCGGTCACGTGGATGGACGCCGGGGCCCGGGTGCAAGCAAGAAGAGCGGAGGATGCGCGCGGTGACAGCAGGAGGATAAGTATGAAAGATCTTCTTTTTACAGGTGTGCGGCAGCAACGGGGGGGGGGGCTGTATATACCCACAGGGGGGGCTGCTGTATATACTACGGGGGGGCTGCTGTATACTACCATGGGGGGGCTGCTTTATATACTACGGGGGGGCTGCTGTATACTACCACGGGAGGGCTTCTGTATATACTACGGGGGGGCTGCTGTATACTACCACGGGGGGGCTGCTGTATACTCACAGGGGGGGGCTGCTGTATACTACCACAGGGGGGCGGGAGAGCACTGACAGTGCTATGTAATATGCACGGCTCCCCCTGCCGCTGATGGACAGGGGGATGCAGTGTATATTGCATTGCACTAATGAGCGGCCCCACGTGACCGGCCGCTCACTATACAGCCTCCCCCTGCCTCCTCCAGCCCCCGGACACCGGCCCCACACAGTCAGCCGTCACTGACTCGTGTATAAGCCGAGGGGGGCAATTTTCAGCACAATTTCTGTGCTGAAAAACTCGGCTTATACACGAGTATATACGGTATATGGAAATTGCATTCAAGGATGAACCAGACTTGTGCAAGTCCACAATTCTCTTCCTGATATCTTGGCTGATTTCATTAGACTTTCCCATAATGCTACACAAAGAAGCATTGTTTTTTAAGTTTAAAGGCCACGTTACACACACAGATATCTGTGACCAACTTCTAAACAGATCTCTGGTTGCAGTGAAATCATGGACACATTGTTACATTTGTACACAGCCACAAAATGGAGCAATGTGTCCATGATTTCACTGCAACCAGAGATCTGTTCAGATGTTGGTCACAGATATCTCTGTGTGTAAAGTGGCCTTAAGGCATCCATTAAAATACATCCACAGATCTACAGATCTAATTAACTCAGATGTTGCCAATAAACCTATCAGAAGCTTTCAAACTTATGACAACATCATAATATGGGCTATCCCAAATTGTTTACAGGCATAATAATCTTAGTGTATGTAAACTTTTTACTTTGCAGAAAGTAATAAAAATGTTTTAAAACTTTCTTTCTCATTATTTTGTCATTTGGCACATATTAATTAAATTCAAAGGATATATCCGGGCACTACCGACTCTTGACCTTATACACACTCCAGGCCACTGGGACCTGCGCACATAGGGCTCTATTTAGGGCTAGGTGTTGCACAATCCTGTAATTCCATTAATATACTGCTTTAAAGATGAGAAAAAAGGAGGCACTCACCATTCGATGCTCTGTATTTTTTAATGTACCTTTTTGCAAGGTTGCATTACAGCCAGGGAGGGGGTGATAGAGACCGACAACGGCATCGTTTCGCGGTGATTCCGCTTCAACGGGTCAGTACTCGACCGAGTACTTACCCGTTGAAGCGGAATCACCACAAAACGGTGCTGTTGTCGGTCTCCATCACCCCCTCCCTGGCTGTAATGCAACCTTGCAAAAAGGTACGTTAAAAAATACAGAGCATCGAATGGTGAGTGCCTCTGTTTTTCTCATCTTTAAAGTGGCACATATTAATAATGATGATAATCCTAATTGCCTTAAAATGGGAAAGTTTTTTCTGATTTCATGTCAGATAGTGAGAAAAACATGCATATGTGTCTTTTTATACAATGTATGTAAATGTCTGGTTTCAACTGTAAATGTATTAGTTTCATGTCTTTTTTTTAAAGCAAGCTTTTACTTGTGTAGAATATGCAACTTTTTGCACCTTTTATATTAAAATACATTCATGCATATGTTGTATATCACAACAAAACATTAACCCCTTCATGACCAAGGGCATATAAGTACGACCTTCGTCACCTCCCTCTCTTTGAGGCAAGCTCACACTCTGAGCTCGCTACACATATGTCATATGATCTGGTCAGCCAGCATGTGCAGCTAACAGCACTTAGATTGCTCTGTGAAACACAAACAGCATGATCTATAGCTCAGCAGCAGGGATTGTACTATTTTCCGCCGCCATCAGCAACCCCATGACGCGATCACGGGGCATCAATATGTTGCCATGACAACTAGGGGTCAGTTGAGGGTCTCTGTTGTTGTCATGACTAATTTCCCGTGGATGCCGTGCAAGCACCTACATCCACAGGAAGTGATCATTTCTGCAGATTATCATGGCTCTGTACTGCACAAGCGATAGGACTGTACAGTGTTGTGGTGCCCTAAGGGGCTAAGTAAGCTATAGCAAGAGTGAAATTTACAAAAAAAAATCTGAAAAAATAAAAAACTTAACATTTCGAATCACCCAACTTTTGCCTTATTGAAAATAAAACTATTACATAAAATAGACATATTTGGTAATCCTGCATTCAGAAATGCCTGATCTATCAAAATATAAAATCAATCAATCTGATCAGTGTAACGGAAAAAAGTAAAATTACCGTATATACTCGTGTATAAGCTGACTTTTTCAGCCCAAAAATTGGGTCACATGATCGCATTCAAACAGGAAGAGCGGGGAGGACGCCGGTATTAGAAGCCGCGCACGCAGACGGAGCAGCTGGAGGACCCGGGTGCCTGCAGACCGAGGGGGTGAGATTACCCCTGCTGGGGGAGCCTCTCTATTACCCCTGCTGGGGGGCCTCTCTGTTACCCCTGCTGGGCGGGCCTCTCTGTTACCCCTGCTGGGGGCCTCTCTGTTACCCCTGCTGGGGGCCTCTCTGTTACCCCTGCTGGGGGGCCTCTCTGTTACCCCTGCTGGGGGGCCTCTCTATTACCCCTGCTGGGGGGCTCTCTGTTACCCCTGCTGGGGGGGCTTCTCTGTTACCCCTGCTGGGGGGCCTCTCTGTTACCCCTGCTGGGGGGCCTCTCTGTTACCCCTGCTGGGGGGCCTCTCTGTTACCCCTGCTGGGGGCCTCTCTGTTACCCCTGCTGGGGGGGCCTCTCTGTTACCCCTGCTGGGGGGCCTCTCTGTTACCCCTGCTGGGGGGCCTCTCTGTTACCCCTGCTGGGGGGCCTCTCTGTTACCCCTGCTGGGGGGCCTCTCTGTTACCCCTGCTGGGGGGGCCTCTCTGTTACCCCTGCTGGGGGGCCTCTCTGTTACCCCTGCTGGGGGGCCTCTCTATTACCCCTGCTGGGGGGCCTCTCTATTACCCCTGCTGGGGGGCCTCTCTATTACCCCTGCTGGGGGGCCTCTGTGTTACCCCTGCTGGGGGGCCTCTCTATTACCCCTGCTGGGGGGCCTCTCTATTACCCCTGCTGGGGCGCCTCTCTATTACCCCTGCTGGGGGGCCTCTGTGTTACCCCTGCTGGGGGCCTCTGTGTTACCCCTGCTGGGGGCCTCTGTGTTACCCCTGCTGGGGGCCCTCTGTGTTATCCATGCTGGGGGGCCTGTATTACCCCTGCTGGCGGCAATTGTATACTAGTTATGGCTGCTATATACAGGGATGGTGGGCTATATACCAGTGATAGGGGGCTTTATAACAGGGCGGTGGTCTGCTGCATTGGTAGTTTACTGTTTCTATTCAAAATAAAAGTTCAACATTTTATTCGTATCTATTTTCATTTTTAAATTTTTTTCAGTACCGGTAGCTGCTGCATTGTCCACCCTAGGCTTATAGAGTCAATAGGTTTTCCCAGTTTTGGGGGGCAAAAGTAGGGGGGTCGGCTTATACACGGGTCGGCTTATACACGAGTATATACGGTATGTTTTTTTTGTCACTGCAACATTAAAGGAAAATGCAATAACAGGCGATCAAAACATCACATCTGCCCCAAAATGGTATCATTAAAAACTTCAGCGCAAGTTGTAAAAAATAATCTATTACACAACCCCAGATCCCAAAAAATGAGAAAGTTGTGTTTTGCGGAAAATGGCGCCAAAAGCATAATTTTTTTTTTATTATAAACTTCTGAGTTTTTTTTCACCACCTTGATAAAAGTAAAAGTATACATATTTAGTATCTATAAACTCGTACCCACCTGAGGAATCATACTGACACGTCAGTTTTACCATGTAGCGAGCATGGTGACTAACAACAGTCCAACACCATTGTGGAATTTTACTTTTTGCAATTTCACTGCACTTGGATTTTTTTCCATTATCCAGTATACTGGTATATGGTAAAACGAATAATATAATTCAAAAGTACAGGTTAACTCGTCCTATAAAAACAAGCTCCCATATGTCTATATTGCCGGAAAAAAAGTTATGGTTCTTGGAAGAAGGGGGGAGAAAAAACAAAAATGAAAAACGCACAATCACCTAGGGGTGAAGGGCCCCTTTTTCTTGTTATTTTACCATTTTTGTGTAGGTGCTAAAAAAAAAAGTGCACAAAAAGGCATAAAACATTGAAAAATTTGGGTCAGGATTTATGAAACAAAAATGATGCAATTTGAGCCAAATTTGGGGCACAAACACAGTAATAAATGTCTGCCTTTATGACAATACATAGTACAAAGCTTGTGGGGACATGAGGATCCCTCTTTTAGTAAATGCAATGAATTACACAGATATTAGTAAACTCTTTTCCCAGTTGTACTGCAGAGCATTGGCTCTACAATGCTCCATACATTTGTTAAAAATTAGAATTAAGACGAGTTCTAGTTAAAACAGAACATTTTTAAGCCTCTTTGAAAAAGTGGGGAATAAATCTAAATTCCTAATTCCGTTTTGATTATATTGCTTTAGGGAAATAATAGACTTGTGGGTGCATTTATGTATTTAGGAATTGTTACAGCTTTTGTCCCAAACTTTTAACAATTGAAAGTATCGCGGTGCCAACACTGTTGCTGATCCCTTATTCAGGAAACCGGATACCCTCCAGTCCTCAGCAAGGTGATGACTATTAAAAAAAAATGTAGGCAAAGGTAACCTCTTCAAATGGAAACATATGTTATTTTAATGTTTTCCTTCAAATTTAAGAGCACTCTGACATGAGATGTAAGTAGCTCTATACGTCTCCACTCTACGATTGTAATAAGATCTGAAGGGAAAAATGTCCTGACTTAGCAATCATCCCAGCAGAGGGATGGGGCACAGCATTTATACCGCGTGGATGAATGGATTCTGGTTTTACAAAACATGCAGATATGCCTGACTTTTCGCTAGCATCGTGTGCAATTTCCACTGATATTAGCAGTATAAAGAAGCACAATGTATAATTTGTCACATATGCCTGTCTCCTCCTATTCATTACACCCACACACACCACATATACATCCTATACTCAAAGAGAAGATAATGCCCATTGCTTGTTCTTTTTTGTGCCTCCATCTCTGTAGCTTCTTTCTCCCTGTACATTTCATGTTCTTCTACTCTTAATACTGCTCCTTCTATAAACTGATACCATCACTCAACTGACTACAAGAAATGATAAGAAATGTTAATGTGTGTTCTTGTATTCAAACTAGTGTGATTAATTCATCTTTTATTTTTCATATTCATAATCTACAGATGCTCAACTGGTCTACAAAGCTGGCTATATAGGGTACCTAAACCTTTGTGTACATCTAAATATTCACATTGTTTCTGCATCATATTTTTTTACACTTTGTATAATCGGGATAATGTTAAAAACTGGTAAAGTAGGATTATTTACAATATTTTGGTTTATGTGCGAATTTAGATGCTGAAAGTACATATTCTACTTTTTATAATCCCTCCGTTTACAAAGGTCCCAAAGTGATATGTGCTATGAGGAACCTGATATTCCCTGGAATGCTAGTGCTACATGACGACTGAGGTCAAAGTACAGGTGGGCCATTTATATGGATGCACCTAAATAAAATGGGAATGGTTGGTGATATCAACTTCCTGTTTGTGGCACATTAGTATATGGGAGGGGGAAAACTTTAGCCATTACGGCTAATTTGAAGTTGGCCATTTTGGATCCAACTTTATTTTTTTTCAATGGCAAGAGGGTTATGTGACACATCAAACTTATTTTAGAATTTCATATGAAAAACAATGGTGTGCTTGGTTTTAAAATAACTTTATTCTTTCATGAGATATTTACAAGTTCATGACCACATATAAAATGTGTTCAAAGTGCTGCTGATTGTGTTGGATTGTCAAAATGGCCACCATGGTCACCACCCACCTAGAAGACTTTTCCCCCTCCCATATACTATTGTGCCATAAAAAGGAAGTTGATATCACCAACCATTCCTATTTTATTTAGGTGCATCCATATAAATGGCCCACCCTGTACAGTGAAGTCATGTGACACTACTTCCACAGAAAATGATTGAGTTTCCCAATCTGCGCAACTTGATGCCTCTATATATTCACTAACATAGCACCATTAATTCCACAGCGCTTTTTATACATCACCACAGTTCACTTTGGGGCTCACAATACAAATTCCCTGTGACGTCAGTCACTATAGTGATAACTAGTCCCAGAAGTGGAGAGAAAGACTAGAATTACAGACAGTATTATATATAATACTACTTACTGGATAAGTAAAGGGAGGTCAAATGATCTGAGGTCAGGTTCAGGAAATGGTGCAGTTCAACAAGGGCTAGTCAGGGTGAAATCCAATTCACGAACCGGGGTCAGAAAAAACTGAAAGACAAGACAGTGCACTAGTGTACCAGCAGGCAAAAGAGTAGTCTGGTCACAGGCAAAGGGTCAAAGTCCAGGTAAGAGAATAAAGTCAAGATGGGTCAGGCACAGAGCTCAGACAGATAAGTCTTACACAGGCAGTAGCAAGTGTACGTTTGACACTGCATGGAGGAGCTAGCATGCTTAAGTAGAGGACTAACCAAGGGAAGTGAACACAGATGATTACAGCACAGAACCAGCACAACCAAAACAGACTGACAGTTTCCACACAAGAGTAACATAGCAGACAAGGGCAGTGTGGAGGTTGTGACATTCCCTATCAGCGTATCTTTGGAGTGTATATTTTATTCTGCTATTGGGTAAAAAAGTATCACCCTTTTTTCTTTTTGCTGAAGGACCTACATCCACATTGTTCTATCCCATGTCACATGTCATAATGATCCGATCTGGAATCGACACACCTGTTCCCTAGCAGCATCCACACTTCATGATCAACACATTAGGGGAAAGTTGCTGTGATGGTTTCCTTAATGTAATTTTTATCCATGTATCACCTAATAATTCACATGATTTTGCTAATCTTCCCAATTAGCCATGTCATTTAGGCTTTTCTATTTTTGCTATTATTCATAAAAACAGCAACAAGCAAGTAACGGTGGTGACAGATTGGTCACAAGACACAAATGCTGCTTTATAAACATTAATGGCTTTAGCTGTCATAAAGGTGGACACTGACAGCCAAGGTCATAACTACAATAGATTGCAAGGGTTGCAATCACACTCGGGCCCTGGAACCTGGGGGTGTCCCTTTGGCCTATAGAAAAAGACTATTACATTTAAAGATTTGCTCTAATTGGTGGCACCATTGGAGGTGTTACATCAGGGCCCATGAGCTTCAAGTTATGTCACTGCTGACAGCCGTGGGCCAAAGTGAAGCACATATATTCTGTCCCTCCCACGTGTTCACATACACATACATACATGTGCATATATAGATTTGGCAGTAATAAAACTCAGCACTTAATTAGATTCTTTGTAAAAGATCTGGATTTATTGACAATCAGGAACAGTCCATAATAAACAGCTAATTGATGTTTCGGTCAATCATAGACCTTCATCAAAAATTAGCTACATAAAATATTTGTAGTAAAATAGAAACATAAGTTGAAATATAATTATTGTGCTATATAATATGTGTGTGTGCATTAAAGAGTAGAATATAGCAAATAATAATAACAACAAATGACGGAAACGGTGCTCTGCATGGATCATCGGTAAATGTGAATTGAAGAGAAGTGGTGGGGATAGAGAGCCGAATACAGTGGAGAATTAAAGACATGTTCAATATGATATATGGTATAATAAAATGGAGAAAAAGAGGAAAAAGTCACATAAGAGATCAGAGCAACTCAGAAAAAGAATAAACAGCAGAAAAATTCTGAAAAACTCAGCGGAAAAACAAAATAAATCAGCAAAACTCAGAAAACTTCAGAAAAAACCTCAGAAAAACAGCACACAGTATTGCTCCTCATACCATTCTTATTTTGTAGCCTCTCTCTTCTTTTCTTTCTCATATATTATTCTCCTTTGTTCTCCATTTTCCAGCTCTGCTGAGTTTTTCTGAGTTTTTTGTTTTAAGTTTGTAGAGTTCTGCTGATTGTTCTTCTTAGTTTTCTGCTGATCTTTTTACGTTTTATTAATGAGTTTTTCAGAATTCTTCTCCTGACTTTTTTTCAGAATTTTCTGCTGAGTTATTCTGATCTCTTCTGTGACATTTTCCTCTTTTTCTGAACATACCCCCAAAATTAGAGATACAGCCATTAGCAACACACAATTTGTAAAAAAAAAAAAAAAAAAACTTATAGAAGAAATGAATGAAACAATAAAATAACACATACTCGCTCACTCTAAAAAATTGTGGCTCCAATGTCGGTAGTAATTGGGAGGGAGTGGAGAAAACGGACCTGGAAAACTGGCCAACAATTTACATGCTCACGCACAGAACGTTGCATCTGAATGCAAAATTTGGAAATGCGTTGACTTGGCTAGGATGGCCAATGTCACTGCATTTCATTGCAAAAAACAGATCCGTCAAAAACGCTACACTAATATTACACTAGCGCACCGTCTGAATATAGCCTAATTCTTCTATTGACTGCTGAGGCCAATAATTGTCTGTAGCAGTCAGGTGAAAAGAATGGGACATCATTGGATGTCTCTCTGATGCCTTTCCAGTCTTCTACTACTGCAACAAGTCACAGACCTCATCAATTGACAAATGAAGTGGTATTTATCCCCATCTGCCTGACTTGTCATGGTCTAAGCAGGGGTGGGAACTCCAGTCTCGAGGGCGCAAACAGTTCAGGTTTCACGATTTCATTAGTATTGCACGGATGGAATCACACCTGTGCAAGTGATTATGTTTTTCACCTGTGCAATACTAAGGAAATCTAAACTGCACTGTTTGCGCCCTCGAGACTGGATTCCCACCCTGTCAATTTTTGCATATGTTGGACAACCTTTTAATCATTTACTTATGCAAATTTCATGACCCACTTCTTCTGGAAGCCAGGAGAATTTATTTTTTATATTACCTAACCCCATTCATATCTTTATTGGCAATAACCTTTTATTTTTACACAAATATTACTACATGAGGTCTTTTTACAAGACAAGGTTACTTTCACAGCAGCGTTTTTTTTAAACCGTCAAAGATCCAGTTTTTGCCCATTCACTTTTAATGGTGTCCGGTAGCATCCTGTTGCTTCAGGTTTCTACTGAATCAGGTTTGATGGTTTTTTAATGAGTCCAAAAAACGTTGCATGCAATGTTTTTTTGTGTTGGGTAAAAAACGCATCTTGATGGATCCGACATCGATTATAATGTAAGTCAATGACTGCTGGATCCAGTTTTCACCGTATCATGCGGATCCGGTAAAACTGGATCGCATGCCACTGAGTGTGCATGGTATCATCACATCCTGTAAAGTTTGGGGTCTGTACTGAATATGTAAGTGTTTGGGCAAGGACCCCAATCATGGAGTTCACTGAGAAGTCCATGATTAAGCATTATACGCACCAAGCTCATGGCTGTGGTAACCTCATGAAATATTCACTGCATTAACAGCTGAACAGCCAATCACAGACGCCCACACTCTATGAGAGTGTCTGTGATTGGCTGTTGTGCATCACCCATTGTGCCGCCAACCAATTACAGATGCAATGGGTGGGCACAAAAGGCAATCAAACAGGATGTCACAGAGTGGGACCCGGAAGTGATAGCAGCGCTGAGACTGGTAAGTATAATGCTTTTAATCATCCTTTATTTTTACATCTGAACTGTTTGTGTTCTATGACCGAACATTGGATGTTCAGTCATAGGGTCCGGTATAATACCGGTACGGTAACATCCGGTTCAAGAGCAAGAAATGGATTCTTTCCGGAACCCTTTTTACTCAAAAAGGGGATCTGTGCCAGATTTAAAAAAAAAAAAAAATGCTGATGTGAAAGTAGCCTAAGGGTTCGGACACACCCTCCTAGTTATATGCGAGCCTCTCGTAGAGACTCGGAAGAGGCTGGAAGCAGTGACCCTGAATGGCCTCTCCCTCTCTGGACGGGGAGTGTGGAGCTGCACAAAACCACAATCAGCTGACAGCCCCGTCCAGACAGGGAGAGGCCGTTCAGGGTCACTGCGCCAGCCTCTTCCGAGTCTCTCTGAGAGGCTCGCATATAACTAGGAGAGTGTTTTTCCAGCTTAAGATGTATTTTTAAAAAGCCACTTTATTAGTTTGTCATGTTTATTTCACCCCTAATGATGCAGACATGTTTTCATTTTTCATTCTTGTGTTTTCATTTTTCCTCTTTTTTTCAAAATAACTTTTATTTTTCCATAAACGGGAAGAGTTGTAGTTTTTATCATTTATCAATTTTTGCTGAAAAAAAGGAAACGGTGGGTGGTGATAATGCAATTCAGCCACTGTTCTTTACAGTTGGTTTTTCTAGTTTTCATTTTGCATTAAAATTGATCTGGAAATATGATTCAGTCCAAATACAAATATAAAAATATACCAAACTTGGATACTTTTTCTATTATGTTAGTAACCCAAAGAAAATTTGGTTTGTGTCACAATTTTTGAAAACCTAACTTTTTTTATTTTCTGTCCGTTGAGCTTTATGAGAGCTTGTTTCTGGTGTGCTGAGCTGTAGTTTTCATTACACCAAGGGGTTGATTTCATGTATTGATTGCTTTTTATTGCATTGCACAAAAAAGTTAATTTAGGGTTGTTGCTCTTTTCAGCATTAACCTTAGAGATTTATAATCTTGTTTTGTTAGATTAGACTTTTATTGATGAAAAAATGCTGAATATGCTTGTATATTTATTTGTTTATTTTATTTTTAAATGAAGAAAAGTTGGGGGATACCTTTTTAGTTTTACTACTCACAGTATTTTCTAGTCTCTATAAGGACTCATTCAGACATCTATGTTGCATGTACGCTTTCTATGGGGCTGTTCTCATGCATGTTTTTTTTACCCGTATCACAAATGAAAAGTATTAATACAGTTCTATTGGTCTATAAAATCACAGACAGCACACGGGTAACATTAGTGTGAGTTTGTGTTAATCAAATGATGAACACAAAGGATAAAAAAAGCATTGTAATTTATTTAACCAAGTGTCTTAATCACTAATGAAACACTGCTAGTAAAAATGGTCACTGACCAAACACTGATGAAACTTGGATACATATTACCAATGAAATATGTACAAGCTTAAACATCGACGTCTGAATGAGACCTAAGGGATGTTAACTAGAGATGAGAGAACCTTTCAATGGTTCGGTTTGGGTCGTTGAACTTCCCGGTGTTGAGCAAACAAACCTATTTCGGTTTGGAATTCGAGTACTTAACGTTTAAAAAGCACTGGAGTGAGCATTGCTGTGGTCAGGTACAGTTGGTGCTAGGCCCGGTACGAGCCACGTGCAGTGTTTGATCAGCTTGCACTAGGCTTAAAAGCATAGTTTTTCTTACCCATGGTAGTGTTTTACTTATGGCTGGCTGTCTTTGGGCAGAGAGCTGAACTGCCAATCGGTAACATCCACTGAGGTTCGGGTCTTGTTCGGGGTCATAAACAGTGCGCCAAAAACTTCAGCTGCACCTCGCAAACCCGAACTTCAAAAGGTTCACTCGTCTCTAATGTTAATCCGTGATCCTTTGATTGCTTGTACTATATACTGCAATACTTACTTAGTACATAGTAAAAGTCATAGTCTCCTATGAAACTCAGCCACTGTCTCTTATTACCTTCAATCATTTTATCACCTACATGCTTGAGGCTGGGGTCAGACTTGGATATGGACCCACATTTCCAGCCAGCACTGAAACTGGACAGCATTAACGGCAAGTGCTGGATGGAAACGTGGGTCCATAGAAACCCTGTGTTTACCTTAGCAACAGCCACACATAGAGCTGCTGGGCAGACGCTTTTCAGGAGCGCACAGGAAACACTGCCTGCACAGGCTTCTATGGACTCACGGTTCCAGGCAGCACTTGCAATTAATGCTGTCCAAGTTTCAGCGCTGGCTGGAAACGTGGGTCCTTAACCCAGTGTGACCCTAGCCTAAGTCTTGCAGTATGTTCTTCAGTACAGGTAGAAAGAGATGGTGGAGATTTCCTATGTAAATACGGGGTGGACACAGACATAAGAGGGACCCTGCGCAAGAACAGTAGAAGATCTTTCAGTTGACTAGCTCATCATAGTTCACTCCCTCAAAATGTACATGGAAATGGGCCCCCTTATCTATTGAAACCCTGTGGAGCTGCACAGGTTGCACCAATAGCAGGGATGTAACCACAATAATGCAGGGATTTCAATTGCACCCGGGCCCTGGAGCCTAGGGGGCCCCAAAAGTCCCTTGGCCTATAGAAAAAGACTAATGTTATTACAAATTTGCAATAATTGAGGACCTCGTTGGGGCTTTGGCATCAAGGCCCATGAGCTTCAAGTTACGTTATTGACCAATGGTTTGTCCGCTCCAAATGACTGGGCCTCCGCTTCCCCTATACTGACAGAGTTACTCTCCTGACACACATTGCTGATGGTATACACTAAGCTTAAAACTGTACCATCCATATATATGCATGTCATAATTATGAGAAGGGTGAACACTTATGGATGAGCCTTATTTTTGTTTTGCAGATGATTATGTATTTTTTCTTTTCATTTGTTTTTTAAACACCCCTCGCCTGTGATGCAGCAATCACTATTTATTGTTGGTATCTCAATTCATAGTATGAGTCTGCTTGAGTTGGGAATCAGATTTACAAGACATATTTCCATTCTTACTGTTTGGGCTCACTCACATCTGTGTATATATACAAATACTGCAATCCAATAAAAAGTCACATCAATGTTATTTTACCCCTTCACGACCTATGACATATTATGTCATAGCTCACCTCCCACTGTTTGATGCGAGCTCACGCTGTGAGCCCGCATCCTCCCCTCGAAATCTCAGCTGATGTCATCAGCTGAGATGTGTTTCTAACAGATCCTATCAGATCTGCGATCTGATCTACGCTGGTAACCCTTTGGATCGTTCTGTCAGTGACTGATTGCGCGATACAAAGCACCCAGTGGGGAAGTGCTGATTCCCACTGGGATTGCAGTTCTGTGAAGAGAATCACGGGATCTGAATGCTTCACCTGGACAGTCCTAGTTTTTCTGATGACCCTGGAAGCTGTCCTTATTCACTTCCTGCCTGTGATGTCCCAGTGATATCACAAGCAAGGAGTGATCAATTCTCGTGTCTTTAGATGAGCAGCATCTTATCTAAAGACAAAGGAGACAATCAGACTGTGCAGCACTGTGGCCCTCTAGTGGCCAGTGTAAAATATATAAAAATTTTTTTAAAAGTATGAAAAAGAAAATAAACAAAAATTCAAATCATCCCCTTTTGCACCATTGAAAATTAAATTTGATTAAAAAAAGACATTTGATCGTCACGTTTAATCTATCAAAATATAAAATCAATTAATCGGATCTGTAAACTGCATAATGGAGAAAAAAGCCCAAACATCAAAATTACGTTTTGTTGTCGCCGCAACATTGCAACAAAATGCAACAATGGGTGATCAAAATAGCGCATCCACCCAAAAATGGTATCATTAGAAATGTCAGCTCAAGCCGCAAAAAATAAACCATCACACAGCCCAGATCTTGGAAAATGTGAATGCTACGGGTCATGGAAAATGGCACCTAAAATGCAATTGTTTTTCTTTAAATGTTTTTGAATTTTTTCACCACTTAGATAACAGTAAAAGTATACATGTTTGGTATCTATGAACTCGTACCAACCCAAGGCATCATACTGACACATCAGTTTTACCATATAATGAACATGATGAATAAAAAATTAAAAAAACAAATGTGTAATTGCACTTTTTTGCAATTTCACCACACTTGGAATTCTTTTTCTCATTATTCTGTACACTACATGGTAAAATAAATGATTTCTTTTGAAAGTAAAACTCATCAAACAAAAAACAAGCCCTCCCATGTCTATATTGACGAAAAATAAAAATGTTATGGCTCTTGGAAGAAGGGGAGGGAAAAATTAAAAACGGAAATTGCATGGGTGGGAGGAGTTAATGAGGCAGTGTTATCTGCAAGTTTTTACTCAGTTGTTATCTGGCTGAGGATAAAATTCCCTCATGCTGTGTATGGTTATGTATATGGGTGTGAGAAAAAAACGGGATGGTGCACGGACCATCTGTATACCATTTTTACATATATATTATCATTCTGTAGCATAGAACACTGTAAATGGTCCTGTATATGACTGTAGAATAATAGTTGTTGAAAATAAAGACTTATTAGATACAGATTTTAATGAGAAAAAAATCAAACACCCGCATCACATATGGAATACCAAGCAGATCTTACTCATCCTACTTTTCTTAGTGAAAATTGGTGCAATGGGTTCGCGCGTCCCGCCGTCACATGACCGCGTCGCAGCGGTGACGTGGCGGTCGCGATATTGAAATTGTGTCCGCGCTCTGCTATTGTATAATGACGCCCATTAGGCCGTATTACAGCAACGAGGCAGGGGTAGCGCGGCACAAGGGGACCCGCCTACCGGTTAAAATGCCTTCAGAAACGCCCCTCTGACAACATTTTTGTAAGTTGCAAACTACATTATAGTACTTGTAGATTACTACAAAAGATGAGGCAGGATTGTTACAATGTATTCTAAGGCTGCAGGGACAAGTATTAATGGTTTAGAAAGCTTATTTGGGGTGACAGGTTCCCTTTAAAGTGGGGTCTGGAGTGGGGACTCACATCTGAGATGCCTATATTCCTAAAAGGGTTGTCTGGGGAGTAACATTTTTCTTTCTTTTAACAAATTGCTAGCTACATGGATGAATGGATACACAAGCAGTATTTCATCCTGGGTACTTTCAGTTATAATAATGAATAATAATTTTTATTTATATAGCTCCAACACATTCCGCAGCGCTTCACAATCCAGAGATTCATATTCAAACAACCATAAGTAACAGTTATCAGAAAATACCATACAATCCAAAATGCATTAGAATACAATACAGAATATAATACAATACAAATACAATAATTAATGCAAAATAATGACAACCTTGCTCATAAGAGCTTACAATCTAACACTAAGGTGGGGGTGACACAAAGTACAGCTGCTTATTTTCAATGATGGTATAGTCAACTTGAGGAAATGGGCAACAGATAGGAGCAGTATAAGTGGCCACCAACCATTATTTGTGATGAATTTGAGACTGGGGGAGCGGATAGGCTATGTCTAAATTACTTTAATTGGGTTCATGATAGGCTGCCCTAAAAAGATGTCTTTTTCAGGGATCGCCTGAAACTAAGTAAGTTATAGATAGACCTAATTTCTTGGGGTAGAGCATTCCAGAGAATCGGTGCAGCTCAGGAGAAGTCTTGGAGCCAGGAGTCGGAGGTTCAGATTAGTGCAGATGTTAGTCTAGAGTCACATCCAAAGTGAAGAGAACGGGTGGGGTGATAGAGATGAGGGTTGAGAGGTCGGGTGGTGCTGCACTGTGAAGAGCTTTGTGGGTGAGAACAAGCAGTTTGAATTGCATCCTATAGTGTATAGGCAGCCAGTGCAATGACTGGCACAGAGTGGAAGCGGATGTCATTATATATAATGAGTATCAAGGTTTCCCTTGAAACTCAGCGGCCTTGTGTGGAGTGGGTTCAGCGCCTGACCTCACTGTATAGCGACACTGTCATTCATGTCAATGGTTGTCTAAATGGACGCCCATCAGGATCCGGCTGGTCAGCTTCTCATTCATGTAGCTGGAGAGAATCTTACCTAAAGGTAGAGAATAAAAGACACTGTTATATACTGACCCAAAATGTAGCCAAGCAAATCAAGATATGGTCATTTGGAGCGGTGACAAGTTCTTAATATATTTTGATAGGCATCCGATTAAACGACAGCAAGTCTTGCTGACGGAGCTGGCTGAGGGTTACAGTGCAAAAACAGCTCTATTGTAGAAGAAAATATAGTGAAGTACTGCAGCAAACTAGACTTTGAAATAGTTTCAAGAATCCTTTTTTCTTGGCAGTGAAATGTTTACAGACATAGGATACAGCACAGAGCCGAGTTATGTGTGCAAGTTTCTCATCACAGAGTTTATGTGCACAATATGCTCTTTTACATATTTAAGGCTTCTGTACTCATCTATAATTAAATGTTTATAAATGTAGAATATTAAGCCCAGATAATTCTTCCATTTCTATTAATTAAGTCATCATCAAGTTTAATGCACCAAAAGAGAAAAGATTTGTTTAAAATATATATTCAATGGATATAAACATTTTATGCATCCCTGTAAAATGTCAGGGTTTTTGGTATGTAAAAAATCAATCATGCCAATAGAAATAATATCAGACCTATTCCCACCTTTAATGTCACCTACGATCTGTACAAATCCATTAACAAACAATATTGGACCTTCTAGAGTGGAAAATGAAAAGCTAAAGTAATGTGGTTGCACAAACATGCACACCAATACACCCATAAACTATTACTTTGTTGTAGTGCCATTTGAATTTATGATACCTTTTGTTCTCTTTGTGTAGGAGTTTATTAGCACGGCACCTCGACAATTGGAAATCTTTTGGCCAAATCTATCAGATTGTGTGGACATCTCCTGTGTACAATCCTCTTCTAGTCAACCCACAGATGTTCTACTGGATTCAGGTCTGGGCTCTGGCTAGGCCTTTCTAAAATTATGCACACAAAAACTACTCAAAAAATGGCAGCAATAGAAAAACTCACCAGTTGCAGACAAAAACAAATCCAACATAGCACTTGCACAGGTTGCAGTCAGACCCCAATATAAAGCAAACACAGGTGCATAGAACCAGTAAAAATGGATTACGAGCTTACAGAGTCTTGGCCAAAACATTAACCAATACCCCATTAAAGAATTTTTTGGTTTATCATAAAAAAAGTACATTTTTTTATCATCTTTGGGCCGCTTCACACTGCGGCATGATCCGGTCCGGTCTGTCCGGGAGGCTCCAGACAGCCGCGGACCGGATCTGCACACAGGACTGGGGGGCTATTATGCCCTCCAGTGCGGTGTGCAGCGCACGCAGCTGCAGCCGCTGACAGGTCAGGACCATGGCGCCCGCGGTCCTGACTTATCAGCAGCGGGAACTGCGTGCGCTGCACACAGGACCGGAGGGCATAATAGCCCCCCAGTAATGTGTGCAGATCCGGTCCGCGTCTGTCTGGGTCCTCCCGGACAGAACCGGACCGGATCATGCCGCAGTGTGAAACGGCCCTTTGTGGGGTGCAGTTGAGCCCCATGGGGCATCACTCATCCAGTGGTGCAGAAGCATTGTGCTGAGCTGCCCATTTGGCCTGGTGGCAGGATCTGTGTGTAGCTATCAGACACTCTGCATCATTTGTATCAATGTGATTGTGAATGGCGTCCTATGCATGCAAATCTTGAGCTGTGCATAGCAAATCACCTCTCCCATGTTTTGGTAGGTTGTTGGTGATTTTTATCGGTTCTATGCACCTGTGTTTGCTTTTTATTAGGGTTTGACTGCATCCTGTGTAAGTGCTGTGCTGGATTTGTTTTTGGCTGCAACTGGTGAGTCATTCCAAAATTATGATCTTCTGGAGAAGTCATTCTTTTGCAGATTTGGAGATATGCTTAGGGATGTTATTTTGAAAGGTGAATTTCCTCTTCAATTTTTTAGTAGAGTCCTGAAGGTTTTGATGGAAGATTGACTGATATTTGGAACTGTTCATCATTCCTTCCACCCTTGACTTTGGGTTCCACCCAAATCCTGTTTTAAGTGCTTTAGACAAAAGTCCCTATAGAGCCACATACAGTACGTATTGGCCAAACACAAAGTGAACCTTCCCTTAGACCAACCATTCCCAACATGTGGAATAGAGACTATATAAGGCTGGGGTCACACTTGGCATGAGTTTTTTTAGTGCCTTAAAAAAAACGCATGCGTTTTTTTCATTTCAGCATGCGTTTTTTAAGACGTCTGATGGCACCCTGCGTTTTTGCATGCGTTTTTAAAACAGCACCCAAAAATAGTGCATGCACTATTTTTGGTGCTGTTTTCAAAACGCATGTGTTTTTTAGAAAACCATGCTTTTTTTAACATGGGCCCCTATGGAAAATGCATGCGTTTTTTATAAAACGCATGCTTTTTTTGGATGGTACTAATGTACCATGCGTTTTTGCATTGCGTTTTGATGTCAGCTAATCAATAATTGCAAAAACGCACACAAAAATGCATGGTACTGTCACACATGCGTTTTTGCTATTAACACATGCGTTTTTGCTATTAGGGCATGCGTTTTTTAACATGGAGGCCTATGGGTGCGTTTTTACATACTTTTTTAAAAACGCAGGTCTCCAAAAACTCATGAAAAAAACGCAAGTGTGACCCCAGCCAAACTCATATAGTGGGTGAATTTGGGGACTTTATACATTGGCTTTCTTAGGATTAGTTTGTACATGGCTATTGCAACATAAGTGGGACACTAATGCCACCTAGGGTGACAAGGGGCATTGAATAAAGAATATCCCACTGGGCTATAAATACTTGGTTCATTATTGAGGTCATTTCTGGTCAGATACCCCTTTCACGTAGTGTGATACAATATTGTCTACAGATTTTAAGTGTGTAGAAGACCAAGGATAAATCTGCGCAGCTATAGATAAAAACCCTCCAATAAGGCTCAAATTGGTGGCTTTTCCATGAAGAAGAAGTGGAGTTTTACTCTGAAACACATAGTAATAAACCACCCTGTCATTAATATTGTATGGATTGGAGGTTTTTTTTATCTACAGCAGCGCAGATATATCCATGCTTTTCCACTAGTTCCTACATGCTATCTTCAACCATATAGATCATGGATCTTGCGACTGCTGTATATGCGCATCATACTGGATGTGCATTACACAACCTTACAAGGTGAGCGCCCAGCTCTGAAATTATATCTCTTTACATTTGGGTAAGACCCCATTGCGCTTGCTTGTCCACAAAATAACATTAGATTGAAAGTGAAAGAAGGCTACAAAAGTAAAGATTGTTACATTGGAGAGTATGAAATACACTGCACCTTTGTTTTCCTTTGTAAATTCCCTTGGAAACCCAAGGCTATTAAGACGTTTTTTCACTTTTCTAATTCCAAATAAAGTTTTTTATTCACTTGTTCAACGACTTAAGTAAATAAGAAATGTGTTAATTTTTTTATAGCCAAGGATGAAACTGTGAAGAACTTAAGTGATTACTTAAGAAAATAGAAATAAAAATCACATAATGAATACCATTAAATAAAGGTGATTCGCTGAATTTGTCTGATTTCAGTTTGCTTGCAAATGAATTGCGCACCTCTTACTAAATGGGTGCAATTTGTAAAACCTTGAACTATATCTGTTATGAAGCCTCTTTACTTCATAATTACAGAACAAGCTCCACTTTTTCATGCAATTGAGTCAAATTGTTAATGCAAGTTCCTTCAATCTCCGTAAATGTTTTCATAAAAACAACTCCAAATGCTCAAATTGCATCAATTTAGTGTTTGCGGGTCTCCAAACTTCTTGTAATTATCCCCACATACAACCAGCCATCTTGTTTCACTGTCTACTAGTTTTCTTAAGAAGAGTTGACTTTTCTGATCCATTTTCTTTTCAGGTATTAATGTCAAATAAAGACAAGTGAATATATTCGAGTGGAATTGAATTCTAACCAAATTTGATATAAAAGGATTTTTTTTATTTGCTTCTGCGCAAATTTAACAAAATGATGGTCACTGCACACTATTTTTCTGAACTGTAAAGGGCCATTAAATGATTAAACAAAAAATCCTTATACTTCCCCTAACCTCTCTGGCCTTTCCACTTCTTTGTTTTTATCTTCACTGCTTAAATCTCTTGGACTGTTCACATTAGACTGTGACTTCCAGGTCTGCGACGATTGTGTGCATGCATACATAAGGTCCATGTGCACGTCATGACATAAGAGGGGCACTATTGTTATGTGGATACACACTGTGGGCACTATTATTACCCTGAGAGACAGAGGGGTACTATTTGTATGTTGAGACACAGTGTCGGCACTATTATTATGTGCAGATACAGCGTGGGCACTAATATGTGGAGAAGCAGAAGGGCATTATTCTTATGTAGGAGGGACAGCGGTGGCACTATTATGTGGAGGCACAGTGTGGGCACTATTAATTATGTGGAAAGATAGAGGGGCACTATTCTTATGTGAAGAGACAGAGGGGCATTACTATGATGTGGAGAGACAAGGGCACTATTATTATGTGGAGACACAGAGGGGCACTATTCTTATGTACAGATACAGAGGGGCACTATTACGTGGAGACATAGTGTGGGCATATTATTATGTGGAGAGAGGGGCACTTTATTATGTGGAGACACAGAGGGGCACTATTCTTATGTACAGATACAGAGTGGGCACTATTACATGGAGACATAGTGTGGGCACTATTATTATGTGGAGAGAGAGAGGGGGCACTATTATTATGTGGAGACATAGTGTGGGCACTATTATTATGTACAGACTAGAGAGACAGAGGCTATTAACATGAGGAGGCTCAAAGTGTGCTTTGTGCCCACACATGCGCATCACATGACGCGCACTCCCACATCATGTGATGCGCTTGGAAATAGCGCAAGATTTCAAAACACTGGCACTTAGATGCCGGCATTTGAACTGCGCTCGAAGTTCTGTCAGCCATAGCAATGAATTGGCAGTGTTAACGCAGTCTTACCTTAACGGTAACACTGCGCTAATGCTGCCAAAGGCTAGGGTCACACTTGGCATGAGTTTTTTTAGTGCCTTAAAAAAAAGCATGCATTTTAGCATGCTTTTTTCCATTTTTGCATGCGTTTTGTAAGGTGTCTGATGGCACCCTGCGTTTTTGCATGCGTTTTTAAATCAGCACCCAAAAAAAAGTTCATGAACTATTTTGGTGCTGTTTTAAAAACGCATGTCCCAAAAACACAGAGCTGCACAGGAGGGACAAAAACCATCCTAAAAAAATGGATCAGTTATTGAAAACAAGGGAAAAGACTGATGGCCATGTGTGACCCTAGCCTTAGGCTAGGGTCACACTTGCAGATTTTTCATACTTTTTTGGAGACCTGCTTTTTAAAAACGCATGTAAAAACACACCCATAGCCTCCCATGCAAAAAACGCATGCCCTAATAGCAAAAACGCATGCCCTAATAGCAAAAACGCATGCCCTAATAGCAAAAACGCATGTCTAAAGTGGCATGCGTTTTTTTAACATGGGCCCCTATGGAAATGCGTTTTTGCACTTATGTGAGTAGCTGACATCAAAAACGCATGC
Source organism: Allobates femoralis (assembly GCA_033576535.1). Lineage (NCBI taxonomy): Eukaryota > Metazoa > Chordata > Amphibia > Anura > Aromobatidae > Allobates > Allobates femoralis. The sequence goes on along the minus strand of JARQOC010000002.1, from coordinate 478,629,349 downwards.
AAAAATGCATGGTACATTAGTACCATTTAGTACCATCCAAAAACGCACGCGTTTTCCATAGGGGCCCATGTTAAAAAAACGCACGCATTTTCCATAGGGGCACATGTCAAAAAAACGCATGCGTTTTTAAATCAGCACCAAAAAAGGTCCATGCACTTTTTTTGGGTGCTGATTCAAAAACGCATGGAAAAACACATGGGTGCCTTAGGCACCTAAAAAAACGTATGCAGAAATGAAAAAAGCATGCAGAAACGCATGCTGATTTTTAAGGCACTTAAAAAACTCATGCCAAGTGTGACCCTACACTTAAATTAGCATAGATTGGCATAAAACAAAGGCAAAACATGACCCCCAAAAACATAGTAAAAATGCAGTAAAAATGCACTGTGTGAACATAGCCTTAATGTTCTGAAGTGCAATAACTGTCGGAAAGGTGTGCAGACTCATATTTGTTGCCTTCATGTTCACCCCTGCTGGTAACAGCAGATATTGGAGGCACCTGCCCCCCTTATGAGGTCTGCACACAGAGCTGCCATCCACACAGCCTTACAAGGTGAGATTGTCCTGTGCTCTCCCGCACCCTGTCAGAGGTATGTACACACTGGGAGGTTTTTAACGTAGCATCTAGGGACAGAGTTAGGACTGTCTCTACCAGGGCCTACCGTGAAGGGGTGAGACAGCTCATTGTACGTTTTTTTGCAAAAACGTATAAACCAAAAGGCCCTGTTTTTTGTCACGGCACTTGCTATTTATTTTTACAGCAGAGCGCCTTTTGTGTGATTCTTATACGGTTTTTGCATTGGTTTTTCATGTTTTTGGTGGGGATTGGTCGCAGTTCACACTGCTGCTTCCAATGTGTGCAGACTCATATTTTTTGCCTACCTGTGGGAAAGGTGCTGGAAAAATAATAAACCAAAATGTCTGTGAGTTATATTCTGCAAAGATAAGTCTTGGAAGAAGTCTTTCAATTTGTCCTGGACCAAATGAAGAAGAAAAGAGAAATGAACAATAATGATCATAGGAAATGTCTTAGGCTAGGGTCACACATGGCAATCCGTTTTTTAGAGTGTTTCTAAAAACAAATCCTCTTTTTTAGGTTACGATTTGTGCCTCCTGTGCCCCTGAATGTTTCTTGGACATAGTCATTTTTTCTTAAAAACGCATATGCGTTAACGCATGGTACCCATATGTACCATATGCTAACGGATGTGTTTCCCACAGGGCCCCTGCGTTTTTTTCCTGCAACCAAAAATGTTGCCTGCAGTGTTTTTTGGTGGCGGAAAAAAACAGCATAGCGTTTTTGTAAAACGCAGTGACACTTAGGTGCACTATCCGTTAACGGAATCCGTTTTTGGACTTAGAAAAAAAAGTCCAAAAACTGATGCCAAGAACGGATCCAGGGCAAAACGGATGGCATGTGTGACCCTGGCCACACACGAGCTTCTGGAGTTATTATGTAGTGTATTCTTTTCGAATCTGCAGCAAATGTTTGTGTATAACTTGTATTTACCATTATATGGTCAGTGTATGATGATAACGTTTGTGTTATATAGAACTGCTGGTGATACCTACTACATTATTTGTACTCAGAATTATCACTGCGTCTTCCATGGTTTTACATTGGGCTGCTGGAATCATCTACTATAATATCTGCATTCAGAGGATTATCACTGCTATCTGTGATGTTATGTAGGAATGCAGGTGATGTCTGCAACATTAGATAATCAATGTGTTTGATGTTTTATCCTTGATGTTACATATTTTTAGGAGGTGGGGATCTACTTCAGTTTGCACTACAATTTATTCAGCCATTACAAAGCTCTTTCACTGTATTTAAAGAGATTTTGTAAGCAGATTTTTGCTATGTAATCTGAAAACAGCAGGAGGTAGCGTCTGAGACACTGATTTCAGCAATGTGTCACTTACTAGGCTGGGTGCTGTTGGTTACTTGTAATAAAGATTTTAGCACCGGGAGATTATCCCTCATTGGGTTACATCTTACCTGCTTGCTACACTGACCATGCCTCCTCACTGTCAATAGGCAATGTACACAGAAAGCTGGGGTGCTCTCTGCTACATGCTACAGCTAATTGTGTCACAACTGCTGCATTAACTAAGTGATATGTTGTTAGAATCAGGGTCCGTTATCCCGTTATGCTGCTCTCAGATGAGGTAACAAAACCTGGTGACAGATTCACTTTAAAAGGTTATTCCCATCACCATAAATAAGTATGGTTGTAAATGTTAACAATTTTGTCATTTACTGCTTATTGATAATATATTACATATTTTAGCCATTCTAGAATTTGTTGCCTTGGAGCCCAAGCATTAGTGCTAGACAACAGAACGTGCTGACAATATCCATCTATGAAAATAGGAATAATGCATTAAAGGGGTAACTTAAGGCTCATGGGTTTCAGTACAAACGTCGACCCCAACTACCATTTTGTAGTTTTTGGTACTAATGTCATCAAATGATGGTCCATATGGGCCCCCTCAGTGTCCAGGATCACTAAATGTAATGGTTGGGCCCTGTCGGTACAGTGAGGGTATTACAGTAGTATTGGAAGTGCACTCAAATGCAGAAGGGAATAACCCCGACACTCCATGTTATTTTCGTCCTTAGTGTCCAAGGCCTTGGTGTAATTGAAGCATCTGCTCCACTTATAGTTATACAGCTATATATTTTATATAATCATTTTTTTCTAGAATAATACATTTTTTAGACTAGCCAAGAGAGTCTTTCGTTTAGTTGTTTTCATACTATGTATAAATGACCAAGTGTAATGGAAACCGTATGTGATGTATTTCTTTCTATGTTGGGGTATGTCACATGAATCTTTTTTTACACTTTCAGAAAACATGATTAGAAACTGATTCAGAAATTATAATGTTTCTTGGTTTACAGTTTCAGAAATCCGATATATGTTAATGAAAGCCGATGAATGATGCTTGGTCATATTATTAGTGATCCCAGTTCTTTCAATTCAAAATCTGTAAAATAACAAGGTTAAAATATTGAGGTTAAAAGAGGTCAATGAAAAACGAAATACATGATGTGCCTGTCTCATTTTGCTGGTGGTTTTACAATAAATGCAATTGTTCAGTTTCTATTCCCGTGCGGTGACGGTACCCAGCTGTTACTATTGTGGAAGCGTTTTCTGATGTGGCATCAATAAGTGACAAAATTTGTTGCCGTTCTTTTTTTTTGGGGGGGGGTTTGCTGTCCATTGCACTCACTTTTCTGGTTCGTAATTCTGCTTAATTTTCTTAGCTTTCCACTATATATGAAGATACTTTCAAGCAGATACAACAGACATAGCTTTCTGTATTACTCATGCTGCACCTTCCTATCCACCAAGCATATCATTGAATTTCTCAATAAATATTCTCTTACAATTGTAAGATGCTCTGAACATTAAGGAGATCTTGTCAGCAGTTAGTAATTAAAGTGTAATGTCATTTCATTGAAAAAAAACACAATACTGTACTGGTTGTTAGTGATGTGTCACATAGCAGCTAAGATAGTGTTGTTTTATTCCATGTGACTTATTTTCTCACATTTTTCTGTGCTCTTTTAAAAACAGCATTTTATGGCTGTGTGGGCGTGGCAAGAGTCTGATAGCGAGCAGTGCAATGTGACAGCAGAGAAGGGGTTAACAGAGATCGTGACTCAGCTGTGTGGAGCCAGATGACAGATCAGAAGCTTGTGACAAAGAAAGGGCAGAGGAGTTTCCACTGATGTTGACATTCTGACATTCTTACCAATTGTACTGTAGCCTGAGGTAATCTGATACATTGCCCCCTCATCAGATGTAGTCAGGAGCTTGCACACAGTGTAAGCCATGCCCCCTTTACCCTTAAAGAGGACCTGTCACCAACCACACATGGTGATCTAATTACAGCACTGAATGCAGCATGTCTGCTGCATCCAGGAAAGGGGTCCCCCAGCCCTTGAGCCCCCCTGTACCCCGAGATAATACACTTTGAAAACTTACATTGTGGAGCCAAATAGGAGGTGGCTTGTGGCTGGAGCCAAAGGGCAGTTTCACACCCCCTGTATGTTTAATCTGACCACCGCTGCCTCCCGATTGCCAATCATTGTCTCCCTCGCTTGCAGCATAACACAGAGCTTATTGTAGTGATGGTCGCTTTGCCCCATCCCCCGTGGTGATGTCACTGCTTATACCCACCCTGCTCCATGGTTAACATGGAGCAGGGCGGAGAAAGGCGGTGATGTCTGAGTAGGAGGCCGGGAGCCCCGCCTCCTGCAGTGACATCACCGCTTATAAATGGTTACATGCCCCATATTCAGTGTGAGAAGCTTGAAGATGGATCTGACTGAGAATGAACATATGTTCGCTTCTGACACAGCCTAATGGGGACACCATGTAGAAGGTTAATGAATAGTTTGAAACCATTTGGATTTGAAAGTTTATTAAAATCCCTTGCTCTACATTATTATTAGTAAATAAAAATTTAAACGGCGGTTACGCATTAATATATGATGTCATTTTTCTAAGTCCTATTAGTTATATACACTTAAGACTCTGAATCATCAAAGCTTCTATGCCAGAAAATTGACATAAAAAGCTGTGAAATGTTGTACATGTTTGTGCAATGCATGGCAACACAAAAATGTTGCAACTTTTGTCATTTTCACGCCATTTTTGCCCTACAAAGTGGGCAAAGCTGGGACAGATGTGGGAGTGATGCGGTGTGGCGCACCTTGTCTGATTTATTAAGAGGATTATGCCTCTTAAAAATTAGGTGTCTTGCTCCCTACCCTACCTACCCTATCATCATGACTAGTGTGTCCGTATGCTGGTCTTGATGAATCAAGTTTAGTTTTTAGGATATTTGAGCTGCTTTACTTTGTAAGCAAAATCCCTATTACTGCACGTCGGAAACTGTAAAGATTATACAATTCTGAAGAACACAATTTCTGATATTGTCACCTTTTTTGTTATGAATCCATTGTTTAAGACTAAGGCACCATGTACATGATCAGTAATAGTAGCCTTTTGGATGCAGCGTATTCCTGCTGCATCCAAAATGCTGCATTCAACAAAACAAACACAGTGTATGGGATTTCTAGAAACAACCAGTTTTGTGACAAAACTGCATGCAAAAAACAATACTGAGCTAGAAGCACAATTGGCTTAATACCAACATGTATGTGAGAGAAAGTGATGTGGGGTTTCTCAGGTTTGCTCTTGAACTATCACATCAGGTCATGTTGTGGGGCTTTTCTTAATCATGCACAGGTGAATTAATCTGTTTGGCTTAGTCGTAATTACTCCTCATGATCCCACCAAAGGAAATCCTTAAGAGTTGACCTGTTGGGCATGTTTAATGACTAAAGTTGAGGAACTTTAGTTTAGAGTTCTCACCAGTAAACTGAACTTTAACCTTTCCCTCTATTACTTTCCTTACTTTGTTGCCCTATGCTTCCTGCACTTTCAGTATCAACATGGGAAAGAATAAAAAATCACATTTTAGATGCAGTATTATAAAAATGCCACAGCAGCAACAAAGAAAAATATTTTTATTCATCTTAGCATCTGTAGTGAACTAATATTCATGCAAAGATCAAAAATATTTCTATAAAAGTTAACTATAAAAAGTATGATTAATAAGATAATGTAGATTAATTCATTATTCTATACTATCTATGTTAAGTTCACAACAATAAGACTGCCCAAGGGTTCTCCTGATCCAAACTTTGTTTATCACAAAATTATCAAGATCCATGTTTAGTTCAGAAGAACTAAGGGGTCCATCTATTGTGGCAATAATATTGAAGTGTAATAAATGAATTCTGACTCTTCAACACGTTATGAGCCTCTATGCGTCTTAATTATCAGTCTCTTAGGCTGGTTTCACACCACGATTTTTTGATCCGAGCCGATTCGATGAGAACCGGATAGGCCTGGATCGCATTTCAGCCCCATAGTTTGCCTATGGGGCCGGAATGTCCTGGATGGCAGTGTTTAGCCATCCGGTTTTAAGCTCTCCGGGTGGATTCGGGAGATCTCGATTTTTGTCCTCAGACCCAAAAATGGCACATACACGATTTTTCCGTTGTGAAAATCCATCAAATCGGAATTTCCCGGATTCACCCAGTCCGATGCAATCAGGCGAAACTTAACATGAAGGTCTATGGCACCGGATTGGGCCGGATTCAATTACAAAATCGGTCCGGTTCCTGGATTGCAAATTGCAGTCTGCAGCTGCACGATGAGGAATGTGACCACCTGCCACTCTCCCTCCTAACGCCATTTTGGCCAAACTCTGTGAGCAAACATCCACATACAAGCAGAAATCTTCATAACACAGGGCCATTTTGCAACCAAAAGAGGGACCACGAAGAAAGTCTGACTGCAATTTATATTAACAAGCCACAGGAGGGCTGGGCAGCTAAAACCAGATTAAACCGGATTCCACAAAACCGGATGCAACCGGTCCGGTTTAACGGCTAATCCGGTAACCGGATCCCATTTCAAACCAGATGGTTACATCCGGTTTTGAAGAATCCGGTTACATCCGGTTTCATCCTGTTCTCAACGGACAGCCCTGGATCGGATTAAAACGTGGTGTGAAACCAGCCTTAGATAACTGTATGGCTGTTTTACTAATATGTAATGCGTCCTCAGATAGTATCAATGCAGCCACAGTGGGTTAAAATAAAGTCCAGAAGAAATAGAAGTGAAATACACTGTATTGTGATACAGTGTAGCAGGTAGAAACAGTAATCCCAATCAGAGCAGTATAGCATGTGCATCCAAAAATAGCTACAGCAAACTGATAATGGGGAAGTAGGAAGGAGCAAGCTAACACATCATCAACTACAGGGAAAAGGTAGGGACAAACTTCAAGAGGCTGGGCTTTTGCCTCGCAAGAGCAAATGCAATGCATAACATAGAGAATACATAACAGCCGTTCCCATTCATAGGACATAGCAAAATGCTAAAACTAACACTGGCCCTAGTTTCAGTACTAATGTTAGTTAGAATTAGAAAAAAATATGTAAAAACAAAAAAAAATTATTGTAATGTTAGTGTTTTTTTTTTTTTTGCGTGGGATGCTTTTTTTTAGAATTGTGAAAGTTCTCTTACTGGGTCCTGGTAATTCCTTTTAGATAAAGGGTATGTGCAAATATTAATTATCGGCAACAGGACCTTCTGCACCAAACTCTTGACAGGAGAATCGTGTTAAATATGTACATTTTTTCCTTTGTCTTTTGCATGCATTTTTGCATATTTATTTCAATGGGTAAACAGCACAGCAAAAATGTGTAAAAAATTGACGTGCTGCAGATATAAAACTGCTTCAAATCTGCAAAAAAAGAAATAAGTTATCACTATGTGCGTGAGATTTCAGAAATCTCATTTGCTTTGCTGGCACTGTAAAATGCAGCACTTACGGCCAGATTTTCAAGTATGATTTTCATCTGTGATTGAACTCGTATCTAGTGATGGGCGAATCCTAAATTACTCGGAATCGCTTGACTCTAGCGAGTCCGAGCACAGGACTCGCTACTCGTTGCGAGTCTAGCGAGTCCAATGTTAATGAATGGGGAAGCGAGTAGTAGCGAGTAGTGTGAGATTTACAAATCGCAGATGTGTCTCGGAAGCTTCAGCCTGAAGCAATCCTAGTTTTGTCATTTATTTGCATTGGACTCGTTTACTTTGCAACTGTAATCGCTGGCTGGGAAACTCGCACAGATAAGAGTCCTGTCTTCTTTGTGTGCTGGCTCCAGGGTCCTAGAGCCCGCCTGCTGCCTGATGTAGCAGAGCTGAGATTGTTCTCAGTCTGCTCATTCCCTGTGTACAGACATGAATGTCTGTGCACAGAGATGATGTAGCAGAGCTGAGATTGTTCTCAGTCTGCTCATTCCCTGTGCATATACATCTATATCTATGCACAGGGATGAGCAGAGAGGACATCGCGTTTTGGACTGCGTCGGAAGGAAGAGGATTTTTTTAATTAAAGATGGAGTCCCTAATGGCTTTTTTTTTTATTTCTAATAAAAAAATTTCTCTGTGTTGTGTTTTTTTTAAAACAATTTAATACAAATTCATGGCGGTCATTACTAATATTGGCGTGACCGCCATAAATTTCGGGCTTAGGGCCAGCTGATAATACAAAGCTGGCCCTAACCTCTATTACCCAGCGTGCCACCGCTACCAGGGCCGCTGGAAGAGCGGGGTTCAGCGCCAGAGGATGGCGCTTCAATGAACGCGCCATCTTCTGGGGCGGCTGCGGGCTGCAATTTGCAGCGGGGGGTGCCCAGAAAGCTTGGGCATCCCTGCGCTGCGGATTCCAGCCCCCAGCTGCTTAGCTGTACCTGGCTAGACATAGAAATTGCGCGTAGCCCCACGCATTTTTTTGACTCCGACTCCGAGACGACTCCGACTCCGAGACGACTCCGACTCCGACTCGACTCCGAGACGACTCCGACTCCGAGACGACTCCGACTCGACTCCAACTCCGACTCCGACGCGACTCCGACTCCGAGACGACTCTGACTCCGAGACGACTCCGACTCCGAGACGTCTCCGATCCGACTCCGACTCCGACTCGACTCCGAGACGACTCCGACTCCGAGACGACTCCGACTCCGAGACGACTCCGACTCGACTCCAACTCCGACTCCGAGACGACTCCGACTCCGAGACGACTCTGACTCCGAGACGACTCCGACTCCGACTCCGACTCGACTCCGAGACGACTCCGAGACGACTCCGACTCGACTCCGACTCCGACTCCGAGACGACTCCGACTCCGAGACAACTCCGACTCCGAGACGACTCCGACTCCGAGACGACTCCGACTCGACTCAGAGACGACTCCAACTCCGAGACAACTCCGACTCCGAGACGACTCCGACTCCGACTCGACTCCAAGACGACTCCGACTCCGAGACGACTCCGACTCCGAGGCGACTCCGACTCTGAGGCGACTCCGACTCTGAGGCGACTCCGACTCTGAGACTCCGATTCTGAGGAGACTCCGACTCCGAGACGTCTCCGACTCCGAGGCGACTCCGACTCCGAGGCGACTCCGACTCTGAGGCGACTCTGACTCTGAGGCGACTCCGACTCTGAGACTCCGACTCTGAGACTCTGACTCTGACTCTGAGACTCTGACTCTGAGACTCTGACTCTGAAATTCATTAAATAATAAAAAAAATGCGTGGGGCTCCGCGCAATTTCTATGTCTAGCCAGGTACAGCTAAGCAGCTGGGGGCTGGAATCCACAGCGCAGGGATGCCCAAGCTTTCTGGGCACCCCCCGCTGCACATTGCAGCCCGCAGCCGCCCCAGAAGATGGCGCGTTCATTGAAGCGCCATCCTCTGGCGCTGAACCCCGCTCTTCCAGCGGCCCTGGTGGCAGTGGCACGCTGGGTAATAAAGGGGTTAATACCAGCTTTGTTATACAAGCTGGTATTAAGCCCGAGATTCTTAATGTCAGGCCACGTTTGACCCAGCCACTAAGAATCTCCAATAAAGGGTTAAAAAAACACAACACAGAGAAAATTTTTTATTTGAAATAAAAAAAAAAGCCATTAGGGTCTTCATCTTTAATTAAAAAAATCCTCTTCTGTCCGACGTAGTCCAAAACGCGATGTCCTCTCTGCTACATCCCCTGTGCATAAATATAGATGTCTAGAACAATCTCAGCACTGCTACATCATGTCTGTGAGCAGGCGGCTCTAGGACCCTGGAGCTGCACAGAGAAGACAGCTGGACTCGGCTCGCAATGTAACAGCAGTTATCTGCGAGTTTCCCTGCTATCACTGGCACAGTAGCCAGTGATTACTCGCACGAGTCTAATGCAAACAATGGCAATCCTAGTGTTGTCAGCGTTTCTGACAAAACTAGGATTGATATTGATTTGCATTGGACTCGTGCGAGTAATCACTGGGAAACTCGCAGACTACCGAGTCCTGCGAGTCCCTTACTACTCGCCGAGTAACGAGTCCTAGTGAGTAGATTCGCCCATCCCTACTCGTATCTATAGTTCATGGGACTGATTACATATTCGTGCATTTCTTTTTGGAACAAGTGATCTGCACAGAATCACTGAGAAATGTCCAATTTTAGGCTGGAATCATACTGCCGTATGACTCGTGTAAGGATCGCATTGCATTGCCCAGACTGGACGTGGCTCTCCTAACCTGAGAGTGACAGCTACATAGAAACATAAAGCTGACACGCTTAGGCCAGGGGAGCTGACAACCAGGTTGGGCATTTGAAAACAGCTTTGAAAGTCTACAGGATTAGTGCAGATAACTCCATACAGACTGGCGATAACATAGTTCTATAGACTGTAAATGGATTGTAAGTATGTTTTCTTAACTACATCTGTGACAAACCTCCTTTCATCCTACAGTCGTGCTATAAGGAAGAGAGTCCCAGCTAAATCTGCCTCTTTTTCTTCCAACCTGGACATCTCCTTTAAATGTTGATTTAGTGCCAATCTTCACAATTAATTGGTAACTGCTGGACCCCTTTACCTTCTTTGAAGAATAGTAAAGAATAGACTCATCAGACACGTACGCCTAGAGTCAGTGACGTATCTTGGCGCTCATGGGCCCCAGTGCAAAAGCTTCAATGGGGCTCCCAATTATTGTAAGCCTTTGATAAGGTTGATCTTTTCATATAGAACAAAGGGACTTTTGGGGCTCCGTGGCCTGAGTGCGATTGCAACCCCTGCACCTACTGTAGTTACATCTCTGGCTGGAGTCGCACTATCGTATGATAGTGGATCGCATCGCACTGCCTGTACTGGCTGGCAGCTATACTGATCTGAGAGTGCCTGCTTCATGTATTTCTATGCAACTGACATGTTTGGGTCAGGAGAGACAGTCCGAAGATTGCGATGCGATCCTTCTCAAGTAATACTGCAACGTGACTCCACCCTAACAGTTAGAATCTTTAATCTGCTGCAATTAATATATGTTGCCTTGTGCTTGGTTTTTAGGCATCTTTGAAAAAGCTGTGAATATTTGTAATTCTCTTTTACCCATGGTAGTAGCATTGTCAAGTCAAGTTCATGTAACTACAGAAATGTGTTCCACTGGTTTTCATTTTTTATTTTCACATTTACTAATATTTTCTACATCCATGGCACATATTGTCTAAAGACCATACACCACTTACATGCAGTTACATAGGAACTGATCACATAAAAACTGGCCAATTTTGTATCTAATTTTATTTCAGCTGTTTCCCTTACTATTCTGCTTTTTCTCAGTTCCATAGATATGGGCATTTTATAGTTTTTATCAAGGTGCGCACAATAGTTTCTAGGGTAATTCATTTGAGTTACTTAGCATTACTATCCTGTCAGCAATGCCCTTGGTAAAGGCCATAAAAATTAACACTAAATAAAAAGGCTTGTATCTCTGGAACGATATGGCAGATTAAAAAAACTCAAGGGAGTGTAACATGCCTCAGGGCAGTAGATGTGGGCGAGGCACTCATTCTTCATATCCTGGCATGCTAAAGAAGACAGATAGGGGTCCTGCATGTGTGTGGTGGTAATGTTGGTTTTGTGGACACCATCAGGTTGAGCCCTGATGTGTTGTGCGCTGCATCAGACCCCTTTATGAGGAAACCAGTCAATTTTGTAAAAACAGAGTTCTTTTTACTGAAGAATAAACTTATGTACAAAGCTTAGCAGGTATTACACTTGTAGTTATTTTCTACACAATACAGAGGCACATGCATGGTGGTTCTGGCACAACATTTGTGAACACTGCAGATGAACAGTTTGGCAATATCGGTGACTCCATACTCTTAAGAAACCAATATAAGTGCGCTATTGCTAGCTACCACCTTATAACACATACTACCAGTCTGGCTGAATCTACCTTCTCTTCAAGGCTGTCCCTCAGAAGCAAGTAAAATAATGGTACTTTACAGCTTGTACAGTACAAAAGTACCCACACTCACCTGCTTTAGAAATCTGCCAACTCTGTAGGTTCCTTGCTGAGGTTTGCTCCCTTGTCCTTGTCACGCACACACACACACACACACACACACATACACACACACACACACAAAGTTCTTCTCCTTCATCTGAGGATGTCCTCTCTTCTTCCTTTTTCACCAACAACTACTCCTTACAGAAAAACAGTCTCTTTCCCTGCACTCTAGCCCCTCCCACTGTGGGCTAGTTAACGCTAAACGTCCCTGTTCACTGCCTGTTGCTGGGCAGAACACAGCTTCATCATATGGCAAACATTGCCTGTATCTTAATCTATATACAGCAAACCTGTTTAAACATTACACATCACAATTCACATTACATCAATATGATTGGTGTCTTCAAGGGGAGAACGTGACAGGCTGTCCGCCTTCTTGCATACCACAGGAATAAAATAGGAGACAAAACATAACTCTTTTGACCTATGGCAGGTCATCTTTAACAGGGCAAATCCAAATGGAAAAAACTGGCACATTGACCTGGATTTATAAAAACTGGAGTGAACAAAGCTGATCTTGTTGAGAGAAGTCAGATTTTCCCGATTTATTAAAAGACATGCACCTCCTAATAAATTTGATGTGTTTGACAAGTGTGCATCTACGTGCGCCTCTCAACAAATGTTACTTCTGTTGGAGACTGGATAAGATTTATGACATAAGGTATTCAACAACTTGTCATGAAATAGATGAGATGTTATGTCACTCCCTCATTTCACCCCTATACTCTCCCGACTCGCCAATTTCGTTGGGGCTGGGTGAAACTGGTGTGAAAACGGCAAAAAATCGGCACAAAACGTTTGTGTAACTTCATGTTGTGCTAATATTTGGTGACTTTTCAAAGCAAAATCAGAATCAAGAATTTTCAAGTAATTACTTTGATGAAACAAGGCCTTAACTCTGCCTCTTTTCAACCATTCTAGGTCTTATAGATATTTTATTATACTGAAGACAAAGAACATAATCACAAAGCAGGAACTATGACATTATATATAATGTTAAGGATGTAAAATGTGTTTAAGATATAACAGAATAGCTTATTTCTTGATGAAACAACATCATTCTTTTCCAAAATCTGTCGGGGATACTTATACCAAATTCAAGGACTATACACTGGCATAAAGTGCAGCTGATTATTTAAAGATCACTTGCCACGTATTAAATTAGACCTATTGCATGCTCTTTTTAAAATGCTGTGTTGGAGAAAGCTTATAGTGCACCTGTCACCAGTTTTGGGGGTTCTAAGCCCTGCCCACCACCTTTAACACAATGTAATTGAGGTTCCTGTAACCCCTTTATATCGCCAGTTGTCCCCCTGCATACCTCAGAAAACGAGTTTTATTCTGTCCAGCGCTATATGCTAATTTAATGGTTTGTCAGTGCCGCCCTGCTCCATGCAAACACCGCCCTCCTGATTTTGTGCAAGAGGATGATGTCACTACAAACCCCAATCTAGCACCTGCGCAGTGGTGCGCCTCACTGTGCCATATTGAAAAGTCAGTGATTCCACTGTGCAGGCATGAGATGTTGGGCACTGTGCGGCTGATGTGAGACCATTAGGCACACCACTGCGCAGGCGCAAGACTTGCGAATAATAGCGACGTTATCCACTCATAATGTGCAGGCACCCATATGACCGAACCATGAAATTAGCTTATGGCGCAAAACAGACTAAAAGTAGTTTTCTGGGGTATGCAGGGGGACATCTGGGGATATAAAGTGGTTTCAGGAACTCCAATTACATCATGTTAAAGGTGGTGCGCAGAGTTTAGAACCCCCAAAACTGGTGACAGGTGCATTTTAAATACCGTATATACTCGTGTATAAGCTGACCCGTGTATAAGCCGACCCCCCTACTTTTGCCCCCGAAACCTGGGAAAACCTATTGACTCGTGTATAAGCCGAGGGTGGACCCCAGCACAGGTATACAGCCCCCAGCTGTGTGGTATACAGCAGCCCCAGAGGTATATACAGCAGCCCCAGTGGTAGTATACAGCAGCCCAGTGGTATATACAGCCCCAGTGGTAGTATACAGCAACCCCAGTGGTATATACAGCCCCAGTGGTAGTATACAGCAGCCCCAGAGGTATATACAGCCCCAGTGGTATATACAGCCCCAGTGGTAGTATACAGCAGCCCCCAGGGGGTATATAGCAGCTCCCAAATGCTGGCACTCGCCCCCCTTGTAAGGGCCCCCCCCCCGCTGCTTATCTTACCATCCCGTTCTTCTGCTCAGCGCCGCTCCTCGGTGCTCCGTTCTCCATGCTCCGTCCTCGCTGCATTCGGGATCCCCGGCCGTCGCGCGATGACGTCATATGCCTGCGACGGCCGGAGATCCCGGATGTAGCAGGACGGAGCACCGAGGAGCGGTGCTGTGCAGAAGACCGGAATGGTAAGATATGCAGTGGGGGGGGGGGCCCTTACAAGGGGGGAGAGTGTCAGCATTTGGGGGCATATATGCACTGCTTCCCCCTGCCGCTGATTGACAGGGGGAAGCAGTGCATATATAATGAGCGGCCCTACCGTATTGACCCGTGTATAAGCCGAGGGGGAGACTTTTCAGCCCAAATTTTGGGCTGAAAAATTCGGCTTATACACGAGTATATACGGTAGTTGCAAATCATGTCATGCAAAAAGTGTGATCCATGATATCTGACAAGTTCCTTATGTAGTCGCAATGTTAAATTAACTCTTGCGTCTGGTATTGCAGTTTATCCCCATTTACACAGCTGATGGGGGTAGGGAATAGGAAGCTGTTCACCTCAACACTCATCGGATTCCCAGGCACCTGGAACAGTGGCTGGCTCCACCAATCAGTTCAGAAGAAAAAAGGTATTTTCCAGGGCCACTGGACCATACTGACAGCGACTTTATTAGAACATATTAAAAACACTTACATCCTGCCGGACGCGTTTCGGACAAGGTCCTTACTCATCGGCATATAAACAAATATTTGCTTATACGCCGATGAGTAAGGACCTTGTCCGAAACGCGTCCGGCGGGATGTAAGTGTTTTTAATATGTTCTAATAAAGTCGCTGTCAGTATGGTCCAGTGGCCCTGGAAAATACCTTTTTTCTCCTATCCCCATTTACATCAATGTACAGTAATAGTAAGAATACCAGTTTTTAGTAATCTCTTACAGATCTTCTAGTATTTAAATAATCTGCTAAAATGGTGAAGAATAGTTTGCATTATATTTTTGTACCATACTTATACTACTGTCTTCCTCCAACTTCATCATCATTTACGTTGCTGTTTCCAAATACATAAGTAATGTATGATATTTAATGAATGATGTGAGAGGTTAGTTCTATACTCACCGAGAAGTATTTAACGAGTAGAAGCCACATAGCTTGTACTTTGTCAGATCTGACTTATTTATCAAGGAGTGAGTTCGTCTACATATGGGTAATTTGAACATGGCATTGGTCTTCCATATATTTACATAAAATCTAAAAAACACATATGTTCCAACTTGAAGAACAGTAAACCTTTTTACCATGTAATGCTCCAGAGGACCAGGGAAAATAGACCACTCCAATAAAACAAAACACTGTCCCAAAGCCAATGATATCCATCTAGGAGGCATTCTTGTTCTTTACTGGCTAGTACATGAAAAATGAAATCTTAGTTTGTTTGTCATCTTATAAAATGGCTAAATGATTACTCTACACATATCTAGTATGACAATATCAGGGGAATGAAGTGAGAAATCCAAGTAAATCTAAGATGTAAGGCATTTGTTATAGTAACAAAGAGCAGATTGTTTCCAATGTTATTGAGTTTCCACTGATTATATAAAGTATAATGTTTTATATGCCGCAAGTAAACAAAATAAAAGTCATCGAGCTCCCGAGCATCATGGTAGAATCCCATAGTTCAGTAAAATCCCTGAGAAATTGATAAGGAGATCAGAAAACAAACTGACAGATTAATCTCTCAGCCACAGCTCAGTCCCTTCATAGTCACAGAGCAATATAATTGTTTCCAAGTAATGGATGATCAAATTCAGACATTATGTATTGATTTCAAATGTGCCACATACATAGAGATAATTGCTTCATTCAATGAATTTGGTCACGTTACAAACTAAAATTGTTGCTCATGTAGGCGAGATTACTCAAATGAATTCATGATACTTTACTTAAGAGATGACCAGTCATTCTTTCCTAATAATTCCTATATTCCTGTTTATAGTTTCCCATTGAAGCAAGGATCAGCAGAATGAATGTCACATGTACAGTTAGAAATCATTGGGCATCTGGTGATAAGAAAACCAAATGTTTAAATGGTTTTAAATGAATGACTATAGTTAACGTACAGCTCTTTGTTAGGCTATATTCATACAACAGTAATATATACAATACAATCCAGGAGACAGCCCATAAAAAGGGAAAAAGTGAAGGTCATTAATTCACCAACATCTGCACTAGCTGGTGTTGTTATATATATATATATATATATATATATATACATACATACTTGGTCATTAGAAGTTTCCTTTCTATCTAAAACAAGTGTTTGTCCTGGAATGAGTGCCATATTCAGACACCCTTATGGGGGAACAGCTTTGTACAGCACAGACCCAGCAGAGTATCAACCATCCTGCAGGACCCGAATGATAGAGGACCTGCAGTGACATCAGCATCTCGTGACATTCCACATGACCGGACAACCTCTGAACCCGGAAGCGGCAATGGTGAATAGTGCACGACAAGCACTGCAGGCTCTGCAAACATGGTTATGCCGGCAGCATAACTACGGCAGTTCGGTGTACTTTGTTCTCAATCTTCTCCACTTGACCACCAGGTATCACACCTGGAGGGCCCCCTCCTCTCTCTCTCATTTTTATAACCACTATAAAAGCATATCCTCGCTGCTGCAGTCCCCAGAGTGGTGCATATAGAGTAGAGAGTATGAAGAGTTAAAAATAGCGCTGCCGTATTCCATGTGACAGCAAAGGGTGAATATATATATAGTCAATGCACTTCAGGGCTCCCTGACCCCTTCCTCAGGACACATAAATATCATATTGCCATGTTTCAGTGCATTTCAGGGAAATCTGAAACGCATTGAATAATAAATCAATATTATATTGACCCTTTGATGTCTCATGGACTATGGCAGCACATTTTTTAACCCTTTATCTTCCCTAATTTAATTTTCTGAGATAATGGCCTTTGCGTTTTCATTGGCTGTAAGCCATAATCATCAACATTTACAGAAATAAACACTTGAAATAGATTACTCTGTTTGTAATGACTCTATATAATTACTGGAAAAAAAACCTTTTTGATGATATTCTAATTTATTGAGATGCACCTATAAACGCGCTGTCTCGTCCGTCATCACTTCCGTCATCAGGTTTACCACTTTTCATGTGGCAGCAATATTTGCACACCCAAGTGATGCACACCCTAAGTAACTGCGGCTGTGTGCGAAGGGTTCGCGCAGTTGTAGTTCTTCACTCAGTAACGGGTTTCTCCATACAGGAGGTGTCTTGAAGCTGTCATCACCAACAAAGGCTTTTGTATGAAGAAATAATAACACTTCAGTATGCATGTTCAATACTTTTTTCACTAGATTTATGCACATCTTTAGTTTGATTTCTTTGCCTGTGCCAGCTAAAGGTAAAGGTTATAAGACCATCTCCAAACAGCTTGATGTTCCCGTTGCTACAGTTGCACATATTATTCAGAAATTTAAGGTCTGGAAGGCTACAAGGAAAAACTGATGACAAATTGAAGAGACAGGTAATATAAATGGTAACCAAAGAAACCCAAAACAACTTTCAAACAGATTAGAGGTTAACGCCAAGGTGAAGGTACATCAGTGTCAGAACACACCACCTGCTACTGTCTTGGCGACAGTGGACTTCAGGAAAGACGATCAATGAGGAAACCACTGTTGAATAGAAATCATAAAAATTGAGCCTGAAATTTACCAAAATGCATATTGGCAATCTATAAACCTTCTGTGAGAATATTATTTGGACATATGAGATAAAACTGGAGCTTTTTGGTAAGTCACATCGTCTTAATATTCACAGGCACGAAATGAAGCCTACAAAGAAATGAACATTGTACCTAGAAACATAGAGGAGGCTTGCTTATGTTTTGGGACTGCTTTGCTACATCTGGCACAGTATAATCAAGTCTCAAGAATAAGAAGACATCATTCTGGTGCGAAATGGGCTGCACAGTATCAGAAAGCTTGATCTGCTTAACGCTATCCAACAGGATAGCGTTCCAAAACACAGCTATTAACATCTAGAAATGAAAAAAAGGGCAAAGCATTGGACTATTCTGAAGTGGCTTCTTTGAGCTGTGATCTAAATCCTATGAAACATCTGTCGAAGGAGCTGAAATATGCAGTTTGGAGATAGCACCTTCACACTGGAGTCAGTTGGAGTAGTTTGCTCATGACAATCGTCCAAAATACAGGTGGGCAGGTGCAGAAGTCCCATTGAGAGTTACAGAAAAAGTTTGTTTACAGTGGTTGCCTCAAAAGGTTGTGCAATAAAACAATAAGCTAAGGGTACCGTTATTTTTTTTGTCCAGGTCATTTTCATTGTTTTTAATTCGTTTTATTATTTTGTGTTGAACCACATTTTACAAGCAATGTCTGATTTCAGTAGATGATGTTGAGCAAATGTAAACTTAAAATTGCTTTTGTTAATTTCATGTTATTTCTGTGACCATTCTGGGATTTTCTTACTTTAACAGAAGGGTATCAACAAATCTGTCCCTGCTTGTTTTCAACACATTTAAGAAATCTGGATGTGAACACTTTGCTGTTTTCTTCTTTTTACATGTTTCATATCTCATAAAAATAAAAGTGGCTATCTAGCTTCATAGAGAATCTATCATGTTGAAAACGGTATCTGATGTGCTGGAAGGGTGCTAGAGAGCATGAGAAGCTAGTTAGATTTTGTGGGCATAGTCCAATAGGTGGTCCTATTCATTGATTGACAGTCTTTCATGTATGACTGTGCGTTTAGAGACAATTGTCAATCACGGTTGGGACTAGTGACTGGACTCAAATCAAAACAAACACTGAGGATAGATTTCAATTAACAAAATACTAATTATACTGAACCTGCTCAGCTTTTCCTGAATACCATGGGGTCGACAGTTTGAACTGCATGTACAATGTGGAAGGTTTGCTTTAACATATGCCATCAGGATTAGATAAGTAAAAGTGGGACTCTCAGCAACTCTGCAGTTCTTCTATTTCATAGGACTGTGGCAGTACAATCAGCACAGCAACATCTTTAAAGGAAAGCTGTCAAAAGCTTAAACATTTTTATTCTTCCCACTACTCCCATGAGTATTCTATTTTCTTTGTTTGTTTGTTTTTAAATCCGCCACACAGTTCCAGATATGTACATTATTATTTAGTATTGATTTTTAAAATCTTTACCAAGGGGTATGGCTCACAGGATTATTTGAGGGGTGTCTATAGGCTGCTCTGAATTATTACCTAATAAGTCAGACCTGTAGTGCTATTAGACACCTTTTTATATAAAAGAGAGGTTTTGTGCATATTAGAGGACCACAACACTTGCCATCCATTGTCAGAGGACCCTACTTATCATTTTCAAAATTAACTTGGTACATTGTTGGAGGAAGGGGTCTCTATGTGAGCTATTGACTTAAAAACTAAGGAATATCTCTTTGTACAAAAAACAATATGTCCTGTCTTTCATGCCCTCCCTAAGACACAAAAGGGGGTGTTTCCTCCCCCTCTGCAGCCTATCGTAGCTGGGATTGGTTCCCTCTATGAGAAGCTGTCAGAGTGGGTAGACACCATGCTTCAGGTCTTGGTGGAGGGTATGAGAGGCAGGATTAAGGATATGAAACATCTTTTGCAAAGACTTGATCATATGAAGTGGGGCAGTAAATCCATTTGGATTACTATGGATGTGGCACAACTTTATTCTTCTACTAGCTGTACTACCCGGCTACGCCCGGGTTAATAAATAACTTATGTTAGCTATAACAAAATAGAATTTGAATATGTCATATTAATAACCTGTAAGAAAATAGAAGCTGAGCTGTGATTGATTGCTATAGGCAGCCTAATAAATCTCCAGCCAACAGTAAACCCTCCCCCCGGCCGGGCAGTATATGTTACCTCACACATACACATAATAGACAGCTCATGTGACTGACATCTGCCTTAATTCCCTATATGGCACATGAGTTGCACATTGGCTGTTTTTAATCAGATGTTTATATTTGGAAATTAAAGATAGCAGACGCATGAGGCGAGTTGTGTGAGGTGATTTGTGCACATCTGTGTCTGTCTGTGTGGTGTGTGTGTGTGTCCCTGGGGTGTGTGTCCCTGTGGGGTGAGTGCATGTGTCCCTATAGGGTGTGTATGTCCCTGTGGGGAGTGGTCTGTGTGGTGTGTGTTTTTGTTGTGTGTGTCTCTTTGTGGTGTGTGTGTGTCCCTGTGGGGTGAGTGCATGTGTCCCTATAGGGTGTGTATGTGTGTGTATCCCTGTGGGGGGGGTCTGTGTGGTGTGTGTGTGTGTATCTGTGTTGTGTGTCTCTCTTTGTGGTGTGTGTGTGTCCCTGTGGGGTGAGTGCATGTGTCCCTATAGGGTGTGTATGTGTGTATGTCCCTGTGGGGGGGTCTGTGTGGTGTGTGTGTCTGTGTTGTGTGTGTGTGTCCCTGTGGGGTGAGTGCATGTGTCGCTATAGGGTGTGTGTGTGTGTCCCCGTGGGTGTGTGTGTGTCTCTGTATTGTGTGTGTCTCTTTGTGGTGTGTGTGTTTGTTCGGGTGCGTGGTGTATCCAATATTGGGGCTGCACCTTAGCGACTATACACTTGCTGTTACTCTTTGTGGGCGTGTGGTGTGTATACATGTCCCCGTGCGTGGTGAATATCTCATGTTGGGGCCCCACCTTAGTGACTATATGCTGGTATGTGCTGTTAGTCTTTGGCGCTATCATTAAGCCCCTCTCATTCACAACTGTCAACTGGTAACTGTCACTTTTTCCCCATTATGTAGATAGGGCAAAATTGTTTGGTAAATTGGAATGCACGGGGTTAAAATTTTGCCTCACAACATAGCCTATGACGCTTCCGGGGTCCAGACATGTGACTGTGCAAAATTTTGTGGCTGTAGTTGCGACGGTGTAGATGCCAATCCCGGACATACATACATACATACACACATACATACACACATACATACACACACACATTCAGCTTTATATATTAGATTTTACATGACATAGCTATTCTTGCGATTTCCAAGATCTTACAGGGAACTCAGGTTTTTTGCAAAAAATGAGAAGGAATTTCTACTCGTGTGTATTGAGCATTTGCTCAAAAGGAATTTCTTTAAATTTGATGTCTGTTTCTATGTCCAAAAATGCGGCTGCCCTATGGGAGCCAAATTCACTCCTTCTCTTGCTAACTTATATATGCTGGAGTGGGAAAATGAATTTGCATATAGTTCTAACAACCCTTTTGCTGACCACATTCGATGCTAAGGGAGATACATCGATGACATGATCCTGATTTGGACCCTGTCATCAGATGTATCTCCTATAAGCACTCCACAGTCCCTATTGGAGTTCTTCTCTAATAACAATTACAATCTCTCCTTTACAATGGATGTGTGCACCACATGTACTTCATTTTTGATCTTCTAATCAAGGGTAATGTTGAAACTGGTGCCATTAACTCTAAATTGTTCAGGAAATCTATTAGTGGCAACTCTGCACTTCATGCAGAAAGCTGCCACGCTAAACATGTGGTCAAAAATTTACCATTAGGTGAATTTATTAAAGCTTAAAGGGATTATTCATCTTAGGAGGACTATCAGCAGGAAGTTAATATTATATATCCATTAGATTAAGGGAGAGAGGTTATAAAGAGTGGACTATTAGCAGAGCACGAAAAATTGCTGGTACAAGAAGCAGACACAAACTACTTCAGGATCGATCAAATGTGGATAATCAGTGTCTGCCTATTGGGTGTCCAATGATACCTGGCAAGAGATACAGCAATTTGCCGACCTTGTTATCCCATGCAGCACTGATTTTTGTCATATTAAAAGACTGCTGAATAAAAATCTTTCAATATTTCACCAAGATGAAATTCTTTGCAAAATTCTTTCTAATGGGGTTCGGTCTGTCTCACGCAAGTCAAATAGTATAGGTAGCTTAATTTCACCTAGCACCTTTACATCCAGAGTGATAGATAGACCGACTTGGTTATCATACAAGGGCTCATATCCATGTGGAGGCAGAAAATGTAATCTGTGCAGATATATCAATAAAAACACCAATTTCATGAATACAGTTACTGGTAAAACTTATAACATCCAGTTGTAGATTAACTGTAATACGACACATGTAGTGTACTTGGCTAGCTGCAGCATGTGTAAAGTTTATTATGTGGATTGTACAATTCGGCCACTGAAGAAGCGATTGTCAAAACACAGGTCTGCAGCTAGTCCAAGTTCCAAGTGCATACGAACAGGAATGTCGGGTTTGTCCCGACATTTTAGGGATACACATGAAGGCAATTTCTCGACATTACTAGTAACAGGTATTGAACATGTTATGCGTCCTTATGGAAGCGGAGATTGGGATAAAATTCTGCACAATAGGGAACTACTGGATTCTCCAGTTGGACACATGGGTCCCCAATGGTATGAATTTTTGGAATGATCTGATGTACTTTTATTAGGCGGCATCTTAGGTGCAAGCTTATAGTCATGTAATGGGTTTGGTTGTAGCCGTTTAATCAAATTCACAATAAATACCGTATATACTCGCGTATAAGCCGAGTTTTTCAGCCCAAAATTTGGGCTGAAAAGTCCCCCCTCGGCTTATACGCGAGTATATAAAAAAATTAAAAAAATACTGCAGCAGCCCCGGAGGTATACAGGCCCCCCATCAAGTTCCAGGGCCCTCCCCCCTTGCGCGCCAGCCTGTAAAGGAAAATCATACTTGCCAGTGTCCAGTCGCGCCGTCCGCAGCTGCCGACACGCGATCCCGGGCTCCATTCAGCGTCTTCCGCATTTCCTGTAGTCGCGGGCAATGACGTCATTGCCCGCGACCACAGGAAGTCGTAAGCCGGAAGACGCTGAATGGAGCCCGGGATCGCGTGTCGGCAGCTGCGGACAGCGCGACTGGACACTGGCAAGTATGATTTTCCTTTACAGGCTGGCGCGCAAGGGGGGCCCTGGAACTTGATGGGGGGCCTGTATACCTCCGGGGCTGCGGCTGTATACAGCCCTGGGGCTGCGGCTGTATACAGCCCTGGGGCTGCGGCTGCTGTATATACCTCTGGGGCTGCAGCTGCTGTATATACCTCTGGGGATGCAGCTGCTGTATATACCTCTGGGGCTGCATCTGGGGCTGCATCTGGGGCTGCATATACCTCTGGGGCTGCATATACCTCTGGGGCTGCATATACCTCTGGGGCTGCATATACCTCTGGGGCTGTATATACCTCTGGGCCTGCATATACCTCTGGGGCTGTATATACCTCTGGGGCTGCATATACCTGGGGCTGCATATGGGGCTGCATATACCTCTGGGGCTGCATATACCTCTGGGGCTGCATATGGGGCTGCATATACCTCTGGGGCTGCATATGGGGCTGCATATACCTCTGGGGCTGCATATGGGGCTGCATATACCTCTGGGGCTGCATATGGGGCTGCATATACCTCTGGGGCTGCATATGGGGCTGCATATACCTCTGGGGCTGCATATACCTCTGGGGCTGCATATACCTCTGGGGCTGTATATACCTCTGGGGCTGCATATACCTCTGGGGCTGCATATACCTCTGGGGCTGCATATGGGGCTGCATATACCTCTGGGGCTGCATATGGGGCTGCATATACTTCTGGGGCTGCATATGGGGCTGCATATACCTATGGGGCTGCATATACCTCTGGGGCTGCATATGGGGCTGCATATACCTCTGGGGCTGCATATACCTCTGGGGCTGCATATACCTCTGGGGCTGTATATACCTCTGGGGCTGCTGTATACTACCACTGGGGCTGCTGCTGTATACTACCACTGGGGAGGCTGCTGTATACCTCACTGCTGGGGTTTGTATACCTGTGCTGGAGTCCACCCTCGGCTTATACGCGAGTCAATAAGTTTTCCCAGTTTTTGGGGGCAAAAGTAGGGGGGTCGGCTTATACACGGGTCGGCTTATACACGAGTATATACGGTAGCTCCTTATTTATTAAAATCTATACACACATATAGAAAATTTATTTGGGAGATAAATATACCTTTTATTATAATTGAATTATACGGTGGTAATGAGAGGATTCCCGAGGAAAACAACGAGCAATAGAGGTCGCACAGATATATTACTTTAGAGAATATGTACGAAATGGCAGTGACACAATATAACGCATCACACAATAAGTGTAGTAACATCAATACACCTTTTTTGTGATTACATGGACTTATTCTTCCTTCTATCACATTGGTAACTGTTATATGTTTACTACGTATTGCTTTATCATTCATCCACTTTGTGGGACACACAGTTCAGCTTAATAATTTGTATTCATCTACCTTCACTTTATGCTCTTGCAGTTATGCATTCGCATTGCTATAACTGTTTAGTTAGGCTCAAGGCAATTGACTCCCATTCCAAAGGAATCAACACATGTTGTAGTAGGTTTACTTGGGAAATAATTATACCTTTTAGGTCAAAGCAAATTGTGCTGGTGGGAGAGATTTTCTATCCGAACAGTGGGTAACTGTGATCATATATATTTTGGAGACTTTTTTGTTAATGTATGATTTTGGTATGAATGGTGATACTATTTAATAAATAATATAACTATAATAGCAATACTGACAAAACATGTGCGCAGGGGCGGAACTACCGTGGTGCAGCTGGTGCAGCTGCACCAGGGCCCCGACCAGCTAGGTGGCCCCTTCAAGCCTGCAGGGGGCCCCCCAGCCAACCCCCGTAAGCCGTTGTCAGAGGAGAGGAGGGTCAGGCAAGGGAAGCAGAAAGCTTCCTGCTTCCCTTGCCTGATCCCGCCCCTCCTCTCCTCTGCCCCTCCAGCCACCAGCGTGGCTCAGCAGGTAGGAGAGCCGCCGCAAACCTCTCCGCCGGCCCCCAGCACCACATCGCAGCCCCCCCTGGACCACGCCGACGGCCAACAGCACCCCCCGCATCCCCCCCCAGATCGCGCCGACGGCCAACAGCACCCCCCGCATCCCCACCCCCGGACCGCACCGACGGCCAACAGCAGAACTCCCCCCCCTGCTCCTCAACATGGCTGCACCAGGGCCCCCTCGGGTAAAGGTCCGCCAGTGCATGTGCGACTATATAGAATTAATTCATTTTATTATGTGATGTACATTGTTTACTGGTTCGCTATTTATTTGTTCACTGGATATATAACAACTTGTATCTGCAGTATACGGTACTTTATGACAATTTTAATATGACATCATTGTTTATCAAATTTATTTGTATGTAATTATAAATGTATGTTAATGCAATCATGGTTGGTACCAAGTCAATGCTAAAAGTTTTGATTTGGTATCTTCCCTTTTTCTTCTATTTTCCAGTGGATGAGTTTATTGACTGTATATTTGGAACAAATATGTATTTGTTATATTTACTATGTATATGATTGTATAAACTTACGTTTGTGAACTGGGTCCCACTTTTACCTTGTACTTGTGGTGTCAAATGAGTTAAAACGAATCTGGTTTTAATTATTCAATGTAGCTGTATTTTTTTCATGTTTTGTGCTGAAGAATAAGAAGGTTTCCTCGAAACACGTCCAGGGTGCCCTCTATACTTGCATGATGATTTTATATTGAAATAAAGGATCAAAAAGAAGACTTGCACCGATAATCCTTTCTTATATCAAATAAAAAGACCCATATGTCTGCAACCGTATGTCTGGTAAGTGTTTCTGAGGGGAGCAGTGTAAATAAAATAAGAGAAAAACTGGCCACTTGTCTACCGGTTATAGATCTTATTTAATGTTCAGGTTATCTTAAATTGACAAGACTGACCTGTCTATGTTGTAGTTTTTATACTGTTTGTTCCAATCTTTCACATTGCACCATGACTGCAGTACTCACATAACGGTTGCACCCTCTTCAAGCGGCTGATCGGCGGGAGTCTGATCTTCATTGATTCAATATTTACAACCAATGCTGAGGCTAGATAATAATAATAATAATAATAATAAAGCTTTATTTATATAGCGCCAACATATTCCGCAGCGCTTTACAATGTAGGGTTAGAGTACAGAAAATACAGTAAGTAATTACAGTAGAGAACAAATAAAGTACAATAATTGGTTACAAAACAATAGGCATAGAATCAGTGTGAAAAAAAAATACAATAAATAAAGCAAGAAATGAAGGTGACCCTGCTCAAAAGAGCTTACAATCTACAACGGGATAGGGGTTGCACGAGGTGCCGGGGCTTATTGCACTGATGGTCCAGGCATCTTGAGGAAATGGGGCATAGGGCTAAGCTTACATGGATGGTCATCAGACAGTCTGTGTAGACCTTTATGGTTTGGTGGAGTTTGTAGAAGAGTAATGTCCAGAGGATAGGCCATTCACTGTCTACAGTACAAAGGACTTCTATTAGGGAGTATGATAGGCCACCTTAAAAAGATGCGTTTTTAGGGATCGTCTGAAGCCATACAAGTTATGGATAGTCCTGATTTCTTTGGGTAAAGCATTCCAGAGGTTTGGTGCAGCTCTGGAAAAGTCTTGGAGCCGGGAGTGGGAGGTTCGGATTAGTGCAGATGTTAGTCGAAGGTCATTTGAGGAACGTAGAGAGCGGGTGGGGTGATAGACCGAGATGAGGGAGGAGAGGTAAGGGGGTGCTGTTCTGTGAAGAGCTTTGTGGGTGAGAACAAGCAATTTGAATTTGATCCTGTAGTGTACGGGCAGCCAGTGCAATGACTGGCAAAGAGCAGAGGCATCTGAGTAATGATTGGCCAGATGGGTGATCCTGGCTGCTGCATTAAGGATGGACTGGAGAGGAGAAAGTCTGGTGAGGGGGAGGCCGCTTAATAGAGAGTTGCAATAGTCAAGGCGGGAATGGATTAGGGCCACGGTGAGGGTTTTTGTTGTTTCCAGGGTGAGAAAGGGGCGGACTCTAGAGATATTCTTCAGGTGTAAGCGACAGGAGCGGACGAGAGATTGCGTGTGGGAGGAGAAGGAGAGATCGGTGTCAAACATAACACCCAGACAGCGAGCCTGCTGTCTAGGCGTTATCGTGGCGCCGCATACTGAGAGAGAGATGTCCGATTTAGGGAGGTTAGTGGATGGGGGAGCAGAAGAAGTTCAGTTTTGGAAAGGTTTAGTTTCAAATAGAGAGTGGACATGATATTGGAAACTGCAGCTAGACAGTCATTGGTGTTCTTTAATACCGCAGGGGTAAGGTCAGGGGCTGAAGTGTATAGTTGTGTGTCATCAGCATAAAGATGGTACTGAAAGCCAAATCTGCTGATGGTCTGTCCAATCGGGGCCGTGTAGAGAGAGGAGAGGGCCAAGGACTGAACCCTGAGGGACCCCAATAGTGAGGGGAAGAGGGGAAGAAGTGGAGCCAGCAAAAGATACACTGAAAGAGTGGTCAGAAAGATAGGAGGAGAGCCAGGAGAGAGCAGTGTCCTTTATGCCAATGGAGTGCAGCATAGAGAGTAGGAGCTGATGGTCGACAGTGTCAAAAGCTGCAGAGAGATCAAGGAGAATAAGCAGAGAGTAGTCACCATTACGTTTTGCTGTCAGAAGGTCATTGGTCACTTTGATGAGGGCAGTTTCTGTGGAGTGAAGGGGGCGGAAACCAGACTGTAATGGATCTAGAAGAGAGTGAGCGGAGAGGTAACGGGTGAGGCGGGAATAGACCAGGCGCTCCAAGAGTTTAGAGATGAAGGGGAGATTGGAGACTGGTCTGTAGTTATTTGTGCAGGTTGGGTCGAGAGTGGTTTTCTTTAATAATGGAGTAATGATCGAGTGTTTGAAGGAGGAGGGGAAAATGCCAGAAGAGAGGGAGAGATTGAAGATTTTGGTTAGATGAGTGGTGACGACTGGAGAGAGGGACTGGAGCAGGTGTGAGGGAATGGGGTCAGTAGTGCATGTGGTGGGACGAGAGGAAGAAAGGAGCCTGGAGACTTCTTCTTCTGTGACTGGGTCAAATGTGGAGAGTGAACCGGAGTATTCAAATACAGTACATAAGAGTTGGCATATACCAATTAACGTAAAATATCAACAACGCCTACCAATGTCTACCGAATGGTTACTTTTGTAAACCAATGAATAGGATACATCCTTTGTTGTCTGTTGTGCTTTAGGTTTTAAAGATAATGGACAATATTAATGATAACACAATACTTTAAAAAAGTTTAGGATATTGTTCCTTAACCTGACTAGCAATATGAATAGTGAGTTGTTACAACCACACACAATGGCTAGAAGATGCATATACAGGAAATGTAATCACTACCTCCCTCCAATTTTAGAGCTACACCTACATTCATTAAGGTTAATAGAATGCCTATTTCTTTTTTACAGATGTTCTCAAAGCAGTCCCAGTTCTTATGGAAGAATTTAAACTTTCATGGATATTAAAAATATGTGATCACTCAATTTCATTTACCTGCTTTTCCAATAATGGCATTTTAGATCTTCAATAATTGTATATATGACACTCACCATACTCATAAAGGATCATCTGAATATTTTAAATCATCAGTGGTGGTAATATGTTTCTGAGTTAAAATAATAAAAATATATATATACTATATATC
The DNA here is from genome assembly GCA_033576535.1 of Allobates femoralis. NCBI lineage: Eukaryota > Metazoa > Chordata > Amphibia > Anura > Aromobatidae > Allobates > Allobates femoralis. Next base: position 478,600,558 of record JARQOC010000002.1, on the reverse strand, counting down.
CTGTTTCCCAAAGAAAAGCCCTTGCATGATTTTTCAGGAGTTTTCGGATGCTCAAATTATAAGTCCTACTCCAAAAGTAAAGCTTTAGTTACAGATCATAAAAAAGTAAACTTGCATAGTCTCCAGGCAGTTCTGGATGTAAAAAGGTAAAATCAATTAGGAATGAAATACAGCAGAGAGATAAACCCTTTACCAAGGAAAGCATACACGATGAAGACCCAAAAGACCCAAAATCACAAAAGTTGGTAAGTGCCAGTCTCTCACACACACATAATGGGTAATCATCATTCCACTCCTGAGTTCAATATATTAGAGTATTGTGGCTGCTTCCATTCACAAGGGAGAGTCTATCGCTAAACTTGGCTGTAGTGGAATGAGGAAGAGAGCAGCTTGAACGTCAAGGACCCTTATGGCAGTTAACGAGCTTCTGACAGGAGTGACACCAGCAGGACAACCTGACCTATATATGTTTTTTGTCTCATGGGGCCTTTTCAGTGCAGTTATTTTGGGGTATCTGCTTTTCTTGGTGAAGGATCTATTCACCATTTACTACAGTACAGTACCATATGTAAATAGCTGAGCAACAAATAAACCATACCATAATTTTAACCACCAGACTACATGAATACAAAAAGACAAAGCTTTTCCATCAAGTACAAAAAAGGAGTTATGGAGGACTCTTAGGGCAAAAATGTCACTGCTTTCTGCAAGAGAAGATGTTGTATAACTGACTGGTTCGAAAATAGCAATCTCAGTCAACAGGTTGCAATGGAAATGCTAAGAAGTACAAGGGTGGATCAAGGCGACAACACGTTTCCTGAGCTGGAAGCCATGATCTGTTTTTCTTTTGGCTTTAGTCATGACTATATTTGAATCAACGCTTATTTTTTTTTCGTTCAAAAATAAGTATATATTTTTGTTCGTGGAAAAATAAGTCATCCCCTTGTTGAGGGGGCGGCATGGAGCTGTTGTAGTCGAGGGCGAGCTGCCATACCAGCCGCTGTTGTCTGTCCTTGTCCCGGCCGCCTCCCCAGTGCTCACAGATGATACATTGCAGTTCCTTTCTTTACAGTGAAATGCAGACAGATTTAATTTCTTTTCCAACAAAAGAGTTTTGCTTCTCACATTTAACAAATGGGGATTCACATGTATATAGCAGGGATTTTCTTTTCCCACGAATGGGGTTGCATCATTTAATGGTACAGTCAATTTAACAGCCGAAGTGCCTTCCCTGGGCCATGAGTCTCTGCAGAGATGTTCAAGCCTTTCATTATCCCCATAAGCATCATTTTCATCTGTGGATTCAAATAGTCTTACAAGTACACTCCATCCCACTGGGATTTAGTGCAATGTACTATTGGAATGGCCAGTAAGACAACACTCTTCCCAATTAAGACAGAGGCCAGCTCACCAGTCTAGGAGCCTTCAGCAACTGATGGGAATCTTTGAGTTGCACCAGAGGAAAGTGAACACTACACGAGATGTTTCCACAGACTCAACCCTCAAGGAAAGTGGTCATCTGGTTTATGTAGCCCAGCTCCTTTATCCTTGAACCACTATGTGGTCCAGGTCCCAAGTTTAGCTCAGAGAGTTTGACCAAAATAAATTCTTAGAAATCCTATTCACCATACCTCCCACAAGCACAGTGTCTGGTATCTCATGACATACTATCCTCTCAGCCTCTACATTTTGTAGGGCCAATATTATTTGTTTAGTTCCATGCATAATTGGTGCGCAAACCAACCAACCACCATTAACCTAGCTAACCCGAAGAGACGAGGGAAGCGGTCACTTACACACTGGCCACAAGGTGGCCAAATTGCATAAACATTGCATCCAACACTTAAGGTACTGTCACACGTAATGATATTGCTGCCGATATCGTTCAAAAGTCACGTGTTCTGTGACGCTTGAACGATGTCAAAACGACATCGTTGCGTGTGACACTACAAACGATGAACGATCAGTCGGCTGATCGTTCATCGTTTGATTTGAGGTCTTGTCCTCAAATCAATCGTTGGTCGCCCGGTGGACATGCAGCAACGCTGCGTGTAACACCGGGAGACGACTGATAAGCCAGCTCCCAGCGCCTCTCTGCAAGCGCTGGGAGCTGGTATCCAAGGTAAACTACAGGTAACTAGGCAGCACTCGTTGCCTAGATACTCGATGTATACCTTGGTTACCAGCCTTCTCCGCTCACCGGCTGGTATCCAAGGTACACAGCGGGTAACTAGGGACCCTAGTTAACCGCTGTGTACCTTGGATACCAGCCGGTGAGCGGAGAAGGCTGGTAACCAAGGTATACATCAGGTATCTAGTCAGCGCGTGCTGCCTAGTTACCCGCAGTTTACCTTGGAGACCAACCTGCTCCCGCTTACCGTAGCCTGGCAGCAGGAGCAAGACATTGTGAAAACGATATTTAAATCGTTTCCACGATGTCCCTGGTCCATTGTTCACTGGTGAGTCTGCCTGTGTGACAGCTCACCAGCGATCTGAATGATATTGTTAGCGATCACACGTGCATGTGATTGTTAACAATATCGTTCTTCAAATTGATGCGTGTGACGGCACCATTACAGTTTACATTTACATGACCTTAACTGTAGCAGACCCTTCCTCTTCCAAGACAGGTATGGCAGTACCAAAGCTCCTTACACCATAAACTAAGTCCCACCACATCTTTTGGAGGAAAAATGAATATAAGACCCTGTCTTATCTTGGGGAAAACACGGTATGTATACACATAGTAAATAAGTCTGAAAGTTGGGCAGAACTTTAATGATTTCTGTTTCCAGCAGTATGTATGAGTAACCACTCAGGAAAAAGGGATGTTACATGATAACACATGTGGTTGGTTATATGGAGTATTTATGACATTGTTATCATACTTACATAGAATTGAATAACAAATCTTTCTATTTATGAAGTAATACATCTCTTGTTTTGGAATTCAGAATTATGCAGATTTACTATTTCACCACTTGATTTTTTGTGACATATTGTATTTCATGCTAGTGGTAATTTTAGGCCAATATGTTTTGCGTTTATTTGTGAAAATGTCCGAAATATTGCAAAAATTTAGAGAATGTAGCAATTTTCAAACTTTTAATTTGTATGCACTTAAACCAGAGAGTTCTATCACACACAATAGTTAATAAATAACATTTACCACCTCTACTTTACATCAGAATCATTTTTGAAACATCATTTTTTCTTAGGAATTTAGAAGGGTAAAACTTTATCAGCAATTTTTCATTTTTCCAACAAAATTTACAAAATAATTTTTTAGAGACCACATCACCTTTGAACTGATTTGAAGGGTCCATGTGGCAGGACATAGTAAAAAGTGACATCTGACACCACATTCTACAAACTGCACCTCTCCTTAAAACCACATTCAAGAAGTTTATTAACCCTTCAGGTGTTGCACAGAAAGTAAAGTAATGTGGAAGGAAAAAATTAAATTTTACTTTTTCCCACCAAAATGTTACTTTAGCTCCAAATTTTGCATTTTCACCAGGGTAACACGAAAAATTGCACCATATAATTTGATGACCATTTTCTCCTGAGTACCCCAATATACACAGTATGTGGCGGAAAACTACTGTTTGGGCTCACGGCAGGGTTTGGAAGGGAAGAAGCACAATTCGACTTTTGGAGTGGAAAATCAGCAGAAATCAATTAGTGGATGCAATGTTGCATTTGAAAAGCCCTTGATGTGACTAAACAGTAAAATAAACACACAAGTAAAAGTAAAAGTTTTGGAAACTAGACCACTCAATGAATTTATCTAGATGTGTGGTGAGCAAATTGATCCCCCAGGTGCTTCACAGAATTTTATAACATGGAGCTATAAAAATAAAATTCACATTTTCCCCACACAAATGTTGCCTTAGTCCCAAAGTTTGAATATACACAAAGTAACAGGAAATATAATCACAGTCAGTAGAATTTGTTATACAATTTCTTCTGAGTTAACTGATACCACATGTGGGGGATACTACATGTTGGGCACATGGTAGAGCTTGGAAGGGAAAGATAACCATTTTGGAAGGCAAAATCGACAGCCATTGATAACCGACACCATGTCGCATTTGGAGGGCCATGATGTTCCTAAACAGTGGAAACCCCCAACAAGTGGCCTAATTTTGGAAACTAGACCCCTCAAGGAATTCATCTAGATGTTTAGTGAACACCTTGAACTCCCATAATTTATAACATTAAGCTGTGAAAATAAGAAAAACACATTTTTCACACAAAAATTATGCTTTACAGCAAGTTTTTTATTTTTACAAAGGTAAAAATTACACCAATTTGTTGTGCATTTTCTACTGAGTACAGTCATGGCCAAAAGTTTTGAGAATGACACCAAAATTACATTTTCACTCTGGTTTTTATTTGTGTTTGACTGATGTTTATATCACATACAGAAATATAATTGCTATCATATTATGAGTACCAAAAGGTTATATTGACAGTTAGAATGAGTTAATGCAGCAAGTCAATATTTGCAGTGTTGCCCCTTCTTCTTCAGGACCTCTGCAATTCTCCCTGGCATGCTCTCAATCAACTTCTGGACTAAATCCTACTGTAGCAGTCCATTCTTGCATAATCAATGCTTGAATTTTGCCAGAATTTGTTGGTTTTTGTTTGTCCACCCATCTATTGATGATTGACCACAAGTTCTCAATGGGATTAAGATCTGGGGAGTTTCCAGGCCATGGACCCAAAATCTCTTATTTTGTTCCCTGAGCCATTTAGTTATCACCTTTGCTTTATGGCAAGGTGCTCCATCAAACTGGAAAAGGCATTGTTGGGCGCCAAACTGCTCTTGGACGGTTGGGAGAAGTTGCTCTTGGAGGACATTCTGGTACCATTCTTTATTCATGGCTGTGTTTTTAGGCAAGACTGTGAGTGAACCGATTCCCTTGGCTGAGAAGCAACCCACACATGAATGGTTTCAAGAATGCTTTACAGTTGGCATGAGACAAGACTGGTGGTAGCGCTCACCTCTTCTTCTCCGAATAAGCTGTTTTCCAGATGTCCCAAACAATCGAAAAGGGGATTCATCAGAGAAAATGACTTTACCCCAGTCCTCAGCAGTCCACTCCCTGTACCTTTTGCAGAATATCAGTCGGTCCCTGATGTTTTTTCTGGAGAGAAGTGGCTTCTTTGCTGCCCTCCTTGAAACCAGGCCTTGCTCAAAGAGTCTCCGCCTCACAGTGCGTGCAGAAGCACTCACACCAGCCTGCTGCCATTCCTGAGCAAGCTAGCACTGCTGATAGTCCGATCCCGCAGCTCAAACAGCTTTAAGATATGTCCTGGCGCTTGCTGGTCTTTCTTGGGTGCCCTGGAGCCTTTTTGACAACAATGGAAGCTCTCTCCTTGAAGTTTCTGATGATGCGATAGATTGTTGACCGAGGTGCAATCTTTCTAGCTGCGATACTCTTCCCTGTTAGGCCATGGTTAACTAAGAGAAACAATGATACCAAGCACCAGCCTCCTTTTAAAGTGTCCAGTGGTGTTATTCTTACTTAATCATGACTGATTGATCGCCACCCCTGTCCTCATCAACACCCACACCTGTGTTAATGGAACAATCACTAAAACGATGTTAGCTGCTCCTTTTAAGGCAAGACTGCAATGATGTTGAAATGTGTTTTGGGGGTTAAAGTTCATTTTCTGGGCAAATATTAACTTTGCAAGTAATTGCTGTTAAGCTAATCACTCTTTATGACATTCTGGATACCGTATATACTCGTGATAAGCCAAGTTTTTCAGCCCAAAAATTGGGCTGAAAAGTCCCCCCCTCGGCTTATACAGGGTCAATACGGGGGCTGTGTCCAGGTGCTGGAGAGGCTGGAGGAGGCGGGGGGAGGCTGATGACTGAGCGGCCCGTCACGTGGGGCCGCTCATTAGATATGCACGGCTCCCCCCGCCCATCACAGCGGCAGGGGGAGCCGTGCATACAGCCCCCCAGTGTATACAGGCAGCCCCCCAGTGGCACTAGCCCCCCCATCATGTGAAGAGCCCCCCACACTGTGCAGAGCCCCCCCGCTGCATTATCTTACATCCAGGGCTTCTTCACTGCGGGTCCTGCAGTCATCATCGCGCGCTGTGTTCAGGTCTCACGTGACCCGGCGCGATGACGTCATTCCACTGCGACCGCCGGGTCACATAGACCGGGAACACAGCGCGCGAGGATGGACTGGAGGACCCGCGGTGAAGAAGACCCTGGATGGTAAGATAATGCAGCGGGGGGGCTCTGCAAGTGTGGGGGGCTCTTCACATGATGGGGGGGGAGTGCCACTGGAGCCTGCTGTATACCCCTGGGGGCCTGCTGTATACCCCTGGGGGCTTGCTGTATACCACTGGGGCCTGCTGTATACCCCTGGGGGCCTGCTGTATACCCCTGGGGGCCTGCTGTATACCCCTGGGGCTTGCTGTATACCACTGGGGCCTGCTGTATACCCTTATAATCTGCTGGGGCCTGTATACCACTGGGGGGCCCTGTATACCTCACTGCTGGGGGCCTGTATACAATACTGCTGGGGGTTGTATACCACTGGGGGGACCTGTATACCTTACTGTTGGGGGCTGTATACCTGTCCTGGTGGCTGTATACCATACTACTGGGGCTTGTATACCATGGGAGGGCCTGTATACCACACTGCTGGGGGCTGTATACCTCACTGCTGGGGGTTGTATACCTGTGCTGGGGTCCACCCTCGGCTTAAACGCGAGTCAATAAGTTTTCCCAGTTTTGGGGGCAAAAGTAGGGGGGTCTGCTTATAAGTCTACACGAGTATATACGGTATATGCAAATTGCCATTAGAAAAACTGAAGCAGTAGAGTTTGTTAAAATTAATATTTGTATCATTCTCAAAACTTTTGGCCATGACTGTACATCAATACACCATATGTGGTGGAAAACTACTGTTTGGGTGCAGGGCTTAGAAGGGAAGATCCTCATTTTGGCTGGAAAAGATTACAGACACCATATCACAATGGAAGACCTGACATGCCAAAACAGCAGAAACAATGACCCCATTTTATCAAAAATACACCTCTTGAGGAATTCATCTAGGGGATTAGTGAGCATTTTTAATCATCAGGCATTTCACATACAGGCATGGTTAAATTTGTTGGTACCCCTCGTTTAATAAAAGAAAAACCCACAATAGTAACATAAATAACTTAAACCTGACAAAAGTAATAATAAGTAAAAAATCTACTAAAATGAACAAATGAAAGTCAGACATTGCTTTTCAACCTTGCTTCCACAGAAATTAAAAAAAAATTAATGAAATAGGCGTGGACAGAAATGATGGTACCCTTGAAAATAATGTGACAAAAGGGACATGTTAAATCAAGGAGTGTCCACTAATTAGCATCAAAGGTGTCTACAATCTTGTAATTAATCAGTGAGCCTGTATATAGGGCTACAGATACTCACTGTGCTGTTTGGTGACATGGTGTGTACCACATTCAACATGGACCAGTGGAAGTGAAGGAAAGAGTTGTCTCAGGACATTAGAAAGGAAATTATGGAAAAGCATGTTAAAGGTAAAGGCTATAACACCATCTCAAAGCAGCTTGATGTTCCTGTGATTACAGTTGCACATATTATTCAGAAATTTAATACAGGGAGGACAAGGAGTACTATACAAAACTTATCATTTATTAGAAGACGTCAATAAAACAGATAGTAAGGTGGCAACAAACAGTACATGTACAGAAAACCCAAACAGAAATTCTCGGGAAGTCAGACCCACGTATATCTTTTGGCACTCGCACGTAGCATAATATAGTATACGTGGGTCTGACTTCCCGAGAATTTAGAAAGAGAATCCGGGAACACTTAAGTGACATAGAAGGGGCTCGAAACTCACAGGATGGCAGCAAATTGCGGACCTTGCCACGCCATTTTTGGCAGGTCCATAATTGCGATTCATCTAGTTTAAAATTTATGGGAATAGACATGGTAAGGGCAGGAAATAGAGGGGGTAATCTCAAGAAAAGCCTCGCTCAGATGGAGGCAAAATGGATAGTGACCCTGGATACCCTCAGCCCCAAGGGGATCAACGAGTCTTTATCCTTTAGGTCTTATCTGTGAAGCTGGTCGTTATACCACACTTAGTCTGCATCTGTGTTATACTGTGCATGTACTCTTCCCACCTATCTTGGGAAAGTTTTTAAATTACTTTTAATTTTTATTCTTTCAGCCTCTTTTTTTCTTTTTGGTTTCCTGAATGATGGACGTCCAGTGTTCTCATCCATGCCTTGATCAACTTCTACACAAAGGGGGATCTACGTCTAAACTTTGGAGTGGATTTAAATCGCGGGACTTGGAGTTAGGCCCCGTAATTATGGGCCCCCATGCCCTGTGTGGCCTATTTTACTATTTGTTATAATATTGCATGTTTCTTGTGCTTTCCCCTGGTGTAGTTATGTGCTTTGGATGATTACCAGTATGACTAAAAACACAATTCGGGATTTCAATGAAGATAGGCTGTCTGTTGTTTTTATTATTGCACTTTTTTCTCTGTTTAGGTGATGTCCTGTGTCTCCCTATGGCCCTTAGGGCCCCTTTACACACGGCTACATTTGTAGCTTGTCACCAGGTAACTTACTGGTTGCAGTGAAATCATGGATACATGGTTCTATCTTGTTGCTGTGTACAAATGGAATCATGTATCCATGATTTCACTGCAACCAGTAAGTTACCTGGTGACAAGCTACAAATGTAGCCGTGTGTAAAGGTACCCTTAATGATGTACTAGTATGCGTCACCATATGACTTCCCCGCTCACCTCGATCTCTCCATCGCGGCACGCGGGGTGTTGCTCTCAGGACGGCCGAGCCTGATGCGCATGCGTCGGTACCATGGTGACGCGTCCCATGGCGCCGTGCGCGCGTCAGAGCCGGCCGTCACATTATTCTGAGGCGTCACTTCCGATGCGCGGCGATTGGAGATGACGCGTAGTTACAGGTGAGGCGGGTTAGGAGATCATCATGGCTGCATATAAAATGGATATCAGATAGGGGTAGTCACAGGACGCATAACACATCCCCTTGAGGAAGCTGCAGCAACCAAGCTCATGCAGCGAAACGCCGCGTCGGGTTTTAGCCAGACAGGATTATCGGAGGGCACTCTGACCTTCTCTTGACTCAATAGGGGTATGCTATAATTACTGGCCTAAGCGAGCCTAAGCATTTACTTTGATCTCAAAAAGAAGCGCTTTAGTATGACCACTCTAGGGATTTTTGTATTTTCCCTGTTAAACGCTGCACTGGCACTTTAATTGTATGTGATCATACTTTGATGTATTTCTTTCGCTCCTTTTTGTTGTACTTTAGTGAACTTATTGTTCTTCATCATTGTACTTGCTGGACTCTGTACCATATTAAGAAAAATTGTACACCCTTTTGATATTCTATATTAATCATGTACCCCCATTATCCTGTTTGGGTTTTCTGTACATGTACTGTTTGTTGCCACCTTACTATCTGTTTTATTGAAGTCTTCTAATAAATTATAAGTTTTGCATAGTACTCCTTGTCCTCCCTGTATTAAATGTTTATTTGAGTACCTTTATGCTTTAGACATTTCCCCCACTTAAACTGTTATGTGGAGGTTTTTGTCCTTTAAGCCTAAGCCCATTTGGGTGTTGTTTCTAAATATTATTCAGAAATGTAAGATTCACAGGACTGTAGCCAACCTCCCTGGACGTAGACGCAGGATGAAAATTGATGACAAATCAAAGAGATGGATGATATAAAGAAAGCTTGGTCTCAGTCACAAGTCATGGGTCTTGCAACAGGAAAACGACCCAAAACGCACAGTTAAAAACATCCAAGAATGGCTAGGAGGAAAACAATGGACTATACCTTATGAGCCCTGACCGAAATCCTATTGAGCTTCTTCTGCCGGATCGTGAGACCGACTGAATACAAGGTGAGTCCATTTGACTCATTACAGTCATTGTATTGTCAGGGAAGTTGTCTAAATCATGTATTTAAAAAATGTACATTTAAACCCCGATGTAAGCGATTAGCGTAGAGCGCAGGATAAATGTGATCCGAGCATTACTGCGATCTTTGGAAAGAAAAAAGAACAAATCAACAGCAGGTCAAGAATGTATTTTATCCCTTTGTTACATCATTCACTGTAGGCAATAAAAGAGATTCCACGACTCTATTCGAGTTGGTGCGATTATAACAATCACACACGAAAAGAATGCTTGTTTTATGGAAAAAGCTTTTGAATCAGAATATTTTGAGACCAATAATTTTTCCAGGTTTCTGCCAACAAAGACATGTAAGGGCTAATTTTTTGTGGGATAAGTTAACGTTTTTATTGGTACCATTTATGGGCATATCAATTGTTGGTTGCTTTCTATTTTAATTTTTTTTGGGGCAGAATGAACATAAAACAGCAATTCAGTATTTTTTTCCTTGTGCTGTTCACCATGTGGTAAAATTAATGAGACAGGTTTATTCTTCAGAAGCTTAGGGAAGAGAGGTGTACCACAGTCCACGCTGCCAAGGGTCACTCACATCAAAGAAAACGAGTAGACGATGTCCAGTTCAATCCTTCTTTATTCTCCTACGCGTTTCAGTGCCCTCCTGGCACCTTCATCAGGGAACTATTGCGCCTCTTGTCCCCCCCCCTCTTTTTTTGTCATAGAGGTTTATTCTTCGGGTCAGTACGGTTACAGACACAATCATGTTTTTTTCATTTTTGCCGCTATTACACAATAAACACAGTTTGATAGCAAAAAGAATTGCTTTTGCATCACTATATAGTGAGTACAGAAAATATTCAGACCCCTTTAAATTTTTCACTCTTTGTTTCATTGCAGCCATTTGGTAAATTCAAAAAAGTTCACTTTTTTCTCATTAATGTACACTATGCACCCCATCTTGACTGAAAAAATACAGAAATGTAGAAATTTTTGCAAAGGTATTAAAAAAGAAAAAATGAAATCTCATAAGGTCATAAGTATTCAGAACCTTTGCTCAGTATTGAGTAGAAGCACCCTTTTCAGCTAGTACAACCATGAGTCCTCTTGGGAATGATGCAACAAGTTTTTCACACCTGTATTTGGGGATCCTCTGCCATTCTTCCTTGCAAATCCTCTCCAGTTCCGTCAGGTTGGATGGTGAAAGTTGGTGTACAGCCATTTTCAGGTCTCTCCAGAGGTGCTCAGTTGGGTTTAGGTCAGGACTCTGGCTGGGCCAGTCAAGAATGGTCACAGAGTTGTTCTGAAGCCGCTCCTTTATTATTTTAGCTGTGTGCGTAGGGTCATTGTCTTGTTGGAAGGTGAACCTTCGGCCAAGTTTGAGGTCCAGAGCACTCTGGAGAAGATTTTCATCCAGGATATCACTGTACTTCACCGCATTTATGGTTCCTTCAATTGCAAGCAGTTGTCCTGTCCCTGCAGGTGAAAAACACCCCCATGGCATGATGCTCCCATCACCCTGTTTCACTGTTGGGATTGTATTCGGTAGGTGATGAGCAGTGCCTGGTTTTCTTCACACATACCGCTTAGGCGGCCGTCACACGCATCAATTTAAAGCACAATATCGCTTAAGCGATCTGCTTTTTGATCGCTTAAGCGATATCGTTTGTGCATCGCTGCGTGCAATCAAGCGATTTTACAATGTAAAATCGCTTGATCGTTAGATCGCAGATTGGTGAGCCGGAGCTCATATCAAGCGATAAACGCTTGATCAATCTGCCTCATCGTGGTGTGTGACACCACGATGATCCATCTCCCAGCGGCAGAGCCTATGCTGGGAGATGGTATCTATGGTAAACGTCGGGTTACTAAGCGCCGCGCGGTGCCTAGTAACACGATGTGTACCATAGTTACCAGCGATCTCGCTGGTCCACATCGCTGGTGAGTCTGTCTGTGTGACAGCTCACCAGCAATGTGAGCGATATTGTTAGCGATCGCGCGTGCACGTGATCGCTAACAATATCGCTATCGATATTGAAGCATGTGACGGCCGCTTTAGAATTATCACCAAAATGTCCTATCTTCATCTCATCAGACCAGAGAATCTTATTTCCAATAGTCTTGGAGTTCTTCATGTATTTTTTTGCAAACTCTATGCGGGCTATCTTATGTCTTGCACTGAGGAGAGGCTCCCACCGAGTCACTCTGCCATAAAGGATAGCTGACTTTGTGGAACTTTCTCCCATCTCCCTATTGCATCTATGGAGCTCAGCCACAGTGATCTTTAGGTTATTCGTTACCTCTCTCACCAAGGCTCTTCTCCCACGATTGCTCAGTTTGGCTGGATGCCAGGTCTAGGAAAACTTCTGGTGATCCCAACCTTTTTCCATTTTAAGATTATGGAGGCCACTATGCTCTTAGGAATTTTGAGTATTGCAGAAATGATTTTGTAACCTTGGCCAGATCTGTGCCTTGCCACAATTCTGTCTCTGAGCTCCTTGTACAGTTCCTTTGACTTCCATGACTCTCATTTGGTTTGACATGCACTGTGAGCTGTGAGGTCTTATATAGACAGGTGTGTGCTTTTCCAAATCAAGTCCTATCAGTTTAATTAATCACTGCTGGACTCCTATGACGGAGTAGAGCCATCTCAAGGAAATGGACAGCATGTGACTTAAATATGAGTGTCTGAGCAAAGGGTCTGAATACTTATGACCATGTGATATTTCAGTTTTTCTTTTTTAATAAATGTGCAAAACTTTCTACATTTCTGTTTTTTTTCAGTCAAGATGGGGTGCAGAGCGTACATTAATGAGAAAAAAAAAAACTTATTTGAATTTACCAAATTGCAGCACTGAAACAAAGAGTGAAAATTAAGGATCTGAATACTTTCTGTACCCACTGTATTCTGAATGATACAATCTATAGAACTGTCACACTATTTAACCCCCACAGTGAACCCTACAAACTGTGCTTCTTATCATAATGCCAAAATATAAGTGGAATAAAACACGATCAAAAAGTTGTATGTAAATAAAAAAGGTATACTTGAACACGTCAGCTTGTACTGCAAAATATAAGACCCCAATAAAGCTCTTTCTATGTAAAGATAAAAAAAAGCTTTAGACCTCAGAATATAGTGATACTAACTATGTGTAAGATTTTGTTTATTTTTCTTTTCACATAAATCTATGCAATTATTGGTTTTATTTTTTTTTATTTTTTTGTTCTTTATTTTGTGATTTTTTAAAATATTTTTACAATTTAAAAAAAAACAAACTTTTAAAACTTTTTTTATTTTACTTTTTATACATAGTTCCAGGATGCTACACCAACATGCTTTGTAGTGTTTTGTGATCTAATATGCTCCAATGCTTTTTCATTGTAGGGTATTAGATCAATGACTTGCACATAGGCAGGAGGCATTTCAGGTCCTGACTTCTGGACAATGCAGAACCTCACTGGACATCCTGCCTTGGAGACCCCTTGGCCATTATTGGTCAGGGATCAGCATGGATACTATTAGATGGTGTGATCACAATCATGTTGTGCCAATCGGAGTGGATGATGCCGATGTCATTATTGACAGGAGCATCAGAGGGATTAAACGTCCACGATCGGTGCTAACATTGTGGGCATTACTGCAGGGTGTCGGCTCTGAAATATAGGTAATGCCCGCTGATTATTTTATCGGCTTCTCATTTGAGCCGGCATGATCTTAGCGTAGTACACATATGGCGGTTTGAGTGGAGCCATACATGTATGGGGGAGCTGGTTGACAAACCTCTGTAAGTTGAAATGGCAGCTATTTATGTTGTCAGAGCACAATGGAGAAGGAATAGGGCACCGGTATAACACAACAGCTTCCTGGCGGAATGAACAGGAGCAGCAAGTCCAGACTACCCGGGTGCCAGTCATAAAGTCCACAATAGCGTATATACACAAAATAGAACAGACGGCACTCACCGGGATGTTGCTGTGCTTTTTATTCAGGTTTGCGACTTACAAGGTGCAGGGAGGGGGATGGCTGAGGTGACGACGGCACCGTTTCGCACGGCTTGTGCTTCCACGGGTCCCATTTATGTTGTCACATAGACTTCCCATAAACAGATATGAAAAAAAAGCTTAGAATAATAAAAGACTAAAAATGTACTGGATTCATATATCATATTACTGAAGAAAGAAGGAGATGTTCTCTGACTTTTTTGGATGTCGGATTTGTCTGAAGGAAGGGAGAGTAAACGACCATTGATTTTCTATAGGGATCATGTGTCATCCAGTGCCAGTGCCGACACCGCAGGAACGGCGCCACAATTGGTTGTGTATATAGCTGTTGTTATTTTACTTAGGGGAAATATTTATTGTTTATTGACCCTTGCATATGTTTATTAGACACTTCAATACAAAATATAAGGACTGAATTGGTCAATTGCTTCTAATACACAGGTGGATTTCGTAAAAGAGCTGGATGTATGAGTCTAGAATAGTTCCAGTGGCCAGTGTGAAAACTGCAACTGCTGTTATTTAATACTAGATGGTGGCCTGATTCTAACGCATTGGTTATTCTAGAATATGTATATATGACTGAAGAGCAGCACACTATGACTGACAGCCTTATAGACAGGAATGAACTTCGTCATTCTGACTGACAGCCTTGTAGACAGGAGTGAAGGACGTCACACTGACTGACAGCCTTGTAGACAGGAGTGAAGGACGTCACACTAACTGCCTTATAGACAGGAGTGAAATTTGTGACACTGTGTGACAGGCTTGTAGACAGGAGTGAAGTTAATCATACTGACTGACAGACCTTGTAGACAGGATTGAATTGTGTCACAGTAACTGACAGGCTTGTAAACAGGAGTGAACTGCGTCACACTAAGAGCGGCAGTTCAAATTGACCGCCAAAATACCAAGCCACGCATCGCGACCAATGAAAGATGCGGAATTCAAACGGCGCGTCACGCCATGCTACTTCTCTGATTTGTCGACACGGCCGCAGCGACCAATCAGTGAAGTGGCGCGGCTTGGCGGGATTTATGAATCCCGCGCCGCTGATTCGTCGCTGCTGAGAGTGGCAACCAATCAGGGTGCGGCATTCATATTTCCCGCCAAGCCGGTTTAGCACGTGGTTTGATTTCCGCATCTCTCATTGGCCACTACAGCAACCAATGAGAGACGCGGTGTGTGGCTTGGCGCGTGGTTTAAACGCCGCATATCTGATTGGTCGGTGCTGAAAGCTGAAAGACAATGTGTTCAGTGTATTTCAAATATGGCGCTATGGCGCGCAGCGCTATTCTGATTGGCCACCGCGTTCAGCTGAACGTGGCTGCCAATCAGAAGAGCGACGCTCGCCATGGCGCCATATTTGAAATACACTGAGCACATTGTATTTCAAATATGGCGCCATGGCGAGCGCCGCTATTCTGATTGGTTGCTGCTTAACGCGGTGGCCAATCAGAATAGCGGCGCTCACCATGGCGCCATATTTGAAATACACTGAGCACATTGTATTTCAAATATGGCGCAATGCCGCGGCGACCAATGAGAGACACGTCATTCAAACTGCGCGCGGCACCGCTGATTGGTCGCTACTCTCAGCGGCAACCAATCAGCAGCTCGGGATTCATATTTCCCGCCAAGCCACACGCAGTTTGAATTCTGTGCCTCTCATTGGTTGCCGCGGCTACCAATGAGAGATGCGGCATTCAAACCGCGCGCCAAGCTGCGTTACTTGGCACGCGGTTTGAATGCTGCGTGGGGCACTACCGCTGCCAGCAGCCAGGAGATGACCGGCTAATGCCGGTCATCTCCCTGCTGGCTCGCCGCGGACCTCTGTGCAGCAGGTGGCCGCAGCTGAGCTGCTGCTGCACAGAGGTCAGTGGATCGCCCGCCGGGAGATGACCGCTGGCTCACGCATACCTCTGCACATGAGCCGCGGCGCGAATTTTGAGCGCACGCAGCTAATATGCATAGGCTGCTCACATTGGCCGCCGTGCTTCCTCGTGGCCAATGAGCGCTGGCGCGCGATTTCGGCCTCAGCCGGAAGTGGCCGCTAGACAATTATATATTACATTAATCTTGATAGGCTAAACTTAAAAAAATCACCAAAAAAGTTTATTTAAACACATTTATCATAACCTGATTTCAATAACAGGTCATTTTCTAATGGCAAGTTCCCTTTAAAAAAAGCAGCATGGTAGCCCGATGAGATCATTTATACAACGGACTATGGTCAAATATGGAAATCTCATCCAGATTTCATGACCCTATCAGCAAATGATAGCGGTTTCTTAGTCACTTTGCAAAAATTATAGAATGATTCGAAATTCACAAAGAACGACGTCTGTGTGTGTAACTCTATAAAGTCACTTCAATGTGTTACAAATTAAGCTGGACCACAAAAGGAAAGGGCGGAACCCAGAACAGGAGAGTCTCAATACATTGACTGTTTATATTTGTATGACTGGCTTAAATTTGATGTTTACAGTTCTCAATGTAAGCAGCGAGCGGGAGAATGAACATTTTTTTATTTCAAATAAACTATTTCGAGAAAGCATTGAATTGTTTTAAACAAGTTATAGTTTTGCTCCTCTTTATGTTAAACCCCAGTGAATGCGGCCAGACAGCACATTGTGTGAGTCATCCGCTTCACTCGTACTGCTTCATCTATGGAGAGGCATCCGATTGTGTACACCACTAACTGGAACGCAATGGATAGCACAGCCCTTTGGTAAATAAACTCTTGAAGTGTAGGTGCATATCATGTATACAGTGCATGTGTACCATGAAGCACATGATGATAACACATTTTAGGTGCGCACATATACAGCTAAATGTGAAACACATTGTAAACTACCAAAGCTCCTGGAATTCAATTACCCATCTATATGTACTCACAAACTTAGTGCAGAAGTAGAAGCTCCTGCCAAAAAGCAAAATGACTGGCCAATAATCCATGACCTGAATGTTTTGTGTATAATTTAAATTCATATAATTTATGGCCTCCTTTCGTCCGAGCCCTTACTGTTTATTGGATATACTCATTGGAGGGTGAGGATTTATCAAGTTTTTAGCAACAAAAAGTCATACATTTAGTAAAAAAAATGTGTACCTTTTTGCTATTTTCGCTACTTTTACCATTTTTAAAAGTCCACCTGGTTAGCTGTGCAAATAACATTTATGAATTTCAACTTCTATAGGGGGTGACACAAAAAGGGATGTCTGGCAGATGCTTTTTCCACCCAGCTCATTGAAAAAAAAGGTTGGGAAGAATGGCTGTGATCCAAACATGAATTCAGCTGACAGCTATCTTAAAGGGAATTTGTCGCCACTTAATCTGAAAGAACCATAATGTAGAACTAGAGACCATGATTGCAGCAATGTGTCACTTACTAGGCTGCTCAGTGTTGTTTTGATAAAATCACTGTTTTATCAGCAGGTGATTATCATTAGAGGAATAAAATGGACTGCTGACAGTTAGTGCAACATATTCATGAGTAGCAATGAGTAATCCTTTAAGAGTTCAGATCGGTTTAGGTCACCGAACTTCCCGATGTTGAACAAATCTGTTTGGCTTTCGAGTGCTTTACGTTTGCAAAGTACTGGAGTGAGTATCGCTGTGGTCAGGTACAGTTGGTGCTTGGCCAATGTGAGCCGCATACAGTGTTTGATCAGATCGCACTGGGCTTAAAAGCACAATTTTTGGGTGTAGTGTGTGTGCAAAATTAATAAAAAATAAAAAAACAGACAAAAACTCCGCTCTCTCACCCCAGGGAGAGTTTTACTTATGACTGGCTGAATGTGGGCAGAGAGCTAAACTGCTAATTAGTGACTTCCATAGAGGGTCGGATCAAGTTTGGGGTTGTTATCAGCATGTCAAAAAGTTCAGTTGCACCACTCGACACTCGAACCCGAAATTCAAAAGGTTCAGTCATCTCTTTAACTCAGAATAACCTTCACCAATGAATGGCAGTGTTTTGTGTACACTGTAAATAGGCAGAAAGCTGTCAATCAGTGGTATAAGCTGGTTATACAAATCTCAACATTCAGATAACTTGTAGATATGCAGCAAATAAAACAGTGACGTTATCAAAACCTTACCGCGGCTCCAAAGCTGCCATCTGAATGAAATCTCACATTATTTCCTAACGCGATCCAAGACGCTTCCGTAAGCGTCTTTGATCGTACTAGGAAATAACGCAAGATTTCATTCAGATTCTGACATTGGAGCCGCGGTAAGGCCCGCCTCCACATAGGTTAAAAATAGCAGCGTTATCACGGTGCTAACATGGCGTTAGCACAACGTTATTGCTGGCAAATCCTATGTTTTTAGCGCTACCCCAGCAAAACATTAATGTGACCCTAGCCTTATAAAATGAAAAGATTAATATGGGCAAAATAACACAGACATTGGACAGAGGAAGTTTGGAACACAGTTTTATGAACAGACAAATCAAAGTTTGAGGTGTTTGAATCACACAGAAGAACATTTGTGAGACGCAGAACAACTGAATAGATGACCCAATCTGTCAAGCATGGTGGAGGTAATGTGATGGTTTGGGGTTGCTTTGGTGCTGGTAAAGTGGGACATTTGTACAAGGTAAAAGGGATTTTGAATAAGGAAGGCTATCACTCCATTTTGCAACACCATGCCATGCTGTAATTGTTACGAAGGGAGCATTCTTTGACGAAAGCAATTTCTAACCTTGTCAAAGTCTGGACTATATTTTCTATTCATTTTGCAACTCATTTGATAAATAAAAGTACGAGTTTTCATGGAAAACACTAAATTGTATGGGTGGCCCCAAACGTTTGAACGGTAATGTACATATTATACTTATGTGCATACATATACAAATGTAGATAGATAGATAGATAGATAGATAGATAGATAGATAGATAGATAGATAGATAGATAGATAGATAACTAGAAAAAAATTCTCTGCAGCACTCAGCTACTACCAATGTGCAAACATTCTAACAAGCGGTATATACTTGAGGAAAAAATTTAAAAACTTACGTTTTTTTCAAAAAACTCAAAAATCTTATTTTTTTATTTTCTTGGGGTTCTTGGTACGCACATTGGCCAATGTCCGTTTGCTCATCAGCCACGACAAGGCGACCCCAGGTCTGATGAGTCCTAACGCTGACATCCCTGTCCTCCTTTTTCTCCCTATCCCACTCTTAAGTGGGTGGACACCATCTCAACCTAAGACCACCTGTGGGTGATGAGGGTGCAAGTTGCAGTCATGGAGCCAGATTCTCCATTCGCTATTCACAAAACAGAAAAAAACTGCACAGCACTCACAGACATAATGTGAACTGGTGCCAGCAGTACCAAGAACCCCAAGAAAATAAAAAAAATAAGATTTTTGAGTTTTTTTAAAAAAACGTAAGTTTTTAAATTTTTTCCTCAAGTATATACCGCTTGTTAGCATGTTTGCACATTGGTAGTAGCTGAGTGCGGCAGAGAATTTTTTTCTAGTTGTTTGACCCAGAGTCCCTGCTGGCACCAGTTCACATTATGTCTGTGAGTGCTGTGTAGTTTTTTTCTGTTTTGTAGATAGATACAGTGCCTACAAGTAGTATTCAACCCCCTGCAGATTTAGGTGGTTTGATAAGATGCCAATAAGTTAGAGCCTTCAAACTGCAAACGAGAGTAGGATTTATTAACAGAAGCATAAATCTTACAAACCAAAAAGTTATGTTGCTCAGTTGAATTTTAATAAATTTTAAACATAAAAGTGTGGGTCAATTATTATTCAACCCCTAGGTTTAATATTTTGGGGAATAACCCTTGTTTGCAATTACAGCTAATAATCGTCTTTTATAAGACCTGATCAGGCCGGCACAGGTCTCTGGAGTTATCTTGGCCCACTCCTCCATGCAGATCTTCTCCAAGTTATCTAGGTTCTTTGGGTGTCTCATGTGGACTTTAATCTTGAGCTCCTTCCACAAGTTTTCAATTGGGTTAAGGTCAGGAGACTAACTAGGCCACTCCATCACCTTGATTTTTTCCCTCTTGAACCAGGCCTTGGTTTTCTTGGCTGTGTGCTTTGGGTCGTTGTCTTGTTGGAAGATTAAATTACGACCCATCTTAAGATCCTTGATGGAGGAGCGGAGGTTCTTGGCCAAAATCTCCAGGTAGGCCGTGCTATCCATTTTCCCATGGATGCGGACCAGATGGCCAGGCCCCTTGGCTGAGAAACAGCCCCACAGCATGATGCTGCCACCACCATGCTTGACTGTAGGGATGGTATTCTTGGGGTCGTATGCAGTGCCATCCAGTCTCCAAACGTCACGTGTGTGGTTGGCACCAAAGATCTTGATCTTGGTCTCATCAGACCATAGACCCTTGAACCAGTCTGTCTCAGAGTCCTCCAAGTGATCATGAGCAAACTGTAGACGAGCCTTGACATGACGCTTTGAAAGTAAAGGTACCTTACGGGCTCGTCTGGAACGGAGACCATTGCGGTGGAGTACGTTACGTATGGTATTGACTGAAACCAATGTCCCCACTGCCATGAGATCTTCCCAGAGCTCCTTCCTTGTTGTCCTTGGGTTAGCCTTGACTCTTCGGACAAGCCTGGCCTCGGCACGGGAGGGAACTTTCAAAGGCTGTCCAGGCCGTGGAAGGCTAACAGTAGTTCCATAAGCCTTCCACTTCCGGATGATGCTCCCAACAGTGGAGACAGGTAGGCCAAACTCCTTGGAAAGGGTTTTGTACCCCTTGCCAGCCTTGTGACCCTCCACGATCTTGTCTCTGATGGCCTTGGAATGCTCCTTTGTCTTTCCCATGTTGACCATGTATGAGTGCTGTTCACAAGTTTGGGGAGGGTCTTAAATAGTCAGAAAAGGCTGGCAAAAGAGATAATTAATCCACACATGTGAAGCTCATTGTTCTTTGTGCCTAAACTAATTCTTAATACTTTAGGGGGACCAAACAGAATGCTGGTGGTTTGAGGGGTTGAATAATAAATGACCCTCTGAATTAACTTTTAACGCTTTAAAAAAAAAAAATTTTAAAAATCTTTTTGGCTGCAGTGCATTTCCCACTTCCAGGCTGATCGACAGTCCAAATGTCACAATGCCAAGTTAATTCTGCATGTGTCAACCAGCTAAATCTGCAGGGGGTTGAATACTACTTGTAGGCACTGTAGATAGATAGATAGATAGATAGATAGATAGATAGATAGATAGATAGAATCAATTTTCTTTATGAGGAGCAACTGAAATATGGAATGGAACCTAAATGCCAGTGTGGACATAGCCATACATAAATCAAATGAAAACCTATAAGTATGAAATTTGATTGCAAGATTGCTCTGTGGTCTTCTTTTATGACCCATCCAAACCTATAATGCACTCATACATGGTGCTGGTGACAATGCTGGAGGCCTTGTGTGCTCATTTTTCAATTTTAAAGTACAAAAAACATAAACATCAGAGATGAGTGTGTAGAATGTAATCCTGCAAGTGCAGGGTCCTCTCTCCCCTCTGTATCGGTCTGTCACTGTTAGTTTGTTCATAGTACTTTGAACTTGTTTGTATGTAACCCCTTCTCATGTATAGCAACATGGAATCAATGGTGCTCTATAAATAAATAATAATAATATTAATGGTGATACATTAAATGTCTGATGTCTTAGCCCATCACCAAGCGTGGTCATGTCCTGTAGAAGCCCCAAAGTGGTATTAAGGATATATTTGGTAATAGCTGTGTCTTCTGTAGTATAAGGGATTCAGAGATCTAGTGGTATGAGGAAATGTTTGGAATGTAATTTTTGCTATGTGACTTCCTTTCCTTTACATATGATAGGTTGTGTAGCATTTTCCCTAGTCAATGTGCCACGTTGAGTACATATTACACCTCTAGACCACCAAACTGCATAAAAAGTCATGTTCAACTTAACATCATTTTTTTTTAGTTTAGAAAAAAATAAGCACATGTCAATTTAGGCACGTAACACCTCCTGGACGTCAGAGAAATGAAGGAGGCATACCATAAATGTTTCAACCATTCTTGACATATGTAATATGTTAGAAGAAAGGCAAGGTATAGAGGGTTAATGTCTTCAATATAGTAGTACTATGACAATGCGTGTCAGCTTACTTAAAGTGTTTGCTGTAGCACGGGTCACAATTTTACTAATACTAGGAAAGGAGGGAATATTCTTAGACCATTCCATGAGGAAGTATTTCTTATGCTGGAATCTATTCCTCTTTTTATAAGAAAGGACCAGTATAAAGACAACATAAAATGGACCCGATATGCACTGTCATAAGATAACCTGAGGACCTCGCTGCTTTTTTTACATTTCTTACAAAATGTTAATATTGCAGAAAAAAAGTGTTTGTGATATCTGAGTTACACACTGTATTTTTTTTTATTGTTATTTTGATGCATCGTGTATGATAGTTGGGGAGACAATGATGATTGAGCAAATGATTTTCCCAAGTTGTGCCTTAAACCCAGCCCTACAAGGTCATATTCAGGGATAAGCAGGTAACAACTTTTCTCCATAGAGTTTATGTAACATGGTATACACCCAAATATATATATTATATACATATATATAGACATATACACACAGTACGGGTGTGCGTGCATGTGTGTGGTTACTAAATATATGTATATATATACATATATATATATATATATATATATATATATATATAGACTCGTTTTCAAAGCTGACTTTTTTTGAAGCCTGATTATATTTCCTTAGGAGAAATTTTATATATATACATTTTCTTCTAAGTGAATAAAATCTAGCTTCAATAAAATATCAGCTTTAAAGATGTTGCAATACTAACACAGGGTTATGTAAAGGATTAGCAGTACATATCCAAAATTAATGGCCAATCATAAAATAGTATAGAGAAGGCATTAAAATATATTTTAATAGGATCCTGTATTAAGAATATAAATATATAAAGTGTGTAAAGTAAAATGCAAGAGCTAATCAATGTGCAAGCTTGTGCTCATAACTGTGACATATTGGAAACCACATTAAATTTATTTAGATGTCTTGAGAAAGGCAATATTAGCATTCAGTAAACACTTATTTCTTGTAATCTCCAGACTGCTGCTCCGTAACGCTCCTTCCATCTTTGCATCATCTATTGAACATAGGCCACTTTATACATATCGAGGGCATTGTCCAAGGCTTCTTACACAATAGGGTGATTCTATGTTGACATAATGTGGCCACTGTACCAAGTATAATGCCATATCTCTCAGGCCTTCTCCACAAAGATCTACAGCTCCTATAAGTGGATAAGTATCACAGCAGGAGTTAACGAGACTCAAAGTTTTGTGTGACTTTCTTCCCCAATAAATGGTTTTGTGTCACTTCCAGTTAGCCGTTAGATTTACAAGTAGAGGTGTAACTTGAAGCTTTTGGCTCCAATGCAAAATCTGTAGCAGAGCCTCCCACCTATCATGTGCCAATCATAATAAGAATAATGACTTCTTATTGGGCGCCTTTATGCAACAGGGCCCGATAGTAACTGCTGCCTCCTCTCTGCCTCTGGCTGTAGTGGGACAGAATATATCTCCTGTAAAATGAAACTGTTTGGCGTATACTCCTCTCGTAAAGCTTTGCTTCAAGAATGATGCAGTATTACATTAACTACACATGTTTGTAACATTTGATGACACAGAAATGCTACATGTTTCACCATTTTTAATTTTGTACAAATCTTTAGCATTTTTTTTTTGGGGGAGGGACTGTCTCAGAATGGCTTTGTTTGCATTATACAGATCCTTGGTATGACAATTTGTTTTGCAGTATAACACAAATATAAGGATATTTCTAAGCTAAATATGGGTAGGGAATACCAATACAGGTGCATAACTTGAAGCTTATGGACCCCAATGCAAAAGCTCCAATGGGGCCCCCTATTATTGCAATTCTTATTAGAGTTGGTCTTGTTGTATGGACCAAAAAGACTTTTTGGGCCCCTTAAGCTCTAGGGCCTGGGAGCGACTGCAAGCCCTGCTCCTATTGTAGTTCCGCCCCTGCCATTATCTCATATTTACTGTGCAAGCCCAACACCTGTAGGTTACCTGATGCAAACCAATCAGACTGCAGTAGTAGGATGTAACATATCATTTGTTCCCATAGGTTCCAAATCAAATTCCCACTTTCAAAAGACAATCAAATATTTAGCTTCTAACAAAAAGGGATACTTTTCATTGACAAGATTCCTTATTACTTTACAAATAATATTTTACAAAGTCAGTTTCCACGGGTATCATTTCACCACTATCTATCCTTTCCATCAGTTAAATGACAATATTGAAAAGTGGATTTTTATATATGTTCACATTATATCTGCTTGGTTTACCTGGGTCTCCAATTCTCTAGCCAGTTACCCTAACATGAACAGGTTAATTAGATATAGGTACGTGTGTAGGTTTTCTAATCCTAATGGCATTATTGATCAGGCAAGAAGCCCATCTGATAAGAATCACAGTCTCAAAAGGAATCCATAGCTATCATTCAAGCCCAAGTCACGAATACAGACTAAATGACTGCAGAACACCATTTACACAAACATAATTAAGGCGTAAAATGACTTACGCAACTCATTGTCTACCAAACATTTGTATCAGTCTTGAAGTAAGCAGGATCGTCACGTTAAAATATGCTCAACTGTAATTTTATTGGAAATGAACATTAAACTCGTGGAGAAAAAGAATCTGCCAACTACTTAAAAGGCCTATAGGGATGTGAATCACAGTATTTAGTAAATATTGGATTTCACACCATTGTAAATGATATTAAGAAGATACAAGACACAAATGGAATAAATCATGTTATGTCTTTTTACAAATGTTCTCACCAGAAAGTGTAATAAAAGTATTCATCACTTGTGTGGGAGGAAAAGCAACTACAGAACATTGACAGAAAGTACATAGTCTGCTCAGTAACAGCCCTACTATAAGAGTTTGGTAATCACTTATTCCCTTTTTAGTCATCCTCAGACTATAAACGCATAGAGAACACTCACACTTATTTTTTGTATAGAGTATATATACAGACCCTAGATAGGAATGCCTTAACATGTGCCCAGTTAATAACATAGCAATGAGCATGGCACTGCTGTATAGGACTGTCAGTGACTACTATAACTAAACTATGATGTTTATAATAAAATATTAATGATCATACACATATTTCCCCTTTTTAATCATCCTCAGACTATAAATGCATAGAGAACACTCACCCTTATTTTCTGTATAGATTATATATGCAGACCCTAGATAGGAATGCCTTAACATGTGCCCAGTTAATAATATAGCAATGAGTATAGTACTGCTGTATAGGACTGTCAGTGACTACTATAACTAAACTGTAGTGTTTAGATCATGTTTATAATAAAATATTAATGACCATACACATATTTCGCTGGAATACACATATTTCCCCTTTTTAATCAACCTCAGTCTATAAACGTGTAGAGAACGCTCACACTTATATTCTGTATAGATTATATATACAGACCCTAGGTAGGTATGCCTAACATGTGCCCAGTTAATAATATAGAAATGAGCATAGTTCCGCTGTATAGAACTGTCAGTGGCTACTACAACTAAACTAGCATGATGTTTATTATAAATATTAATGACCATGCACATAATCCCATTTTTTAATCACTCTCAGACAATAAACATACAGAGAGCACTCACTCTTTTTTACATGCATAGATTACATTATATATGCAGACCCTAGATAGGAATGCCTTAACATGTGCCCAGTTAATAATATAGCAATGAGCATGGTACTGCTGTATAGAACTGTCAGTGACTACTACAACTAAACTATGATGTTTGTAATAATTAATGACCATGCACATAATCCCTTTTTAATCATCCTCAGACAATAAATGTATAGAAACACTCACTCTTTTTTTTACATGTATAGATTATATATACAGACCCTAGTAGGAATGCCTTAATATGTGCCCAACTAATGATAAAGCAATGAGCATGGTACTGCTGTATAGAACTGTCAGTGACTACTACATCTAAACTATGGGTTTAGATCATGTTTAGATATATTAATGACAACACATAATCTCCTTTTTTAATCATTCTCAGACAATAAATGTATAGAGAACACTTGCTCTTTCTTTTTACATGTATAGATTATATATACAGACCCTAGTAGGATGCTTAATTGGCCCATAATATATAGCAATGAGCATGGTACTGCTGTATAGACTGTCAGTGACTACTATCTAAACTATGATGTTTAAATATATAATGACATACACTATCCTTTTTAATCATTCTCAGACAATAAATGTATAGAGAACACTTGCTCTTTCTTTTTACATGTATAATTATATATACAGACCCTAGTAGGATGCTTAACATACCAGTAATAATATAGCAATGACATGTACTGCTGTATAGACTGTCAGGGACTACTATAACTAAACTATGATGTTTATAATATATTAATGACCATACACTTACTCCCTTTTTTAGTCATTCTCAGACAGTAAATGTATAGAGAACACTTGCTCTTTCTTTTTACATGTATAGATTATATATACAGACCCTAGGTAGGAATGCCTTAACATGTACCCAGTTAATAATATAGCAATGACCATGGTACTGCTGTATAGGACTGTCAGTGACTACTACAACTAAACTATGATGTTTATAATAATATATTAAGAAGTAAAATGCTGCAACACTCTATATGATACGACTATGTGTAAAGCTTAATGGCTAAAGGTTTTTTTGCTTGCACCTCAAACTTAGGTGATTCCAGTCCATAGTCTATATATATAATAATATATTAATGACCATACACATACAACATAATCAGTGGTAATCATTTATTAATATGGTACTATCAATATAAATAATGATCCGTACAGTGCATTATATCGAAACCATATATCATATTGTTTAGGCAAAAATGATTAAAGGTGAAGGCGGAAAATTCCCCATATTAGGGTCAGACGTATAATTAAAGTTTTGGAGCTATAACACTTGAAGGCCTACGAGTCGGGAACAAAAGCCATTCTAATTTTATCTACTTTTTTTTCCCAAGCTTGGAAATGTACGTGTCAAGTTCTCACTGTGGAGCAGATGATACACTGCAATCTCACATAGGAAAGGTGTCCAATTAGTAAGCAGATGACAATTTCATCTTAATGTTCTTTGTGTTTGAGTCGAAACAGTTATAAACGGACCCACAAGAGCACAAAGAAAAATGCATGCAATACATTATAAGAATAGCAATGTAGAATAAACACACTCCATATACCCCAGCAGTAGAAGGGTCTATAGCCATACATTAACAAACACCTTTCCTTATAAAACCCTTGATGCGTGAACTTACCCCAGAGGTGCAGTTGTTCTGGACACACAAACATAAGGATTTCTAAAAAGGACAAATCTTTCGGCACATTTTACTTACACAATCACACACACTTAGGGCTCTGGGCTGGTAGAGCTGATTGCTGAAGAGAAGTGCACCAGGCAAAGAAATGCAGCTTCCAACTGTGTTCCCAGCATTGTCATGGAAATGAACAAACTACCCCACTCATTCCCCTGTGCCACGATCTCGCCTTATTTGTCATCTCATATTGTCAGCGCAAATGTTTGCAGCTCCACTCAGGGATTGCAATCACAAGGTAGTTTAAAATGTTGCTGCTTCTCTCCAGCACCTTTCAGATCTCCCAGTCTAAGCGAAGCTCCAACCCACGTCATGTGGATAATGCAGGCAAAGTACATTAAATATTCATAGGGAATAGTTCATTTCTTAAAGGAGAATTACCAAGTCAGATAAGTAACTCACAGCAAAGCGCCATCATAGTCTTATATTCTCACAATGTAGGTCAACTCCTATGGCTTGGCTGAAATAGGAAAGTTACAAGAAGTCATTATATCAAAGAAAAACACAACATTTAATAAAATAAAAATATTGGGGATACACAGATCTCTGGGATTAGATTGTGTTTAAAAAAGGCCATATATTTTAGCAACTATCTATAGGGGCCATGGTTGCCCATAATCACTGCATCCTATAGATTTGACACCATCAAGTTTAATTGATTAATTTTTCATTATTAAAAATGTAATTAATCTCTGCTCACAATTTTGTCATTAATTTGCCAGTCAGATAATGATTATGGATAATTCATTGATAATTCATTTTACTAAATTGTAAGAAGGGCCTGGATGCCTTTCTTGAAAACTATAATATTACCAGTTATATATACTAGATTCTTTGATAGGGCGTTGATCCAGGGAACTAGTCTGATTGCGTATGTGGAATCAATAAGGAATTTTTCCCCTCAATATGGAGCTTAGTGTTGCCCCATGGGTGTTTTTTTGCCTTCCTCTGGATCAACATGTTAGGCTATGGGTTGAACTAGATCGACTTAAAGTCTTCCTTCAACCTTAAAAACTATGTTACTATGTTACTATGAGTTAACAATACTGGGTCTGTGATGGTGGGATTCATCATTTGTAAGACAGTAAATGGGCTAACCATGGACCAATTATTATTTTTACTGATATTTGTCATGTCTAAGGACTCGTTTAGAAAGACTCATTTAACTGCTAGACATTTTTCAGGATCCGTTTCAACTGTACTTACAGCACCATAATAGTGAACTCACTTAGATTCAGTAAAACCTTGGTGTGTAGGTATTACATAAACTAGACACTGTTAAACCATGGTGCTATATTACTGTTGAAGTAAACTTAAGACTTGTCGGGTAAGGCTATGTGCACGTGTATCCGTTGCGTTTATGCTGCATTTTTGCTGCATTTTTTAGTGCTGGGGTTTCCAGCTGATTAGAATGGCTGTTAATTGGAAAACGCTTCCCAAAAATGGGCATGTTAACCATGGGGACATTGAAAAACGCAGGCGATATCGGCACCAAAAAGGCATGTAGTGCGTACAGCTTTTGTAAAATCACATTGACTTACATTACAAAACTGTGGGTGCTGCAGTTTTAATGCAGAAATGCAGCAAAAATGCACAGTGGGCACTTAGCCTAAGACATTTTGAATGAAGATATTAAAGGAGCACTCTTAGCAGGGGCATGCAAGTACATGGAAATTGGCCCCCTTATCTATTGAAACCCTGTGGAACTGCACAGGTTGCACCAATGGCAGGGATGTAACCACAATAGGTGCAAGGGTTGCAATCGCACCCGGGCCCTGCAGCCTAGGGGGTCCCAAAAGTCCCTTTGGCCTATAGAAAAATACTAATTCTATTAAAGATTTTCAATAATTGGGGGCCCCGTTGCAGCTTTCGCATTCGGACATCTGGGCCTGAAGTTACGCCACTGACTCGTAACACACGAGTGCGTTAATATAGTTACAGATCGCCATCTTCCACAGTTTCCAGCGCCTCTCCGGTCCTTTTCTTTAGGTCACATGATCACACCTCTTCTTTGCTGGTTCATACAGGGACCACAGTGTGGGGTGGTCCTAGTTTCTTAATGTAAGTTTATAGAGACTTAGAATAAGGCACCATAAACTTACATTGAGGAAGTGACTTCTGGTTCACACGTAAGCCCCTGGTCTGAATTCAAGTCTCGTGACCTAGAAAAGGATGGGGTGATGCTGGAAACTGCAGAAGACAGGTGTAACAATCAGGGGCTGGCTGGTGGACCTAGCCCTAGGTGGCAGTCGAAGTCCCCCAGCCCTGGCAGCAATCGAGGAGCGAGGGGGGTGCTATCAGAGTCAGGTGAGGAGCGGGGGGGGAGGCGTTTGTTACTCACCACGCCTCCCACTGCACACGGCCATCCCCTTCCCGGGTCCCGCTATCATTGTGGCAGCTGCAGCCGCAAAACAAGCCCGAGCAGCCCTTATCATTAGGGGGGCAATACCACCAACCTGGGGGGCACTTGCCCCTCTGCCACCTGGGCCAGTCCGCCCCTGGTAACAATGCACTTACCTATACTATATTACAAAGATAGTTAAGCAGGATATTGAAAAAAGTAGTTGAGAGTGCTTTATTAAGAAATAATATAAAGGTACTTTGAAAAAGTTAGAAGACCTGATAAACCTCAACAATACAAATATTACATTTCAATGGTTATGTTATACAATTCAAAATTATTTTGTGCAACTGCAGTAGGTAAATCGATGTGAATACTTAAAGGGAACCTGTCAGGTGTTTATGCCCCCACAGCTATCAATGTCTGCACCTGCAGCTTCATAATCCTATTCTAATCATCCCTGTCTGAGCTCACAGTGCAATGTGAAAGGTGAAAAAAAGCATTTATACACTTACATTTTCTTATATAAATGGGGTATTCAGTCTACATCTTGGAGGAAGGTAAAAACTATAAGCGGTCTAATTGGAGGCGCTCAGGCACAAAAGCAGCAGGCACTGGGATGGTTTTTCAACAGACCTTTATTCAGGCTCCCCTCCTACTCCACAACATGTTTCGATAGATTCTCTATCTTCCTCAGGTGGTGACCACCTGAGGAAGATAGAGAATCTATCGAAACATGTTGTGGAGTAGGAGGGAGCCTGAATAAAGGTCTGTTGAAAAACCATCCCAGTGCCTGCTGCTTTTGTGCCTGAGCGCCTCCAATTAGACCGCTTATAGTTTTTACCTTCTAATATAAATCCCTCTCTGAGGGTAAAGCGGCGGGGAGCAGCTAGGTGCAGAGGCAGCTTAACGTGAGGACCTGGCGTCGCCTGGCAACAGGAGCTTTAATTTAAGGACCTGCGGTGACGTGACCAGATGCTCGGAGCCCCCGGAGCACGCGGTGTGCGGATGAGCTAGAGCCTGTAAGGGCGCCTTATCAAGTGTATTACCGGGTTGTGCGGGGACAGCACAACCCGATAAGGTGAGTGGCCACCTATTAGTACGCCACGCTAAAAAAAGCCCCCTGGTAACCGCACTATTGCGCCCCTTCTCTTTCTTTTCTCTTACATCTTGGAGGAGATAGACAGTTTGGCAGGTTAATAGTTAACATTTCCGCCTTATGTTAGAAAATGCTGGGAGACGTGATGTGATGTCACAACCATGTGACTACAATAGGCGGGGCTAAGTCCCCATAAGACATAATGAGTTTGCTTAGCTCCGCCCACTATGGTCACATGAACCTTGCCATACTGAAGGGATAATCTCAGGGGGATTATAAAGTCTACTTTATATTTTAGGGGATTCTTTGTTTTATTTGAAAGGTGACATCCTAATATCTCATAATATATATATAGCATATGGAATCATAGTTTATGACCTCCTACACAGATTCTTAAAGGGATTGGCCAGTGAAAACAAGTTATTATGTATCAATTGATTAGCATATAATTTGCTGATTGGTGGGGGTCTGACTGCAGAATGGGGGGCTTTTATCCTTGTTAGAAGGGAGCAGCAGTGCGAATGAGAGACCCCTGCCCCATTTATTAACTATGGTGAGAATGGGGCAGTGATCGGGTGTCCGTCCTG
Organism: Allobates femoralis; assembly: GCA_033576535.1. Lineage (NCBI taxonomy): Eukaryota > Metazoa > Chordata > Amphibia > Anura > Aromobatidae > Allobates > Allobates femoralis. Next base: position 478,569,140 of record JARQOC010000002.1, on the reverse strand, counting down.
CTTTGGGATTTTATAGGGATAAAACTTCCTCGATCTACCAATCACTGTGGGTCCCAGCAAGTCGTCACTTATCTTGCGTATAGGTGGTAACTTATTTTAACAGAACAGATCCTTTAAGGGACATTCTGCAGGTGGTATACGTGGTGCACAAAGGCTGGAACAGCTCAGCACAGAATAGAAGAGGCATGTGTGGCTTAAAAATTAGCTTCCCTGTAAAATCTGTGTCCTGGCCTTTCACCTCTATTTGCAGTTAGTCTGGTTAACAATAAACAATCCGCACAACTCAGTAAAGACCTGAAATCTTTTTCTGTTCTAATAAGCTATGCACAGCAGCGCCCTGTATCCTGTTACCTACTCATATACACGGGGAGACGTGGATCCTTTAGCGACATATCTAACAATACCTGTGGTAAAAATAAACCTAAGCCTGTTTGTATGGCGAATTTAACGGTGTCTTTCCCACTGGTGGAGTTCAGTGTCAAATAGTTCTAAGGGCATCAGCGCCATCTACTGGCGAGAGGATGATGGATTGTTGAATGCAAAATGGCAAATTTTGGATTGATTTAGATTTTAACCCTTCCAAGAGCCGATGTGTGAGAGTACTCTGTCACAAGAGCTTTGTGATGATACTCCAACAATAGGCTCAGTCTTAACCATTTTGACGATCAATAAAAATACCCGGTTTACTTTGTTTACGCTGAAGTTAAACCATTTAATGGAAATACATGATTCAGGCATAATCTTACGGCCATGTTATCATGTACAGAAATACTTTGTTCTTTGAGCTGTATCTTTTCGCATCAAAATCCGCAATAGCAAACAGCTCTGTTAATTGCATTTTTATACATTTTTTCTTATTTTAGGGGCTTTAGTTTTAGATCACATTTGAGTCGTCGTTCTTTTATTGCTGAAATGTTGTTATTTCTGCACTTAGAAAAATTATAACTTGCAATTCCATTTTGCTTGTATTTTATCAGCTCCAACCACATCACAGAAATCTAAAAAAAAAAATAAATAAATAAAAACACCTAAGATTAAGTTCCCATGATGGGAATTTGGTGAGTTTTAGACACTTTGTAACAAATACAGAGTCTGAGGCCGGCTTCACACCACGTTTTTTTGGTTCCGGGGCTGTCCGGTGTGAACCGAACACCCCCGGATCCGATTCTGGCCCTATAGTAACCCTATGGGGCAGGAATACGCCGGATGAATGTATTTTGGCACCCTGTTTTTGGATATCCGGGAGAATCCAGAAGGAATCAGATTTTTCTCCCGGACACAAAATCAGAGTATGCACCATTTTTGTGTCTGGGGAGAAAAATCTCCCCAATCAGATCCTCCCTGATTCTCCTGGATCTTCCCGGACACCTGCGACTGCACGCCGCTGTTATTTCAGGACCACGGCTAGCTAGTTCCCCGCGAGCTGCGGTCCTGAATCATCCGCAGCGGCAGCTGCATCTGGCTGCACACCGGACCGGAGGGCTTATTTTCCCTCCGGTTCTCTGTGCTGATTCGGTCCGGGGCTGTCAGGTTCATCCCTGACAGCCCTGGATCGGATCTTACCGTGGTGTAAAGCCAGCCTTACTGATCTAGAAAAGTGGATCGGATTCATAGAGATCACACGTTTACTGTTCTTTTTTTATACCGCAGTTTTTTTCGCGGTCGCAACTGCACTTGCCGCACACTTACCGCAAGCCCCATAGACAATGCATGGGGCTGGCCGCAAGCGTGACGCAAGTGCGGCCATTAGGTGGAAAATGTGGCAGATGCGACTGCCGCATTTTTAAAAAACCCCAGAGTGAAAAGGCCCTTAGGCTGCTTTCACATTTGCGTTTTGAAACGCAGCATACCGAACGCAGCCAAATGCATGCGAACTGCGTTCCTATGTTTTACATGGGAACACATGGTATCTGTGTTTGGCTGCGTTCAGTTGCGGTTGCGTTCTGATGCGCATAATTTGTGCGCCCTCCGAGCGCCCTCTAAATGCAGCCTGTGGCATTTTTTGTGCAGTTGCGGGAGCTTGTTTTATCACCAACCGTCCGCAAGTGCACAAAAAAATGAATGGAAGTTGATGGGTCTGCAGTGTCCTCCAAATGACAGCGCAGGAGAACGCTGCAGATCACATTAAAATCTTTCCTGATGACTGCCGCTGATCTCCCGGGAGATCTCCTGGGAGATTAGCCAGCTGATCTCCCGGTGGCCACCGCTGATCTCCTGGGTATAGGCGCCGCTAATCTGCCAGGATGTCTGGGCAGGAGATTTAAAGAAACAGCTGATCTGACAGCTGTTTAAATTTCCCGCGCAGGCATCACCTATTCGATGTTGGCGCGGAAAATTTAACAGCTGTCAGATCAGCTGTTTCTTTAAATCTCCCACGCCGACATCGTCGGGAGATCAGCGGCGGCCGCCGGGAGGAGTAGATCTCCGCCGCTGATCTCCTCCTACCGGCTGCCGCCGAGACCACGGATTGGCTGGCCGGGCACCATATTATGTGAACGCATGCGGACAATGTCTGCTGCGTTCACATCAGTATGGCAGCGTTTGCACTGCGCTTGAGTCTGCATGCCAGACGCATGCAGCCACAAATACTAGTGTGCTACCAGCCTTAGACTAGGGTCACATATGCCATCCGTTTTGCCCTGGATCCATTTTTGGAATCAGTTTTTGGACTTATATTTTCTAAGTCGAAAAACAAATTCCGTTAATGAATGGTGCACTTAAGTGTCACAGCATTTTTCAAAAACGCTATGCTGTTGTTTTCTGCCTCCACAAATGCTGCAGGCAATGTTTTTGGGTGCAGGAAAAAACTCAGTGTTTTTTTAACATGGGGCCCTATGAGAAACGCATCCGTTAACGCATTGTACATATAGGTAACATGCGTTAACGCATGCGTTAATGCACAGCATTTTTTAGGTGCAAAAAAGCATTTTCCAAAAACGGAATCAGGTTGTGAAAAAGCCAGAAAACCAGATTGCTATGTTTGACCCTAGACTTTACTAATGGATGCAGAAATGGTGCAGAAAATCGACAGCTCCTAAAATGTACCAGATACTCAACATGGGATCTTAGCACATAAAAGCACAGTTCCATGTCTTCTCTAAATGCCCAATAGGAAAGAGTTTGAATCAAATCACATCCACTTTGATCAAATTGATAAACACAGTGTATTCATTCTCTGTACAAAAAATTGCTGCATAAATAACATACTAGATTGGTGCATGGCCTATTCTGTAGGTTCTCCTTGTGCTGGCAAAGCAGCTACAATATAACTCATTGATACATACATGCAGTGGCGTAACTTGAAGCTCATGGGCCTGATGCGAAATCTTCAACGGGGCCCCCAATTATTACAAATCCTTAATAGTATTAGTCTTTTTCTATAGGGCAAAAGGCCTTTTGGGGCCCCCTAGGCTCCGGGGTCCGGGTGCGATCGCAACCCCTGCACCTGTTGTAGTTACGCCCTGCATACATGTACCGCCCTAACCCTGTTCTGTAACTTGTCATACAGTTGTGATGTGAAAAGTAACAAGAAAACTCCTCAACCACAATTAGCAGCACAAGACCAGCCTCTCTATAGTCTATATACCTGGGTAAATACACCAGGCATAAAAGTAATAGATAGCAGGATCACTTAGCAACATTATAAAATGTACAAAGTGCATTTAAATGTGAATCTGCCAAAAGTTTCATTTTAAAAGAGGCTTTCACCAGATTGAGCATTATAAACTGGCCACATGAAGGAATATCTCTATTATCCTCCATATAGCATACTGCAGCCTCTATAATCCTCCATGTAGCATACTGTGGTTTGCTCCCACCTGCTCCTGCCTCCGGTCCAGATGTGAGGTAAATGGCCCTGCCCCCTGGCATCCGCAGCCAGGCCCCCATGATTAATGCCAGACACCAGGTCCTTCACAGGAGTCAGACCAGTCAGGCACTGGTTGTGAAAAGTAACAAGACTTTTCCACAATTAGCAGCATAAGACCACCCGCTCTATATCCTGTATACCCCGGGTAAATACACCAGGCATAAAAGTAATGACAAGTAGCCGGACCACTTAGGAACATTATAAAATGTACAATATGCACTTAAATGTGAATCTACCAAATGTCGCATTTTAAAAGGACCTTTTACCAGATTGAGCATTATAAACTGGCCAAATGATGGAATATCAGCTGAAGAGCCTAATAAAACATATATTTTTTTATTTTTTAATATTTCCTCTTCATTGCAGAGATCTTAGCTTTTAAAATCTAGGTCATAATGATGTAGGGGCTGAGACCCTGATTCCAGCAATGAATCACTTAACTTACAGGGAGCAGCAGTTGAGATACACAGTATGCTCTCTCTGCTGCAGATTTAACAGAGCTCAGTTGCTCAGTAGGGGCGTACATAAAAATCATGGGCCCCCTAGCAGAATTTCTAATTGCCCCCCCCTTCCCAAACAAATATTAATTTAGGTCACAATAGCATATCTCACAAGTTTGCAGCCCTGACAAAGTAATTTTGCTCATCTTGAATACTCTAAGATGCCCCCACAATGAAGACCTTTACAGTTCCCTCCACAGGCACCCCACTGTACCCCCTTCAACTATGCTGGCCATGAATGGTGACCCCCCAACTAAGTATGATCTCTAACTGTGCCTCCATATAGCCCTCCATGCAGTATAATTGGACTACATGCACTATAAAGGCCCTCAAATAAGCCTCCATAACATATAAAGGCTCCCTCAGAGTTCTCCAAATATTATATTGACCTTCAGAAATCCATTCATGTATCATAATGGCCCCACATAATCCTCCCTATTGTATAGTGGGCCACACATAGTCCTCTATATAATATAATTTACCCCATAGTCCTCCATATAGTATAATGCACCCCCAAAGTCCTCTATGTAGTATGATGGGCACCATATTGCATTCCATATAGTATAATGCTTCCCATAGTCCTCTATATATTATGGTGCACCCCCATATTCCTCCATATACTGTAATGCAATCCCTATATTCCCCCACATAATATGATGCAGCCTCCATAGTCCTCCATAATGCAGCCTCCATAGCAATTGCTACCCTGTTGTTGAGGGGAAATTCAGCCAATACTACTGTCCTGGACTTTTGGCTAAGCCCCTTGACATCCAACAGGAAGCAAAAAAGTAAAAAAAAAAGCACCCAACAGTGGTGTGGACTGTATGGATAAGGCAAGTAAACTACAAAATTTTTCACACTAACTACCTACCTGTCTACTGAATATACATCTAAACACATCATAATACATTTTTAAAGGAAACCTGAAATGCTCTTTACCTTTAGATAGGGTTAATCTGCAGGTAAATATAGGGCTTATCTGCAGGTGAACAGCTACTTGACCATAGCTTTTTTTTTTTTACAGAAGCAGAGCATTGAATACAAGTATAAAATAAAATTTTATAGCTGCTACAGCCTTCATTCATGACATAGTGAGCAAGGCTGTAATAACTCACTGCAGTGTATGTGTGCAGAGATGTCTGTTGATCAAGCTGCAAGGGAGTGGTAACAGCCAACTCACTGTTGAGTTAGCAGTGAGTGAAACTGCTCTTAGCACCAACCCAATGACTGGAAATGGGCAATTACAGGGAGAATAAAACTTCATTTTCTGCATGGCTGAATGTATTTCATATGATGAATGCACTGATGATTATCTATCAGGGGGGCTGTCGGGGCATCTGCCCCGGCAGCAGTAGGCAGGGGGCGCACTTTAATGACTAATACTTATGTGAGAAACAAAAAGATAAAACCAATAGATGCCTAAGATGAGGTAAAAAGATATAGCGCAGCGCAGTATTAAAAAACTGGGGCATAATGGAAGCATAGTGCCAGTGAGAACCACCAGCGATGGGTGCAGACTTCAGAATAAGGACTGCGCATGCGCTGGAGTCCCAAGATGGCGCAGAGGGGATATCCGGTGATCACCATAGCAACAGTAGTAATTTATGCGCATTGCGCATGCGCGGGCGTCTAAGGAAGGCGCACATGAGAAATGGTGATTGTACTATGAAGTAAGTGCTTTAAACACTGTATAGTTGTGATGGACCATTATATCAAACAGCTGTGTAGGGTATAAACTAATTGTCCCCAATAGAAATGGTTATGAAAGAGAAACTTTGGTAAAATAACAGAGGTATAAAAGGAAGGTGTAATTAAGTATAAAACTGACACTGGAGGAATATAAGTGCATTATACTGTATGTAACACTATGTATATAAATATGATATAGAAATACCATTGTTATATGGCAACTGGATAATTGTGAATTATGTGAATTATGTAAATGATATGTATATGAAAAGTATAAAAAGTCTTGCCTAAGCTATGATTAGCTGCTAGAGGAAGGGAGAGTGTTCCCGAAACGTCGCTATACACCTGATGGCCCAATAAAGGCGGATTAAAAAAGAATAAGGAGTGCTGCAGTCAATTTGATTTTCATATTGGATGCAGTGGACAGAAGAGGAGCTGTGGCTGAATTGCACCTAGTCGTGCTGCTTTCTTTATTGATTATCTATCTATCTATTTATCTATCTCTCTATCTATCTGCCTGGCTATCTATGTCTCTATCGCTCTATCGTTTTACAGATACTACACACTGCAAAAATTCATTTTAGGAACTTGTCCGAATCCCACTTACATGCACAATTTCAGTCACCACAGGCCCTTGCATCGCATACATTTCCAACTATGCTGGATGATTTTTTTTCATTCTATTCAATAATTTTTTATGCACAGATAAATACAAAAAGCAATGGCACCAGAAAATGTGATTTTTCATGTTACATGCTCTAGTACTACATTACATTATATAATAAATTCTATTTAAAATTGAATATGCTGTAATTAGTAATACAATATATCACTGCAATCTCAGGCTGTCAAAATGGAAAAGGATATATACCATATGTCATACCTAAGAGCAGGGGTGGACAATTAATTTTCAAGAGGGGCCACGTGTGAGACCATGACTGGTGTAGAGGGCCAAACCAATAGACTGAAATTAACTCTGCTCCACATTAATGTATTAATTATGAGCATTATTTTATATTAACATTGTGCTCCACATTAATATATTAATTATAAGCATTATTTTATATTAATATTAATTATATTAATTAATATTGAGCAGAATTAAGTATGCTGACATGCCCCTATATAAGGTATGAGTCCACACACAGTCATTTTTTGTATAGCATAAGCCACCACATAGCTCCCTATATACAGCATAAGCTCTCACATAAACGTTTTAGAGATAGGATGAGCCCCACAAAGCCTCCTAAATACAGCATGAGCACCCACATAGCCTCCCACACATATTATGAATCCCAAATAGCCTCCTAAATACAGTATGAGCCCCACATAGCATTTCTAAATACATTCTGAGCCCCACAAAGCACCTAAATACAGTATGAGTCCTCATATAGCTTCCTATATACATTATGAGTCCCACATAGCCTGCTAAAAACAGCATGAACCTCACATAGCCTTCTATATACAGTATGAGTCCCACATAGCCTTTAATATACATTATTAGCACCATAAATATAGAATGAGCCTCTACATAGCTTCCCTATATACATTATGAGACAGAGATAGCCTCCTAAACACAGCATGAACATCCACATTAACCCCATTCATGACCAAGGGTGTAATAGTATACCCTTGGCTGCCTCCCTTCCTTTGATGCGAGCTTATGCACTGAGCTCAGATCATCCCCCACACATGTGAGCTGATCTGATCAGTTGACATGTCTAGTTAAAAGTACCAATTGGATTAGTGATCTGATTGGCACTGTTAACCCTTTGGATCGCGCTGTCAGTGATTGACAGTGCGATCCAAAGGGTTAACAGTGCCAATCAGATCGCTAACCGGCATTGGCGGCCCAGTGATGCGATCTCAGAGTTGCAATGCGTTGCTATGACAGCCTAGGGTCAGCTGATGACCCAGGAAGCTGTCATGAATCACTTCCTGCCGATGATTCCTGAGCTGCATCTCTGGCAAAAGTTATCATTTGTGTTACGCAGAAAGACGCTTCAGCATCTCTTTGCATAGCACAAGCGATCACATACTGTAGAGCTGAGGTGCCCTACGAGGCCATGAAAAATAAAGAAAAAGTTAAAAAAAGTTTTAAAAAATATGCCCCATTAAAAATAAAACTATAAAAAAATGTACACATATTTGGTATCACCGCATTCAGAAATGCCTGACCAAAACATAAAATCAATTAATCATATCTGTAAACTGCAGAACAGAAAAAAAGTCCAAACTCCCAAATTACGTTTTTTTTTTGGTCACCGCAACACCTCAATAAAATGCAATATCAGGCGATCAACACATCACATCTACCCAAAAATGGTATCATTAGACACGTCAGCTCAAGACATCAAAAGTAATCCATCACACAGCACAAGATTCTGAAAAATCAGAGCCCTGCAGGTCGCGGAAAATGGCGCCAAAAGTGCAATTATTTTTCTCTAAAAACTTCAGTATTTTTTGACCATTTACATAAAAGTAAAAGTATAGATGTTTGGTATCTACAGACTCGTACGAACCTGAGGCATGACACTGGCATGTCAGTTTTACCATACAGTGAACATGGTGAATAAAAAAAACAAAAAACGAACATGTAATTGCATTTTTTTGCAATTTCACCAGACTTTGTTTTCCGTAAACTATATTGTAAAATAAATGTTGTCATTCAAAAGTACAACTCATCTTACAGAAAGCAAGCTCTCATATTAACGAAAAAATAAAAAAGTTATGTCTCTTGGAAGAAGGGGAGGGAAAAATGAAAAACAGAAAACAGAACATTCCCCTGGGGGGGGGGAAGAATTTAAATACATACAACATCCCATACGCATATTAAACCATACACAGTCCAGCCTTTTTTTTAATCTTTCTGACCAGACCAAATTTTACAATTCTGACCAGTGTCACTTTATAAGGTAGTAACTCTAGGACACTACAACGTAGCCCTGTGGTTCTGAGACAGTTTTTTTGTGGCATATTATACTTTATGTTAGTGGTAAGTTTAAGATAATAAAACCTACAAGTAAAGACCCACATCAACCACAAAGATTATACACATTGATTTGCGTTTGTGAAAACATTGGAAATGTGACAACAATTTAGCAATTTTAAGAATTTTAATTTTTATGTCCTTATGCCAGAGTTGTGTTACATAAAATAATTAATAAATAACATTTAGCCCATGCCTATTTTCCATTAGCAGCATTTTTGAAACATAATTTTTTTTCTTAGGAAGTTAGAAGAGTTAAGATCTTATCAACAATTTCTCATTTTTACAAAAAAAATTACAAGACAATTTTTTTAGAACCACATCACTTATGAACTGAGTTTGAGGGGCCTGTGTGACACAAAATCCCCAAAAGTGACACCATTTTAAAAATTGCCCCTTTCAAAGAGCTAAAAACCACATACTCTTTAGTAGTGATGGGCGATGCCCCGATGTTTGGGATCGGTGGGTTCAGCCAAGCTTTTTGGTAAAGTCCAAGTTCGGGGCCGGGGCTGTCGCAAACTTTCGTTTAAACCTCCGAACGTGGACTTTACAGATATGGGATGGGGCTGGGCGACCTGTAAAATAAAACATAACATAATTAATAAACATTATAATTATACTTACTGCTCCCGCGACATGTCCTCCCATCTTGTTGTCTCGAGGCCGCATCGTCTTCTGGGGTCGCTCAATAACTTTCGGGTTATTCACTGCACTGCCCGATGCGGCAATTTTCGGCTGGCATCAGCAGTGTTTGCACTGTGATGTCACGGTTCACCTGAGTTCATGGCCCGGGACATGAACTTGATTGAACTCTAATTGGCACGGTCATTCTCTGCCTGCTTCTCGCTCTGCATAGATGCTTGTCTATGCAGGACGATGTAGCAGTGCTAACATTGCTCTATCCCTGTGGACTACGTTGGACTGAAATTTTTTTAATAAAGATGGAGTCTCTACATTTTTTGGTTTTATTTCTAATAAAAAAATTTCTCTTTGTTGTGTTTCTTTTAACCTTTACTAAAAATTTATGGTGGTCATGTCTAATAATGGCGTGACCCCATGAATTTCAGGCTTAGGGCCAGCTGATAATAGAAAGCTTGCCCTAAATCCATTATTACCCAGCGAGCCACCAGGGCCACGGGAAGAGTTGGATACAGCGCCAGTAGATGGCACCTCTCCCCCATAGTTTGGTTCTTATTCCCTTACTCCCTCATTTTCTGGGGCAGCTGCGGACTACAATTTGCAGCGGGGGTGGGGGGTTAGAAAGCTTGGGCCACCCTGCGCTGCGGATTCCAGCCCCCAGCTGCCTAGTTCTACCTGGCTAGACACAAAAATAGGGCGAAGCCCAAGTTATTTTTTTTTTCACTAGTTCATGAAATTCATTAAATAATTAAAAAAGGGCTTCTCTATATTTTTGTTTCCAACCAGGTACAAATAGGCAGCTGGGGGTTGGGGACAGCCTGTACCTGCCTGCTGTACCTGGCTGGCATACAAAAATATGGCGAAGCCCACGTCGATTTTTTTTTTAGAGTTCTTTAAACACTAAAAAAAAAAATACATTTAGGGACTGCATCTTTATTAACCCCTCGACCCTCATCTCTGTGCTGAACACTCTCGGCTCTGCTTCATCAGATACCAAGGAGACAAACTAAGCTCATGCCAATTACTAATAGAATCCTAGAATCCATTTTTTAATTATACCTGGCCGCACAATCTCCCAACTATGTATTAGCCCTATACAAATTAAACAAATCCACACTGGGATATATATCAACATTAACACTTTATTTTTACTTATGAAATCACACAGAAAAGTCTTTAAAACCATCCCCTATAAAAACCATCCAAACAGTGTGGTTACAGTATATAAGGTTAAAATTACAGGTCTAAATACCGTACATACAGATACATCTTATTATCACATTGGCATAGAATAGATGTATATCCTTCTGGTTACCCTATCTCTCCCCCTATATCCCATTAAGGATCAGGGATGTCCAGGGAACCAACATACCAAAGTCTTTGCCACCATTCTATTGCACCATAACACCTAAGTCACTTCATATAGCAACCACAGGAGGTACTCTGTATACTGACCACACTGCCCAGCACCTCAACGTTTCGCTCACCACTTCGTCAGTGATTTCATAAGAAAAAATAAAGTGTTAATGTTGATATATATCCCGGTGTGGATTTGTTTAATATGCCGAAAATCTGTACAGGGCTAAAAGAACTAAGCTCATGCCACCTCAGTTGCCCTTGGGTGGCCCCAGTGTCTCCCTGGTTACAATGCCACTGATCGCGCTCCTTATGCCAATTACGCACTGAGCTGTAAGAATATTGCACCAAAAAGCATGAAATCCATGGCAAACCCGCGGGAAAAACATTGCGTTTTTTTGTGCTTTTTTTGGTCCAGGAGATGCAAATAAAGACCTTGGACATAATGCATGCAGTTTCAGGCCTACATTTTACCAAAAAGCATGAAATCTGCAGTAAAAACTGCAGGAAAATGTTTGCAGTTTTTGTGCTTTTTTGGCCCAGGAGATGCAGATGAACACCTTGGACAAAACGCATGCAGTTTCAGGCCTAAATTGCACCAAAAAGCATGAAGTCCGTAGCAAAAATCGTGAAGATTTTGCTGCAGAATGCATGTTTTTTTGGTACAATTTAGGCCTAAAACTGCATGCATTGTGTCCAAGGTGTTCTGCATCTCCTGGGCCAAAAAAAGCACAAAAACTGCAATGTTTTTCCTGTGTTTTTTGCCAATCCTTTCATGCTTTTTGGTGCAATTTAGGCCTGAAACTGCATTCACTGTGTCCAAGGTGTTTCATCTTCATCTCTTGGGCCAAAAAAAATACACAAAAACCGCAACGTTTTCACCGCAATCTTGCTGCAGATTTCATTCATTTTGATGCAATTTTCATGCTTTTTGCATGCAATCTTCTGACAGCTCAGTACGTAATTGGCGTAAGGAGCGCGATCTGCGGTATTGTAACCGGGGAGACACTGGGATCACCCGAGGACAGCTCAGGTGGCATGACCTGAGCTGTCCTCGGGTGACCTGACCTACCACCCCTTCCAATGCTGCAGCGCTCTGGGCTCTCCTTCAGGGACCGAGAGGTTAGAATCTTTGGTCGTCCCCTTGGTCTCTGATGTAGCAGAGCTGAGAATGTTCAGTACAGAGAGGGTAGAGGGGTTAATAAAGATGCAGTCCCTAAATTTATATGTGTACTTTTTAGTTTTTAATGAACTATTTAAAAAAATTTGACGTGGGCTTCACCATATATTCGTACGCCAGACAGGTACAGCAAGCAGATAGGGGCTGCCCCCAACCCCCAGCTGCCTAGTTGTACCTGGCTGTAAACACAAATATAAGGAAGCACTTTGTTTTAATTATGTCATGAATTTCATGAATTAATTGAAATAAAACGACATGGGCTTTGCCCTATTTTTGTGTCTATTCAGGTACAACTAGGCAGCTGGGGGCTAGAATCCGCAGCGCAGGGTGGCCCAAGCTTTTTAGGCCCCCCACCACTGTGAATTGCAGTTCCCAGCCGCCCCAGAAAATGGCACATTCATGAAGTGCCATCTTCTGGCGCTGTATCCAACTCTTCCAACGGCCCTGGTGCCAGGTGGCTAGCTGGGTAATAATGGAGTTAGGGCCAGCTTTGTGTTATCAGCTGGTCCTAAACCCGAAATTCATGGGGTCACGCCAATATTAGACATGACCACCATGAATTTCTAGTAAAGATGAAAAAAAAACACAACACAGAGAAATTTGTTTTATTAGAAATAAAACAGAAAAAACATTTAGAGACTCCATCTTTATTAAAAAAAATCTTCAGTCTGACGTAGTCCACAGGGATAGAGAGCAATGTTAGCACTGTACATCGCTCTGCATAATGCTTGTCTATGAGAGCTGAAGCAGGCTGAGAAGCATGTGACAGATCAGAGTTCACCCGAGTTTATTGCTAGGGCAATGCATGTGGGTAAACCCAGACGTCACCGCCCGAACACTGCCGGAAAAAGCCAAGTCTGCGAGTGCAGTGAATCCCGTCGGAGTTAATGAGCGGCTCCGGAAGCAGAAGAGGCCGCAACAGTGAGATGGGAGGATGCGTCGCTGGACAGTAAGTATAATTATAATTATTCACTTTATTCTTTTTTTCACAGCCCCTGGCCCAAAACTGGCCCAAACTGTAACACGAGTTTACCATGGAAACCCGTGTTCGGCACCTTGCGACCGGTGCGGGTCCTGAACTTTACAGTTCAGGTTTGCACATCCCTACTCTTTAGGTGCTTCATATGAATTAAACCAATGAAGAAAAGAAAATGAAAATGTTTACTTTTTCCCACAAAAATGTTTCTTTAGCCACAAATTTTGCAATTTCATAAATGTAACAGGAGAAAATTAACCTCAAAATGTGTTGTAAAGTTTTCAGGAGTACATCAATACCTCATATGTGGGGGAATACTACTATTTTAGTGCATAGTAGGACCTGGAAGGGAAGAAGGGCTATTTGACTTTTTGAGAGTTAAAATCAGCTGGAATTGATAGCAGCCATTTGGAGAGCCCCTGATGTGACTAAACAGTTGAAACTCCCCACAAGTGACCCCATTTTGGAAACTAGACCCCTCAAGGAATTTAACTAGCTGTGTGGTGAGCACTTTGAACTACCAAGTGCTTCACAGAATTTTATAACATTGAGCTTTGAAAAGAAAAAAAAAATCACAATTTTCCCACAAGAATGACGCTTTAGTCCCAAATTTTATTTTCACAAGGGTAATGGAGAAAATGAACCATATAATTTGTTGTGCAATTTCTCCTGAGTACACCAACATCCCATACCAGGTTGAAAACTACTGTTTGGGTGCCTGGCAGGACTTGAGAGAGAAGGAGCACGATTTGACTATTGGAACATAAATTGTCTGGAATCAATAGAGGACGCCATGTCACATTTGCAGAGTCTCTAATGTGTCTAAATAGTGGAACCCCCCCCAAAAGTGACTACATTTTGGAATCTAGACGACTGAAGGAATTTAACTATATGTGTGGTGAACCCCCCGGGCACTTTACAGAATTTCACAGAATTTTCCCTACAAAAATGTTGCTTTAAGAAACAAGAGGAATCCAGTGTCTGGGAAAAAAGTTTGTAAAGTTTCAGTCTTTATTGTTGGAGTTAAAAACATCTCTAGCAGTAGGAAAGGCCAGGGTACTCGGTAGCCAGGCCAGCAGTCTTTTGGGTAGTCACGGTGGCGGTAGTTCAGCTCCGTGCCCCTGACCGAACCAGTTAAGGGGAATATTTACAGGGGACTATTGGTAGTTAATCATGTGGCCTCCAGCCAGTGATGGGGTCTGTTCAGATAGAGTTTATTCTGCCCTTCATTCCCTGGTCTGGAGTTAGGATGGGTGTTGGGTGCAAGGTGTGTATGTGTCTCAGTTATTGTGTCCCTATCTTATCTGGGAGTGGGATACCACACCTATGGATTAGGTGCAGCACCTCTGTGGCAACCACACCGCAGGGATGCCACACATCCATCTAGCAACAATGAATACCACAGGTACAGAAATAACCAATCGAATGCTTCTTTTCCACGAATAAGGCTTTTCTTGCCGAAATATGTCAGATTGGTTATATCTGTACCTTCGATATTCATTGCTGCTAGATGGATGTTTTTAATTCCAAAAATAAAGACCTTTTTAAACTTTTTTCTCCAGATGCTGGATTCCTCTTGTTTTTTATTGGATTTCTCCTGCCTCAACCATGGCATCATCCGTGCGGCGGTAGTGATCCCCATTGGTGCCTTTCTGTATATGGTGTTCTACAAAGTTAGTATTAGGCATCATTGTGTGGTCAGTGATCTGACTATACGGCCAAATGGGCATACACTGGTGATAGAAGCAGATCCTGGTGCCCTCCTGGGAATCTCCATCTGAGAGGACACCACACTTGTTCTGTTACTTATCTGCACAACATCGCTGTTGCACAGGCTCTGCTCTGCTTCTGGACCCACAGAGGATTTCACTTGGAAGGCTGAGCTGACATCAACTTTTCTTTCAAAAATGTTGCTTTCGCCACCAATATTTTACTTTCACAATGGTTACAAAAGAAAATGGACAGTACAATGTCTTCTGAAATTTCCCCTGAGTATGCTGATACCCCATATGTCTTGGAAAAATACTTTTGGGCCCACGGCACAGCTCGGAATGTAATTAGTGCTATTTGAATTCTGTAGCGCATTTTAGGCTGGAATAGACGGCGAATGCCATGTCGCGTTTGCGTTTATTTGCCTAACCAGTAGAAACCTCCACAATTGACCAGATGTCTAATGAGCACCTTGAACCCATAGGTACTTCATAGAATTTTATTACATTGAACCATGAAAATAAAAAATTTAATTTTACTCACAAAAAATGTTTTAGTCCAAAATTGTTCATTTTTAGAGAGGTAACAGGAGAAAATGGACCATATAATCTGTTGTGTAATTTTTTTATGAGTACACCAATACACCAAAAGTGGTGAAAAGCTACTAGTTGGGTGTATTGTAGGGCTCGGAATGGAAGGAGAACTATTCAAGAACACATTTAATAGGAACAGACTTCTGCAAGCGCAATATCACATTTGATGAGCTGCTATCTTATTAGTCCAAACTCCTTTTGGTCTCTGTTTATTGGTGTCTGGCTTTTCTGAGGTGTGTGAAGTAAACTGCGCTCATATGCCCTGAAGACACCAACCACGTTGTATTATAATAGTGTGAACTGTGTCATGGGTCTATGTATAAAATATGCTGTTTCTATATATAGTGATAATGTAAGGTAATATATTGTGTATATAATGGGTTTATGCATAGAGTATAAGGTATTATGTGATGTACAGTTGTGGCCAAAAGTATTGACAACCCGACAATTCTGTCAGATAATACTCAGTTTCTTCCTGAAAATGATTGCAATTCTCCTGACCGTTTCAGATCCCTCTTCATCAGGGGAGTCATGGAACACACATCAGGGTTGGTAATCATAGGATACACCCACCCTTATGTAGATGATGGCTATGGTGTCCAGTCTCGCCCCACAAGGTTCATCAGCCATGACTCCCCTGATGAAGAGGGATCTGAAACACGTCGGGAGAAACGCATCAGATGACATGGTGGCGACTATAAAGTACTGAGCCCTGAGCAGCCTGGACAACATCAATAGAAGGTTGATCCAAGTCTATGTGGACTGACTTCATGTGAAGCGGTGGAGTAACTGGGTGAGATGGCTCCGATTTGGAGTGCATACTTTGTTTTTTTCCACCTATACATGTGGTCTGTGTACCATGAGGGAAGTGTATGAGCCTTGATATTGCACTTCCTGTAGGTAGGCAGACGCGACTAGAGACATAAGCAAGTATTCCTAGGTATATGGACGGGATCTGGATTTGGCTCTATTAACCCCTTGGAAAAGAGTAAAGGGGATTACTCACAGCAATACACAGTTTTTTGCACTGTCACTTTTGCACGACTTTCTGTTTTTGTTAGTCTAGACAACTAGGTCTTTTTAACATTTGAGTTTATTGAAAGTTATATTTTAACTTCTCTTTTTATCTATGCTATTGCTTTAATTTGAGGTCCCAAACTAGTTACAAGTCCCTGTAGGTGGGACACAATGCTAAGCAGAGACTAGGAGGGTGTACTAGCAACAGGAGTGACACCAGGAGTATTGGAGCAATTTAATGAAAAAGTGTGTCTAAGGCTGCATTCACACATTTGCGTATTTTGCTGCGCTTCTTGCCGCGTTTTTCGGCAGCGCAAAAAAGCGCAACAAAATACGCAGTGGCTTTCACACACTGCGCTTTATTTACCCCAGAAAGCGCAGTGATGTCACAGAGGGGAGGAAGAATCCTGCTTCCTCCTCCCCTCTGTGACAGCCCCATTAGATTTCGCAGTGTATTAATATACACTGTGAAATCTAAATTAAACAAAAGCAAGTGTATGAAAAATAAAAAAAAACAGAATACTTCACCTCTCCGACGCCTTGTCCAGCTGTCCGGTATCTGGTTCCAAGTGAGATGTCTTCTGCCAGGACCTGTGGTGACGTCAGAGGGGCATTCCCGGCGCTGATTGGCTGATCGCGGTCATGTGATATGTATCACATGACCGCGAGTGCCCGGGAACGGCCCCTCTGACGTCACCACAGGTCCTGGTAGAAGACATCTCCTTGGAACCGGATACCGGACAGCTGGAAAAGGCGTCAGAGAGGTGAAGTATTCATTCTTTTTTATTTTTCATACACTTGCTTTTGTTTAATTTAGATTTCACAGTGTATATTAATACCCTGTGAAATCTAATGGGGCAGTCACAGAGGGGAGGAGGAAGCAGGATTCTTCCTCCCCTCTGTGACATCAGAGGGAGAAAACGCAGGAGTAGCTGCGTAAAGAATTGACATATCAATTCTTTACGCAGCTGCGCTTTCTCCCTGAAAACGCACTGCGTATTTTTGCGCAATGTCTGCACTGCAAAGTGAATTTCACATTCACTTTGCTGGCAGACAAAAGGCACATTGTGTATTTTGAAAAGCGCGCGTAAAAAAGCGCAGCAAAATACGCAATGTGTGAATGCAGCCTAAAGGAGCGTTTCCGTGGCTGCAGCGGGCTGGCTGCAGGCTGTAAAGAGAGTGGGGAAGTCATGTGCTCCCGATCATTTAATATGCACTGCACTGCCGCTGTCCACCTTTCAGTGCTGAAGTTGCGCTGAGAGATGGATGGGGGGAGCAGTGCATATTAAGTGAGCCTGCACTCACCCCCCGGTTCTTCTGTGACCCCATCCATATCCCCCCACTGACCCCCTCCATATGCCCCCCACATCCTGCATTTACCTCCTCCATATGCCCCCCTACATAATACATAGTGATGGGCGAATCCTAAATTACTCGGAATCGCTTGACTCTAGCGAGTCCGAGCACAGGACTCGCTACTCGTTGCGAGTCTAGCGAGTCCAATGTTAATGAATGGGGAAGCGAGTAATAGCGAGTAGTGTGAGATTTACAAATCGCAGATGTGTCTCGGAAGCTTCAGCCTGAAGCAATCCTAGTTTTGTCATTTATTTGCATTGGACTCGTTTACTTTGCAACTGTAATCGCTGGGAAACTCGCACAGATAAGAGTCCTGTCTCCTCAGTGTGCTGGCTGCCAGCTCCAGGGTCCTAGAGCCTGCCTGCTGCCTGATGTAGCAGTGCTGAGATTGTTCTCAGTCTGCTCATTCCCTGTGTACAGACATGAATGTCTGTGCACAGAGATGATGTAGCAGTGCTGAGATTGTTCTCAGTCTGCTCATTCCCTGTGTACAGACATGAATGTCTGTGCACAGAGATGATGTAGCAGAGCTGAGATTGTTCTCAGTCTGCTCATTCCCTGTGTACAGACATGAATGTCTGTGCACAGAGATGATGTAGCAGTGCTGAGATTGTTCTCAGTCTGCTCATTCCCTGTGTACAGACATGAATGTCTGTGCACAGAGATGATGTAGCAGAGCTGAGATTGTTCTCAGTCTGCTTATTCCCTGTGCATAGACATCTATATTTATGCACAGGGGATGTAGCAGAGAGGACATCGCGTTTTGGACTGCGTCGGACGGAAGAGGATTTTTTTAATTAAAGATGGAGTCCCTAATGGCTTTTTTTTTTATTTCTAATAAAAAATTTTCCTTGTGTTGTGTTTTTTTTAAAACAATTTAATAAAAATTCATGGCGGTCATGTCTAATATTGGCGTGACCGCCATAAATTTCGGGCTTAGGGCCAGCTGATAATACAAAGCTGGCCCTAACCTCTTTATTACCCAGCGTGCCATCGCTACCAGGGCCGCTGGAAGAGCGGGGTTCAGCGCCAGAGGATGGCGCTTCAATGAACGCGCCATCTTCTGGGGCGGCTGCGGGCTGCAATTTGCAGCGGGGGGTGCCCAGAAAGCTTGGGCATCCCTGCGCTGCGGATTCCAGCCCCCAGCTGCTTAGCTGTACCTGGCTAGACATAGAAATTGCGCGGAGCCCCACGCATTTTTTTTTAATTATTTCATGAAATTCTGAGATTCTGACTCAAATTCATGAAATAATAAAAAAAAAATGCGTGGGCTCCGCGCAATTTCTATGTCTAGCCAGGTACAGCTAAGCAGCTGGGGGCTGGAATCCGCAGCGCAGGGATGCCCAAGCTTTCTGGGCACCCCCCGCTGCAAATTGCAGCCCGCAGCCGCCCCAGAAGATGGCGCGTTCATTGAAGCGCCATCCTCTGGCGCTGAACCCCGCTCTTCCAGCGGCCCTGGTAGCGGTGGCACGCTGGGTAATAAAGAGGTTAGGGCCAGCTTTGTATTATCAGCTGGCCCTAAGCCCGAAATTTATGGCGGTCACGCCAATATTAGACATGACCGCCATGAATTTTTATTAAATTGTTTTAAAAAAAACACAACACAAGGAAAATTTTTTATTAGAAATTTAAAAAAAAGCCATTAGGGACTCCATCTTTAATTAAAAAAATCCTCTTCCGTCCGACGCAGTCCAAAACGCGATGTCCTCTCTGCTACATCCCCTGTGCATAAATATAGATGTCTATGCACAGGGAATAAGCAGACTGAGAACAATCTCAGCTCTGCTACATCATCTCTGTGCACAGACATTCATGTCTGTACACAGGGAATGAGCAGACTGAGAACAATCTCAGCACTGCTACATCATCTCTGTGCACAGACATTCATGTCTGTACACAGGGAATGAGCAGACTGAGAACAATCTCAGCACTGCTACATCATCTCTGTGCACAGACATTCATGTCTGTACACAGGGAATGAGCAGACTGAGAACAATCTCAGCACTGCTACATCATCTCTGTGCACAGACATTCATGTCTGTACACAGGGAATGAGCAGACTGAGAACAATCTCAGCACTGCTACATAATGTCTGTGAGAAGGCGGGCTCTAGGACCCTGGAGCTGCACAGAGAAGACAGCTGGACTCGGCTTGCAAAGAAACAGCAGTTATCTGCGAGTTTCCCTGCTATCACTGGCACAGTAGCCAGTGATTACTCGCACGAGTCTAATGCAAACAATGGCAATCCTAGTTTTGTCAGCGTTTCTGACAAAACTAGGATTGATATTGATTTGCATTGGACTCGTGCGAGTAATCACTGGGAAACTCGCAGAGTACCGAGTCCTGCGAGTCCCTTACTACTCGCCGAGTAACGAGTCCTAGCGAGTAGATTCGCCCATCCCTAATAATACACCCACTTCCTCCATTATAAAGATGACTCCTTATCTGTCACTTATATGCCCCCATGCTGGCCTGCAGCAGATAAAATAAAAAACGCTTCTTACTTACCCTCCGGCAATAGATGCTCTGCACCAGCAATAGGAAGGGAATAGTATCAAGCAAGAGAACAAGTGCATGTTTAAGCCACAGCATGCAGTATATTTCCCAGTATAGTAGAATCGAAGGGGATCCCAAACAAACTAATAACAACTTGTCATTTATCACTGATCAGATCTTTGTGTTAGTACAAATACTATGTCGCACTAAAGACTCATTATACATCTACTGGGTAAACAGAGAAGATAGAGGAAAGGGGAGGAGGGGGGGAGGGGGGGATGGAAAGGGAGGGGGAAAGGAGAAAGGAAAAGAAGAGGGGGGAAGGGGTGAGAGGTCACGTAGACTAGGGTAACAAGTCGCTGCTTATAACTCAGCTGGGTAAGGACGAAGGGATCCGCGGCGTCTGGCCCTCGGAGGCAATGGCTGGTGTCTTCTCTCCTCTCCACCACGAAAGTATGCTAATGGGTTAGACAGCCAGTCTGTTATTACAATGTCCGGCAGACCCAAGCTCTCAGAAAATGATGGGAGGTCTTGGGGATCTCGAAAGACGACCAGCCCATTCTGATGTCTAGGTTGGAGCTGGAAGGGGTAGCCCCAAGAGTAGGCCAAACCTTTGTCCCGGAGGACATCTAAGACTGGTCGGAGGGCCCTGCGTTTTGTCAAGGTGACCCTAGACAAGTGGGCTAGTAGATGAATTTTCGCACCATCAAAGTCAATAGGGCCTCTGGTTCGTGCACGTCTCATGATGTCATCTTTGAGGCTGTACAGGTGGAGGCGGCAAATAACATCCCTTGGGTTGTTCGGATCAGACGACCGGGGGCGTAAAGCTCTGTGCACTCTATCGAAGGCAATTACGGAGTCGGCCAGCCTTTCAAGGATGGTGTTAAATATGCCTTTTAAGGTAGGGGTGTGATGAGCCCAGGGCAAGGGGGTACTTGGACACCGGGACTGATGGCTTCTTGGATGGGGGATCACGGGTGGTCGGATTCCCAGTTCCGTGCCCTGGTTATCATTTGTTAGATGGTGGGGGAGGAGGGAGTATTAACAGGGAAACGTGACGCCACCTGTGGATCCCGGTAATATAGGTACTGGCGGTGCAAGCCGGCCGCTGAGGTGATGGTGGGTGCAGCAGAGAATGGTCCAGCTCCCTACAGGAGGAGATTTTACCTCAGGGCAGCGGTGATGAAGGATGATGAGGGGGAGAGGGGAGTAGTTGTTGCAGTTCTTACCCCTCTGATGCAACGTTGGTGTTGGTGCTGCAGCCCTACAGGCATCGGCGAGAAGAGTCACGGAGACTAGTTCAACTCAAACTCCTGTTTACTGGCTACCAGCAGATGTTAAACGTTACACGGTACAGTCCGATTTACGGGTGTCTGTTGCCAGTTCAGGGTCCCCCTTACAGAGTCTCTAGATCTTCTTTCTCTGTCTTTCGGGGTCTAATTGAGTCTTCTCCGTCTTTACCACCTTCACAGCGCTCTCCCACCAGTCCTACGGTCTGTAACTAGCTGATCAGGTTGGTCCCTTACCGGTACGGACGGGAGCAGCAGGAGCGCACAATTTCTCCCACCACCAGAATTCGGTCCGCAACCTCTAGTGTCCTTAACCTGTTTCATTCCTGAGGGGTGAGATGTCCTTGTGGCGCTAATGGTAACCCAATTACTATGGGCCCTCAGCTTGTCGGTCTGCGGTCAGAGGTGAACTGCTGACCGCCTCGGCTTCCTGTGTTGCCGGTGTTTTCCCCCAACGTGACCAGCTGGCTCAAACCAGTCCTGGTCCGTTGCCTTCTGTCCTGGGTCCCCACTTAAAGATGGGTATCCCTCCTGTCAGCGGTACTGTCAGGCCTGTCCTTCCTGACTGCCTTCCCAGCACTCTCTGAGGTAAACTGTCACTCACTCTCACTACTCTAGCCTAGGCTCCACCCCCTTTTGGGACCTACTAAATAACCAGTTCCCCCCTCTATTCTAGAGTAGCCTAGTTCTAGGTGTTGTGTGTGTAAAACCAGACTCCATAGGTTAAACCCCAAACTGACAACTTACAGAGATACCACATTTGTTGTTAAAGTGCAATACTTCCCTGTGGTGCCTAGCCAGAGGGGCACCACAGGTGAGTTCCAATGGCCCTGAAGCTTCAGGGAGACCCTGTACCCGGATATTATTGCGCCCGTCACGATTCTACGAATCTTCTAGATGATTGAAGATGAATGATAGTTGTTCAGAGTGCAAGTCCAAAAGCCTTTGTTGGTCTGTCGGATGGTTGGAATGGGAGGCTATGGAGGATTCTGAGATGGTTACCCTCTCTGTGACTTGAGAAACTAAAGATTGCAGGCTCTGAATCTCAGCCCTACAGAGGGACTCTAAGCGAGAGATGTAACCCTCCATGTCCTCTTTAGTAGGAATTGCCGCCATGCAGGTCTGAAGGTCTCTCAGCTCGCCCAACATTGTGTCCATCAGGGACGGCCAGGGTAGTGGGCCAGGGTCAAGGTGATGTGAGCTCCCAGAAGCTGAGGCGTCTTCCCCAACCAAACCGTCCGATACCCTGTATGTGATTCTTCTTGAAGCTGGGACGGGAGAGGGTGCAAGGATGGCGGAGCCTTCCCTGTATTGTCTATGAGGAATCTTTGGATGCCTCTGTCTCCTTGAGGAGTAGAGGTACCAGACTGGGCCGGAGACGTTTTCCTACTTCTAGACCTCATGGTGTATGGTATTAGAGAAGTATGGAGATTTAAAGCTTGATCTGTGATATGGGGCACACAAGCAAGCTCATAAACTGTAGTAGTCACTTGGTGCAAGTAGTAGGTGTACCTGAGAAAGTTATTTATTATGGGCACACAGGGTCGCTCAAGGCATGTTAGCAGCAGTGCACAGGTGTTTAGAGTGTTATATCTGTGGCACAGATGGTGCTGAGGTAAGCAGCGCAAAGCTGTAGACAGAGCAGAGATCACTTAGCTGTATGTGTTCAGGAGCCTTGTCCTCTCTCCGGTGCAGCAGCTCCAGAAGTCCCCTTCCAAAGTTGTGCCTTTCCTTTGGAGGATAACAGCAAGCCCCAGCCAGCAGTATCTGCAGATCCAGTCACGGACCTTTCACAGCGGCAGCAGATCAGTTGGCGGCCAGAAAGAAGGAGGTCGCTTTACCCGCACTGTCTCTTACAGGGAAGCTGTGGTATCTTGGGGATGTGGAGCCTTGTTGTCTCTGTAAAATGTGGCTGCGGTGGTGCATATAGAAGCCGCCAGAGACTGTCACAGTGTGACTGGGTGACCACTGGAGGGTTAGGCTATAGGTAGGGCGTCATTCGGTGCTCCAGTGTCGAGTAACAAGCAGGAGACCCCGGGAATCAGCAATGCTCTCAGCACAGGCGTCTATCTCGCGCCATCGCCAGGCCATGCCACCCCCTCTTTTTTTTTAAACTAACTTTACTGACAATGCACAAACCTAGCAATTCAACACTAACACATACAGGATTAGAGTTGTTGCAATAAACATATTCCAACAGCAGCCCTTAGCTGTCTGCCTTATTTGTGCTGAGAACAAAAAATACTGCAGAGGGCTACGTGTTTTTTTTATTATTTATTTATTTTTACAATACTATGATGGGAGTCAATGGGTGAGGGTCCGACAGCCAATTACAGACGCTGTCACAGAGAATGGACGTCTGTGATTGGCTGCTGGAGTAACCTGAAATCAACCCATACATTCTAGCATTTGCCCTGCTAGAATGTATGGGCTGATTCCAGATTACTGCAACAGCCAATCACAGATGCCTATTCTCTGTGACAGTGTCTGTGATTGGCTGTTGGAGCCAGTGCAGTGAATACCCCAGAAATAAAAGCAGTGAAATGTGGGACAGCGGAACGGCCGGACGCGATCAGTATGCTGCTGTTTAATCACTATTTTCTTTTTGTTATAGCCCCTGAACTGTAATATGGACTTCCCAGGGAAGTCCATGTTCAGGATCTGTGCCTGAACGCTAGGTGTTCGGTATGGACCCCCAAACTTTACAGTTCAGCTTCGTCCATCACTTTTTAGGACCCAAATTAATATAATGCATCCATTTGTTATTTGTAGCCTTTATTATTTCATCAGACCAGATGTGAGCTCTGACACAATATTGATGAGCTGTAGCTATGTGGAGTTTATCATTGCTGCAGCTTGCATTGTACTTGACACAAGAAGGCCACTGTATAGAACAGCGGTGCTGACATTGCTGGAACACCACCACTGCTTGAGGTGAGCAGCCACTGTTTTTGTTTCAACTTATGCCCTGTATCGGTTGAGTTGAATTTGTCAAGCATTGTACAACCACCTTGAATTTACAATACTGCTGAATTAGAGATGTTCAATGAGTCTGTGTGAAGAACTGCCTAAAAGTGCCAGATAACCACAACTCTTATCCGCAGGTGCCCATCAGTAAGACGTATTGCCTTTTACTGTACCTTTCATGTTATGCCCCCTTGCTGCTGGTTCTTCCTTTATGTCCAAGTGAAAAACTATTCTTAAGATGATAGTATTGGCCCTTTTCAGCTATCTGTCTGCTTCTCTCTCCATACGCGACCTTCATTTTGGCCTCTAAACATGAAGTGGCTAATTCACCTTAACAGGAGCAGACTCAGACAGAAGAGGTCGCTGTGCAAGAACAATATATCCAACAGCTCATCAATATAACAATACCACATATTTTGGAAGTCGAAGTGTGGTTGTAGAGGTTGCGCCAATGGTATGTCCATCGTTGCAACCTTCTGTTTTGGCTAATACATGTATAGAAAAGATTAGAATTGAAAAAGTATCTTGTGTTAAAGGAACTTACCAGAGGCAAGTTATTAACTGACAAGTAATTTAGTGGTTTTAATGTGAGATCCATAAGACACTTGTAACTTGAGCAGTGAGTTTACATTATGGAAACAGTATTTTATAGTGTCTGTGGATTCCTGTGGTGACACAACACCCCAAAATCAAGGATTCTTGAATTTTTTCGTATCTCCTCAGATACAATAATCTATAATTGACACAGTCAAATATGTCACATATATTTTCAGCCACAGATCCAGAGTTAATAAAGCCATATTTTTCTAAGAAATGCTCTCTGAATACACAGTAAGTTTGGCTTCATGTGATGTTAGTAAATTATGCACAGTAGGTCGCATCTGATCTCTGTCAGCAACATCCGCAAAGCAATGCTAAAAAAGGGAATTCTGAGCTGCAGGCAGCAATGTGAGTCCACTGAATGAGCTGTAGGTTTTCTCTTGTAGTTGTGTCTATGAGCAATGTATATGAAACTATGGACATAAATATTTCTTATGTTCTTTATATGTTTCAAATGTATTAAATAAGATTTTGAGCTTTTCTACTATTTGATCTCCAAGTTATTGATCTTCATCTGCAAAAGTAATGAGCATTAAGGCCGCTTCACACGCTAGGATATAGGTGAACGATATCGTTAGCTATGTCACGTGACTGCGATCCTTCCGACTTCGTTGGTGCGTTGTTTCACACACAAGGATATCGTTAACGATCCTAAATTTGGCAACACCCAGCGATGCGGAGAAGAATGTTTGAACGATGTTAAATAACGGCAGGAATAGGAGAAATATGAGAATGTCAACACACTGAACCATGTAGCTGCTTCACAGACGTTAATTGGACGACAACGATAGATTTGAGGTCCGGATGTCATTTTTTGGATAACATTCCAATGATTTTTCAATCCTACATAGTTCGTTTACATGCAAGGACGCACAAACGATATTGTTAGAACGTTCACAAATCCGTGATGTTTCAATAATATCGTTAACGATATCCTAGCGTGTGAAGCTGCCTTTAAACAGATTTTCCACATCTTTGCTAATAACTACCTATCATTAGGAAAGTTCATAAATATCAGCTAAGACATGACACCCCAGCCCATCAGTCAGACACCACAGCGTCATATGTAGTGGAACATCCACTTCACATTGTACGGAGCTGTAGTATTCTACCTCTACAAAGCCTATAAAGTGATGTGGAATGGTTTGATATAAGCGAGTAAAGTTGTTAAAGTCTTGGATTGCCCTTTAATTCACAATTACATCATTACTCAGTCAGTTTCGGATCACGCTGTGATGGGATGTTGCAGAGAATTATTGTGGAAGTTGTTTTTGGGAGTAATAAAGATGGGAAACAAGTTTGTGATTGTGTTATTTTTTACAAATAAATGATTTTTTATTTTTTCATTACTCAGAGGTTCATAACGACTGGGGCTAACATTGGCCCGACATTATGAACCTTAGGCTTGCTGACCAAACCATGAACAAACCATGATTTTATTAAGCAAAAAAACAGATCAAAGGACACACAAAATACCACACAGGCTTTAAAAACAATTGAAACGTTTAAACACACGAAGAACATCTAATGTCCATGCCCATAAGGCGTTAAAGTCAAAATTAATTGCAGGATCTGCTATATAAATTCATATGCTTCACAGAAGATTATAGTACTGGTGTGTATCCACTTATTTGATGACGTGTCTGGTTCGTATTATATTAAGGCCCCTGGGCAGACTTGTATCAAAATTTAGGGTAACCCAACAATGAGGAAGGATACATACATGAAGCTGTAGAGATCGAAAATACAGGAAGGACTAATAAGAAAACCAAAAGAAACCATGTATAGTTGTGGCCAAAAGTATTGACACCCCTGCAATTCTGTCAGATAATACTCAGTTTCTTACTGAAAATTATTGCAATCACAAATTCTTTGGTATTATTATCTTCATTTAATTTGTCTTCAATGAAAAAACACAAAAGAGAATGAAGCAAAAAGCAAAACATTGATCATTTCACACAAAACTTCAAAAATGGGCCAGAGAAAAGTATTGGCACCCTCAGCCTAATACTTGGTTGCACAACCTTTAGCCAAAATAACTGCGATCAACTGCTTCCGGTAACCATCAACGAGTTTCTTACAATGCTCTGCTGGAATTTTAGACCATTCTTCTTTGGCAAACTGCTCCAGGTCCCTGATATTTGAAGGGTGCCTTCTCCAAACTGCCATTTTTAGATCTCTCCACAGGTGTTCTATGGGATTCAGGTCTGGACACATTGCTGACCACCTTAGAAGTCTGCAGTGCTTTCTCTCAAACCATTTTCTAGTGCTTTTTGAAGTGTATTTTGGGTCAATGTCCTACTGGAAGACCCATGACCTCTGAGGGAGACTCAGCTTTCTCACACAGGGCCCTATATTATGCTGCAAAATTTGTTGGTAGCCTTCAGACTTCATAATGCCATGCATACGGTCAAGCAGTCCAGTGCCAGGGGCAGCAAAGCAACCCAAAACATCAGGGAACCTCCACCATGTTTGACTGTAGGGACCGTGTTCTTTTCTTTGAATGCTTCTTTTTTTCTCCTGTAAACTCTATGTTGATGCCTTTGCCCCAAAAGCTCTTATTTTGTCTCATCTGAGCAGAGAACATTCTTCCAAAACGTTTTAGGCTTTCTCAGGTAAGTTTTGGCAAACTCCAGCCTGGCTTTTTTATGTCTCGGGGTAAGAAGTGGGGTCTTCCTGGGTATCCTACCATACAGTCCCTTTTCATTCAGACGCCGATGGATAGTACGGGTTGACACTGTTGTACCCTCGGACTGCAGGGCAGCTTGAACTTGTTTGGATGTTAGTCAAGGTTCTTTATCCACCATCCGCACAATCTTGCGTTGAAATATCTTGTCAATTTTTCTTTTCAGTCCACATCTAGGGAGGTTAGCCACAGTGCCATGGGCTTTAAACTTCTTGATGACACTGTGCACGGTAGACACAGGAACATTCAGGTCTTTGTAGATGGACTTGTAGCCTTGAGATTGCTCATGCGTCCTCACAATTTGGTTTCTCAAGCCCTCAGACAGTTCTTTGGTCTTCTTTATTTTCTCCATGCTTAATGTGGTACACACAAGGACACAGGACAGAGGTTGAGTCAACTTTAATCCATGTCAACTGGCTGCAAGTGTGATTTGGTTATTGCCAACACCTGTTAGGTGCCACAAGTAAGTTACAGGTGCTGTTAATTAAACAAATTAGAGAAGCATCACATGATTTTTCTAACAGTGCCAATACTTTTGTCCACCCCCTTTTTTATGTTTGGTGTGGATTTATATCCAATTTGGCTTTAGGACAATTCTTTTTGTGTTTTGTCATTGAAGACAAATTAAATGGAGATAATAATACCAAAGAATTTGTGATTGCAATCATTTTCAGTAAGAAACTGAGTATTATCTGACAGAACTGCAGGGGTGTCAGTACTTTTGGCCACAACTGTACAATCAGAGTTGAAATGTCTGATGACAAGTACTGTGTACTGGTATATTCGATTTCGCTTGCAAACAAGGTGAATATAAGTCAAAAAGAACTCCTGTTGGCTACAATTTAAAGCGCCACTACAACATTTTTTTTATCTTCCACTGCTGCAGAGGTGTTTTAAAAGTATGTCCCCCACTCTTGTACACACCCTCTGACTTTTTCATACTTTACCGACCTTACTCCGGTCAGACAACGCCATCTTGTGCCCATAGCTTCTGGCTATGTCCCAGGCGCTCAGTGCATCTTTATAAGAGCCAGTTCAGGGCATGAACAAGGCTCCCATAGAGATGTAATGAAGAGTTACCTCTGGCATGCTCATGAAACACTTGAGCTGCCAGCAGGTCAGTTTTCACCGTAGATCGACCAGGTTGCCCATTGAAAAAGGGTGAAGGTGGTGGAAGGTGACTATAAAACAAGACTTTAACATTTAAAGCACTACTACAGCGGTGAAATAAAAATGAAATGCTGTAGTGATGCTTTAAATATTACAGAGCTCCATACTTGTGTCAATACGCTACCAGGGGGTAAACGTGATGGTAATGAAAGAGCAGCAGACAGACCCTACAACTAAGGTTGGCTTGATAAGACAAGCAGTAGATTTCAAATTATCCCTGGTGCCTGTTAGACAATAAAGCTAAACTGTAGTCGTGATCAAAGTTGTCCATTAATGAAGAAGATCGTAAAAAAATGCCAAGCTGCTGCCAGGTTTTACTGTGAATTTTACCAGTATTTTTTCACTGTGTTCTCAGCACAAGACATTTCAAGAAGTCTGTAATGAACAGCTCTTATGTCCTCACAGCAGGCAATGCTGGCAGTATCTAAAACACCGACCTGATGCTTACTGCTCCACTCAGTTTTCAAAACGGTTGTCAAACAGCACGTATCAAGTGACATGTCTGTCGTGTCTTGTGTATACTTCTACTACATATATTGATTCTTATTTAGAAAAAAAATGTCTGTTGGGAAATGCAGTAGTAATAAAGGTAGGAATAGTAATAATGATAGTAGTAATGGAGGTAGTAGCAAGGGTAATACCGTAATAGTAATGGTAGTAGTAGTCATAACTGCAGAAGTAGTAGTAACAGTAGTAGAAGCAAGTGTAGTAATAGTAATGTTAGTAGTAGTAATTGCAGAAGTAGTAGTAGCAATGATAGTAGTAATTTTAGTAGTAATGGTAGAATTTGTAGTATTAGTATTGATAGTAGTAATGGTAGTAGTTATAATGGTAGAAGTAGTAATTGTAGGAGTATGTGTAATGACCGGAGGTCCTATTAAGATCCAGTGAGTCACAGACTGAGACAGAGGCAGAAATAAACAACAGTATTTCTACTGATATGGGGATCAAGGTATGGTTCAGTAAGGAATGTAAGTCTCAAAATCCCCTTAAAATATTACCAATAACAGTTTAACACCCTCAGCGTTAGCCGACATCAATGCACCGATCTCAGAGTTCCCAGGGTATGTAAATCACACTCAGAACCAGGAACAAATTTACCTACACGTTAGACTTATCAAGGATTTAACTTAACTAAAGGCTATGTACATCAACTGTGGGCGGTCTGATGGGACCTCTGAGATGGCACACTGAGTATAACTTATCACAGTTAATAACAATACATTACACTATATCAATGCTGGCTATACACTTAGCACAGGGATACCTGGGTATCTCAAAACTATGGTACCATCAACCTCAAATGTAGCTTTACACCGATGTATATTCCACGTGGGCTGCAGCAAGTCCAGAAAAAGAAAAAGAAAAGAAAAACCTTGGCGCCAAAAAAAAACTATTGTAAAACAGCAGAATTTGGCAGCTTACCAGCCAATGCCAGATTCACATGTCCAGTACTTTAGTTCTGTAAGCTTGGGGTGCAATCTGTGGAGCACTCTTTTCCAGGGCTTGTCAGGACCTTGTCAGGATCCTCCCAATGTGGTGGCACCGGACACCGGCTCTCCTTTCGCAGTCACTCACGGCCTTCTTGGACGCCAATCACTTGCTCCATCAGGGGGAACATCTCCTCAGCCCCTTGTCAGGATCCTCCCAATGTGGATGGCACCGGACGCTGGCTCTCCTTTTGCAGTCACTCACGGCCTTCCTGGACGCCAATCACTCGCTCCATCAGGGGGAACATCTCCTCAGCCTCTCCTCGGATGCTGGACACTTGCTCAGTTCAAGATAAAGTCTTTAGTCCACACAACAGGGCTTGCAAACAACTTTAAAGGCCCATATAGCTTGCACTGGCTCTGCTGTAATCCTTACACTAGTAATGGCCACCGCAGAGAGCGATCAACAACAACAGGAGCAACTGACAGAGCCGTCACCAAGGCAACCAGAGATTGTGCTTTCACTTTCCTAGACACAGAGCAGTCACCATGGCAACCAGAGACTGTGTTTTTCACTTTCCTGGGCCACTACAAAATGGCAGTCTGCTTGGTTTTAGCAGCTTATTAGTTTACTCTCTTACATATGCATAGTTGTAAGCGACTGTACATTTCTGAACAGTTCATAAATTATCCAAGAAAGTAGATGCATCTGTGATTTTCTTTTCATTTCAATTATGCTGTTGTGCTTGTAATTGTCGACATCTTATAGGTGTGTTCATGTGTTCATATAACTATTTTAATCTTTATATCCAGTCATGGATAAAAGTGTTGGCACCCTTGAAATTATTTCAGAAAATGATTGCAATTACACATGTTTTGGACATACACTTGTTTATTTCTTTTGTGTGTATTGGAAAAGCACAAAGAATCAGAGAAACAAAGGCACATTGGACATAATATCACACAAAGGCCGTGTCCACACTCCTCCGCTGTAAGTATTTAGCAGTTCTCCGCCAATCTTTACTGGAGGCACTGGAAATGCCAGAGTCTATTTCCAATGAGACCCTTGTCTAATCATAGTTAGTGCTGCTGATCAGAACCTACGCCCAAATTGATCGTATTTAACGCGATGATGTGTTCGTAGAAGGGTTATCTTCACCTTCAAAGGACTATGAGACAAGATACTATCTATTTCTCCATCTTTTGCTGAGTCCAACATAATTGGTCTGCATGAAAAGCGTAAAGTGCGGAGAACCTCATCATAATACTGAACCACTAACAAAGTGACGTCTGTGACGCATCCTGAGAGACCACAAATGACGATGGAGTTAAGTGGATACCAGGACATCTAGTCTCTCCCTTCTTCTCCCCTTAATCCCTTGATCGGTAAATAGGGTAAGAAGAGGGTCAGCCGCCGAGGTTTGGGGGCACCGCACAAAATTAGGGTGTTAAATCCTCCAATGCTAGGTAGGCAAATGAGAGTAAAGGGACATTAGAAAATTTCCCCACCTTTGCGTCACACTTACTATTGATTAGTGGCTTTTTATGTCAAATTTGGTGTGTTGTTTGGGTCGTTAGACCTTTTTATTAATTGTTAATAAAAATTTATACTTTTACATAATTTTTGAAGCTGTTAAAATTTATCTCTAATAACCAATACAATAGTTACCTCCTAAAGAAATTGTTTTTTCTATAAAAAAAGATAACAAAGTGAAGCCACAAGTTAGTGGCCTTGATACCCCAACCCGTGAGGTTGCAATGTCAGGCGCTTCCAAAACTCTTTATCGTATCTACACCATGTGTTACCCACATGTAATTTATACGAATTATAGATGGAATCTAAATAAATGAACATCACAGAACAACATGCTTTTGACTAATTATGAACCCCATAACTTCAAAAGCCTGAAGCCAGTTATTCACGGTCTTAGCATCCTTCGGCTTACGATCCAAAGGTTTCTCCCCAATACAATGCTTCTTATCGATTGTGTATTGGTCAGTAAATACTAGAGCCCAAATATCAATGTAATTGTTAGCCCAAATTTTGTTTCCTGTTTCCTGAGCTAAAAGGGAAATCAAGGAGGTATCCTTATATAAATCGGCATGAACTGGAGGGGCTCCTTCTGGGTATACTGGATTAATAGCAAAGGGTTAATGTAAACTATGTTACCTCCTGGAGAAGAAATTTGGTCGACTAAGGCTTTAAGACCAGAGTAACTAAAAGTCAGCTGCAGTCAACACTAAGTATGCTAATTTGAATCTAGAAATGCATTACAGATAATGAATAATGAAAAATAGAGACCCCTTAGCTAGTACGTGGCCATGTTTGGAGGAAGAGAAATGCTGCCTATAACTTAAAGAACACTATCCCCACAGTCAAGCATGGCGGTGGAAATATTATATTTTTGGGGTTGTTTCTCTGCTAAGGGCACATGACTACTTCACCGAATCAATGGGACAATGGATGGAGCCATGTGTGGCGCCCCACCATGTAGGTGCCACAAAAGGGGTACTGCACCCAGAAAAGTGGTGTAGTCACTCAACTGCAATTGGAACTATGGTCACTAGGTGGAACCCTAAAGTTAACACCCACACACTAGAATAGTAGGTGGGAGGGACCCGGGAGGAGATATAGTGGCCTCTAGGGGAACTAGTGAGCAGACAGTGAGTGAGGAGTTGGAGAGAGCCAGGCAGCCAGCCTGAAGGGAGCAAGGAGGGTCTCCTCGGCTGAGGGCCCAGAAAAGCAAAAGTACAGATCCCAGAGAAAGAGAAGGAGAGCAAGTAACCAAGCAAGGGAGTTCGCTATAGTGGGGAAGCGAGTAACCTGAATGTTTGCCCCAAAGGAAGAAACCGGGTACCGGAGCCTGCAACTGTGAGTTCCTACACGGCTCATAGAGAATCCGATGATCGAGGATATTACAGATACGGCCCCGACTACCAAAGAGCCCAAAAGAAGGGAATCAATTCTGCAGTTGGATCCTGCAAAGGACAGTAAAAGGTTCACCCGACGGGTACAGGGGAGAGGAGACTAGAGAAACAGCAGGAGGTCATATCATCTTTAAGAGTCAGACTTCACTGCCACTGGAAGGCAAAGAAAAGAAAGGAACAAGAAAGGTACATAAGGAGGGATCCATCTAACGGCCAGAAATTCCATTTGCAGCATCCGTAGCATTTGACATTATACCATCTACTGCACTGCTGAACTGTATGACTTTGGAGAAGTTTCCGTAAAGGTACCCGGTGAAGTGAAGTCCTGACTCTGCTGCATCCTTTCCTTTATAAACTGTTTTCTTACAGAATCGCTGCCCCGGCGGTCCAGTCCCGCCTGTGGGGGACTAATCCATCTGAGCAGCAATACCATCAACCACCGGAGGCCTGTGGCGGCGCTGGTGAGCATCACCAGACACTGCAGGTGGAGTCACGACAAACTTTTTACATAATCCCTGTAAATAGACCCCTCTTTCTCATTGACCACCAGGGCCACGGCCTCGGGCAGCCACCCGTGACACCCCAGACTGCAACCGAGCCCGAGAGCCGAGTATCCGAGCCCTGGGTGTGCGTCACATGAACCATAATATTCAGAGTAACAATCTCCTTCCCTGTGCGAGGCCATTAACAATGGGTCGTGGCTGGGTCTTTCAGCATGACAATGACCCAAAACATACAGTCAAGGCAACAGAGAAGTGGCTACAAAAAAAGCACATTGAGGTCATGGAGTGACCTAGCCAGTCTCCAGACCTTAATCACATAGAAAACTGATGGGGGGAGCTGAAACTCTGAGTTGCCAAGGACAACCTCAAAATCTTAATGATTTAGAGATGATCTGCCAAGAGGAGTGGACCAAAATTCCTCCTGACATGTGTGCAAACCTCATAATCAACTACAAGAAACGTCTGACTACTATACTTGCCAATAAGGGTTTTGCCACCAAGTATTAAGTCTTGCTTGCCATGGTGATCAAATACTTATTTCTCTCTGCAAAATGCAAATAACTTTATATAATTTAGACAATGTGATTTTCTGGATTTTAATTTTGGTATTCTATTTCTCACTGTAAAAATTAACCTTAAAATTATAGACTGCTCATGTCTTTGTCAGGTGGCAAATTACAAAATCAGCAAGGGATCAAATAATTATTTCTTTCAATGTATAAACCCTTTTCAGGCCAATAATTCATTAAAATGCACTATTTAACCTTTTTTGGAGGTAAAAATGGGCCTTCTTACTACTCAAGCCCCTGTGAAGCTGCACAGATTGAACCAATGATATATACACCCACGCCTCCCAAGGTGAACCTATACGGCCCTGCATCCTTCCTCATCTGTCAGCGCTTAGATGCAAAATGACGTTTAGGGTTTCACTCAGCAACAGTATATGCAGTTTACTACCGGGAACATAGGTACAGGTTAACTTCTAAGGTAATCATTTTGATTTATTAAGTAAAAAATAAGTATTTTCAACTTAGGGTGTGTCATCAGATTTCAGAATATACATGTCAAAGATCTCTTAGACTTGATGATGTCAGTATTCTTAATTAACTAAAGCATGTAGAAGCACTATATATTCTATCTTGCTAATTTTCCATGACATATTTAAGATAGATAGATAGATAGATAGATAGATAGATAGATAGATAGATAGATAGATAGATAGATAAATAGATAGATAGATAGATCGATCCTGAAGGCATTACATTCTTACTGTCATTTTTTGGGATACATTTTTATTTGACCTCCATGACTGTTTCTTGTGGTAACATAATAATATATTGGGTGAACTCTCATATTTATTTTACAATGTCAAAGCCAAGTGTTTTGTTCACTAGGCAAAAAAGAGCAAAAACAAGCTGAAGAGAGTTTACATGTTACCACTAAATGGCAGGTATTGCTGCCAGGCAAATCTCTTCAAGCTTATGTGGATCAAGGAAGATGTAGCTGCAAAAAGAAAATTCTGTATTGATGTCAAGCAAAATAATCACTAGTTCTGGTATAAAGATAAAAAGACAACTGAATACTGTAAAGATTTCAAGATAATTGTAAAAAACTTACTTGAGAGAGTCGAAGTACAAAAGGAAACCTAGCAAATATAGAGTATAATACTTCTAAAACTCATAGCTTAGTTTGAAGGACAGGAAAACCCAGGTGAACGTTTTACACGTGAAACAGACTTAAATGCAATGTTTAGATTTACTGGAAGTCTCCACCAAATCTCCAGTGAGAAGGAGAAAGTGATGGAGTACCGTATATACTCGTGTATAAGCCGACCCGTGTATAAGCCGACCCCCCTACTTTTGCCCCCAAAAACTGGGAAAACTTATTGACTCGCGTATAAGCCGAGGGTGGACTCCAGCATAGGTATACAACCCCCAGCAGTGAGGTATACAGCAGCCTCCCCAGTGGTAGTATACAGCAGCAGCCCCAGTGGTATATACAGCAGCAGCCCCAGTGGTAGTATACAGCAGCCCCAGAGGTATATACAGCCCCAGAGGTATATGCAGCCCCAGAGGTATATGCAGCCCCATATGCAGCCCCAGAGGTATATGCAGCCCCATATGCAGCCCCAGTGGTATATGCAGCCCCAGAGGTATATGCAGCCCCATATGCAGCCCCAGAGGTATATGCAGACCCAGAGGTATATAAAGCAGCCCCCCCCATATCAGTATACAGGCCCCCCCTTGGGTAGTAATCCTGTAAAGGAAGAGATTAGTATACTTATCCTTCCGCTGTCCCGCTGCCGCTGTCCCGCCGCCATCACGCTCCTCCATCTTCATCCAGCGTCTTCCGTCTTCTTTCGGCTTCCTCCTCTGTCGCGCAGGCAATGACGTCATTGCCTGCGACCATCGGAGGAAGCCGGAAGAAGACGGAAGACGCTGGATGAAGACGGAAGAGGGCGATGGCGGCGGCGGGACAGCGACAGCGGGACAGCGGAAGGATAAGTGTGTGGCGCCCCTGCAGGTATGCGCCACAGAATGGTATTACACTTGAATATAAAATGTGTTTTTACTTGTAAGTTGCCAGGTTACGATTTAATGCTTATGGAGTCTATTTTTAGCACTCACCTAGGACCACACCACTTAGTGTAGGGGAAACTGACTTTATGGTAGGTTCCACAGGTGGTGGGCGGAGCTTAGGATAGAGTTAGAGTGACAGTTAGGATTTTACCTCAGACGGCGTTGGGAAGGCAGACAGTGTGGTCACGCCTGGCAGCCTGAGCTGAGTGGAGGGTACCCCATCTATATGTGGGGGCCCAGGACAGATGGCAACTGACCCTGACTGGTAGGAACCAGCTGGTCATGTTGAGGGTTCACAGGTGACACGGACTACCGAGGCAGCCAGGAGTTCATCCCTGACTGCGAAGCCGACGAGCTGCAGGCCCAACCAGACCGGGTTGCTGACAGCACCACAAGTTACCTCACCCCTCATGCCCAAAAGACGGTCCTACACTAGTGAGGAAAGACTGAAACCCGGTGTCAAGTGGGAAACTTGTGCGTTCCTGCTGTTCCCATTTGGACTGGTAATAGTCAATTTAATCCTACTAGACACAGACTGCAGGACTGGCGGGTGAGCTCTGCGAAGGTGGGAAAGAAGGAAAGATCTAGAAAGAGAATAGAAACCCTGAAAGACAAAGAAGGAACATCTATAGACTCCTTAAGAGGAAAATCCTGAGTTGGTGACAACCCTCTAAACCAAACTGTACCGTGTATTGTTATATCATCATCCGGTACCGAGTAAAGCAAAGTTAAACAAGAACTGGTTTCTGTTATTCTTCCTGCCGCAGCTCAAAGGACTCATCATCATCAACATCAACAGCAGAAGGGTAAGAACTGCACCACCATTTAACATCACTGTCCTCCCTCACCGTCTCATATACCATCATAGCTGCCCTGAGGTAAAGCTCCACCTGTGGGGAGCTGTACCACACACTGCTGCCCCCTCCATCACCTCAGTGGCCGGCTGGCAGCGCTGGTACCACCTTACCAGACCCTACAGGTGGCGTCACGTTCCCCTGTAAATAACCCCCTTTCACCCCCACCGTTTACCAACAACACCTGGTATAGTTGTTCGCCAGGGCACGGCACCGGGGATACCGACCACCCGTGACATCCCACACAGAAGCCCCGGTGACCGAGTACCCCACGCACCCCAGCTCTGGTCGAAACAAATTGGCGTCACGAACAGGACGAGCCAGCCTGGTATCTACCGGGTGAAGTGTGCCTTAAGAACTTTATTACTGTTTAACTGTGTGGATTATAAGAACTGTGCCGAGCCGCCATTACATCGCCTCACAAAATTCAAACTGCGTCACTGCAGCAGGAGAAAGAGCGGGAAGATAAGCCCCGCCCCCTTCGCTCTGCCGAGGAGTGACGAAGGCAGTGGCGGGCTCCGGAAAAGCCCGAAGGAGTTGCCCACAGAAACTTCGTGGTGGGCGGGCTTAAAAGTGCAGCAACAACAATGTGCCGGCCTAGGGGTGTGCCTCGGCCCCTCAGCATACTTGGGCCATTTAAGAGGCGTCAGAAAGTCTCCCCGCCCCCATTGCTCTCAATCAACCAAGGGGGCGGGTCGAGCGCCAGCCCACACCGGTTATGGACTATAAGAACTAAGCAGGATGCGGCCGGGAGCGGACTCAATATACCTGGTCAGGCTCCGGACCTGTTACCTGTAACCGGCTGTGAGGCAATGGCAGTCCCAGCTGCTGATTCCCTGGGACCAATTTATGCACCCCTTGTGGAGCCCGGAGAGGAGGATATCACCAAGACGGAGGAGGACTTCATCCAGTTCCTGAAGGAGCTGGTGGTACAGAGGAGGCCGGGCCCCGCGAGCTATGGAGGGTCGCGGTACCAGCATCCGCAGCAGCGGTTGGAGAGAGGAGAGTCCATTTATCTGCAGTTCCCCAGGGTCACCTGGACCGGGACCTGTATTGTGGGGATAAATAAACGCCACGCAGGTCTCAGTGGGAGGTTTGCAAACCGGGTCAGTAAGTTGAGCAATAAAGAGTTAACCCGGTATTGCACTGTTCAAAGTGTGAGCAGAATTGTTTAAAATGCATATTTTTCTGGAATTGCACTGTTTCTTTTTCCTTTTCAGCACTTGATGGACAGTAACCAAAGAACTTGTTACCTGGTCCCAGTTGGGCCAGTATGGACTAGATTATAGTCAAAGTTTGATGCAACGTTATAAGCAATGCGCCTCCCTAATAGGGAAGAAAAGAAGCAATCTTATTGTTGATATCTGTTCTAAATGTTCAATGTTATATGTAAAATGCATTTTTGTATTTCAGGTTTGGTTTGACACCCGCGGACGGGTGTGTTTCACCAAGGGGGTGTGTGGCGCCCCTGCAGGTATGCGCCACAGAATGGTATTACACTTGAATATAAAATGTGTTTTTACTTGTAAGTTGCCAGGTTACGATTTAATGCTTATGGAGTCTATTTTTAGCACTCACCTAGGACCACACCACTTAGTGTAGGGGAAACTGACTTTATGGTAGGTTCCACAGGTGGTGGGCGGAGCTTAGGATAGAGTTAGAGTGACAGTTAGGATTTTACCTCAGACGGCGTTGGGAAGGCAGACAGTGTGGTCACGCCTGGCAGCCTGAGCTGAGTGGAGGGTACCCCATCTATATGTGGGGGCCCAGGACAGATGGCAACTGACCCTGACTGGTAGGAACCA
Organism: Allobates femoralis; assembly: GCA_033576535.1. Classification (NCBI taxonomy): domain Eukaryota; kingdom Metazoa; phylum Chordata; class Amphibia; order Anura; family Aromobatidae; genus Allobates; species Allobates femoralis. The sequence goes on along the minus strand of JARQOC010000002.1, from coordinate 478,529,960 downwards.
GCTGGTCATGTTGAGGGTTCACAGGTGACACGGACTACCGAGGCAGCCAGGAGTTCATCCCTGACTGCGAAGCCGACGAGCTGCAGGCCCAACCAGACCGGGTTGCTGACAGCACCACAAGTTACCTCACCCCTCATGCCCAAAAGACGGTCCTACACTAGTGAGGAAAGACTGAAACCCGGTGTCAAGTGGGAAACTTGTGCGTTCCTGCTGTTCCCATTTGGACTGGTAATAGTCAATTTAATCCTACTAGACACAGACTGCAGGACTGGCGGGTGAGCTCTGCGAAGGTGGGAAAGAAGGAAAGATCTAGAAAGAGAATAGAAACCCTGAAAGACAAAGAAGGAACATCTATAGACTCCTTAAGAGGAAAATCCTGAGTTGGTGACAACCCTCTAAACCAAACTGTACCGTGTATTGTTATATCATCATCCGGTACCGAGTAAAGCAAAGTTAAACAAGAACTGGTTTCTGTTATTCTTCCTGCCGCAGCTCAAAGGACTCATCATCATCAACATCAACAGCAGAAGGGTAAGAACTGCACCACCATTTAACATCACTGTCCTCCCTCACCGTCTCATATACCATCATAGCTGCCCTGAGGTAAAGCTCCACCTGTGGGGAGCTGTACCACACACTGCTGCCCCCTCCATCACCTCAGTGGCCGGCTGGCAGCGCTGGTACCACCTTACCAGACCCTACAGGTGGCGTCACGTTCCCCTGTAAATAACCCCCTTTCACCCCCACCGTTTACCAACAACACCTGGTATAGTTGTTCGCCAGGGCACGGCACCGGGGATACCGACCACCCGTGACATCCCACACAGAAGCCCCGGTGACCGAGTACCCCACGCACCCCAGCTCTGGTCGAAACAAGTATACTAATCTCTTCCTTTACAGGATTACTACCCAAGGGGGGGCCTGTATACTGATATGGGGGGGGCACTGTATACTGTATACATTGTATACAGTATACAGTGACTCGCGTATATGCCGAGGGGGGACTTTTCAGCCCAATTTTTGGGCTGAAAAACTCGGCTTATACGCGAGTATATATGGTATTTTCCTCTTTTCTCCTGTATTCTTAACAACAAACACATGATAAACCTTGAGTAACACCCAGTAGCGTAACTAGAGTTCGGTGGGCCCCGGTGCGAAATCTAGATCTGGGCCCCCCCCCCGCACACAAGTCGGTCAGATGTACGGGTCCCGTGTAACATTCTAAATACTTTAAAGACTCACAGATTGACCCCTCTCGCCCTTCATTATGTATTAACCTTTCATGGCCCAGCCTATTTTGACCCTAAAGACCTTGGCATCAATTCTGACCAGTGCGCCTTTATGAGGTAATAACTCTGGAACGCTTCAACGGATCCCATCGATTCTGAGATTGTTTTTTCATGACATATTGCGCTTCATGTTAGTGCTAAATTTAGGTCGATAATGTTTGCTTTTATTTGTGAAAAAGTCAAAATGGCAAAAATGTTGAAAATGTAGCAATTTTCAAATTTGTAATTTTTATTTTGCTAAACCAGAGAGTTATGTGACACAAAATAGTTAATAAATAACATTTCCCACATGTCTACTTTACATCAGCACCATTTTGGAATTATTTTTTTTCATTAGGAAGTTATAAGGGTTCAAAGTTCATCAGCAATTTCTAATTTTTCCAGCAAAATTTACAAAACCATTTTTTTAGTGACCACATCACGTGAAGTCACTTTGAGGGGTGTACATGACAGAAAACACCCAAAAGTGACACCATTCCAAAAACTGTACCCCTCTAGCTACTCAAAACTACATTCAAGAAGATTATTAACCCTTCAGATGCTTCACAGGAACTAAAGCAACGTGGAAGGAAAAAATTGACATGATAATTTTTCTAACAAAAATGTTCTTTTAGCCTCAATTCTTTCATTTTCACATTTTCATTTTCACATGATACACCACTGTTTGGGCGCACGGCAGGGCTCAGAAGGGAAGGAGCGCAATTTGACTTTTGGAGCTAATTTTCCATTCAAAAAGTGAAATGGTGCTCCTTCACTTCTGAGCCCTGCCGTGCACCCAAACAGTGGTTTATGACCACATATGAGGTATCAGTGTACTCAGGAGAAATTGCCCAACAAATTTTAGGAGGCATTTTATCCTGTTGCCCATGTGAAAATGAAAAAAATTTAGGCTAAAAATTTTTTTTTGTGAAAACAATAGTACTTTTTCATTTTTATGGATCAATTTGTGAAACATCTGGGGGTTCAAAGTGCTCACCACCCATCTAGACAAGTTCCCTGGGGGGTCTAGTTTTCAAAATGGGGTCACTTGTGGGGAGCTTCAATGTTTAGGCACACAGGGGCCCTCCATACACGACATGGTGTCCACTAATAATTCCAATTGTTAGAGGACACCATATGGCATATGGTGAGCCCCTGTGTGCCTAAATATTAGAGCTCCCCCACAAGTGACCCCATTTTGGAAACTAGACCCCCAAGGAACTTATCTAGATGCATAGTGAGCACTTTTAACCCCCACGTGCTTCACAAATTGATCTGTAATTATAAAAAATAACTTTTTTTCCACAAATTGTTTCTTTTTTCATTTCTACGGATTAATTTGTGAAGCACTTGGGGGTTCAAAGTGCTCACTATGCATCTGGATAAGTTCCTTGGGTTCTAGTTTCCAAAATGGGGTCACTTGTGGGGGAGCTCTAATGTTTAGGCACACAGGGGCTCTCCATATGCAACATGGTGTCCGCTAACAATTGGAATTATTAGCTGACACCATGTCGCGTATGGAGAGCCTTTGTGTGCTTAAACATTAGAGCTACCCCACAAGTGACCCCATTTTAGAAACTAGACCCCCAAGGAATGTATCTAGATGCAAAGTGAGCACTTTGAACCCCCAGGTGCTGCACAAATTAATCTGTAAATATGAAAAAGAAAATTTGTGTGAAAAATAAGTACTTTTTCCTTATTACGGATCAATTTGTGAAGCACCTGGGGGTTCAAAGTGCTCACTATGCATCTAGATAAATTCCCTGGGGGTTCTTGTTTCCAAAATGGGGTCACTTGTGGGGAAGCTCCAATGTTCAGGCACACAGGGAGGGGCTCTCCATACGCGACATGGTTTCCGCTAACAATTGTAGCTAATTTTCTATTGAAATTGTTAGTGAACACCATGTCGCGTATGGAGAACCCGTGTACCACCAGCACAAGGGCAACTGGAGAAGTTGGGGTACAGCACCAGAAAATGGTGCTTCTAATGAATGTGCTATTTTCTAGGGTGACTGTGGGTTGCAATTTGCAGCGTGGGGTGCCCACAATGTTTGGGTATCTCCACGCTGAGGATTCCACACCCCCAGCTGCCATGTTGTACCTGGCTGGCTACCAAAAATACAGGGAAGGCCTTTTTTTTTCTAGAACTGATTTTAGAAAAAAAAATGACTTGGGGCTCCGCCATATTTTTGGTCCAGCCAGTTACAACTTGGCAGCTACGGACTGCCACCAACCCCTAGCTGTCTCGTTGTACCTGGCTGGCAACCAAAAATACAGCGAAGCCCATTTTTTTTTATTTCTAGAACTAGTTCTAGAAAAAAAATGGCACGGGCTCCACCATATTTTTGGCCCATCCAGGTACAACTTGGCAGCTGGGGACTGGAATCCTCAATATGGAGAAACCCAAGCGTTGTGCAAATTGCAGCCCACAGCCGCCCCAGAAAAAGGCGCATTCATTGAAGCGCCATTTTCTGGTGCAATACCCAGGCTCTTCCAATTGCCCTGGTGCCGGTGGCAAACTGCGTAATAAAGGGGTTAATGCCAGTTTTTTTATTGACAGCTGGCACTAAGCCCGAGATTCATAATTTCGGGCCAATGTTAGACCCGGCCACTAGGAATCTCTAGTAAATAGTCAAAAAATACACCACACAGAGAAAAATCTTTTTATTTGAAAAAAATACACAAACAAAATTCGGACTCCATCTTTATTATAAAAATCCGACATAGTCCACAACGAAGGTCCCACGACGCTTGATCGCCTCTGACGTAGTCCACAACGAAGGTCCCACGACGCTTGATCACCACTGCTACATCCAGAGATTGCAGCAAGGGAACAAGTGTCCTCTTCCTACAGACTCTGGGGTCAGTGTTATGGTGCACTGTATGGCAATGATCTGTGATACAGTGCACCATGACTATGATCTCAGAGACTACAACGAGAAGACACTTGATCCCTTGTTGCACCCATCCATCCACCCATGTTTCCATCCATCCACCCATGCACCCATCCATCCATGCACGCATCCACGCATGCACACATCCATGCACGCACGCACACATTCATGCATGCACGCACACATCGACGCACACACACATCCATGCACGCACTCATCCATGCACGCACAAATCCACACATGCATACATCTATGCACGCACACATCCACGCACAGACATCCACACATGCAGAGACATCCATGCACGTACACCTCCACGCATGCAGACATCCACGCACGCACACATCCATCCATGCACGCACACATCCATGCACGCAGAGACATCCACGCAAGCAGAGACATCCACGCACACAGAGACATCCATGCATGCATACATCCATGCATGCACACATCCACACACGCAGAGATATCCATGCATGCACACATCCATGTACACACACATCCACACATGCACACATCCACGCACACAGAGACATCCACGCATGCACACATCCACGCATGCAGACATCCATGCATGCACACATCCATGCATTCACACATCCATGTACACACCCATGCATCCATCCATCCGCCCATGCATGCACTCATGCACCCATCCATCCACCCATGCATGCACCCATGCACCCATCCATCCATCCACCCATACATGCACCCATGCACCCATCCACCCATGCATGCACCCATCCATCCACCAATGCATGCAACCATGCATCCACGCATGCACCCATACATCCATTCATACTTACCTCATTCACGATCCACCAGTGAGGAGGAGCCCAGGAGAGGAGGAGGGGCCACACGGAGCAGAGGAGGCTGGTCGGCGGGTGCAGCCCTCCGGGAGAGGTGAGGTGAGGGGGGGTGACTGGACAGGGGGTGACTGGTTTGTTATTTTGACTACGCCAACTTTTACTTATTTGCTATCTGTGCACAGGCACTTTATTGATACTGGGCTACACTCACTCACATTGAGACTGCAGCAGCAATTTGTAACTTATACGGATACATACTGCACGGGCTGCAGAAATGCCAGCCTGTAGGTGGATTTTTATATGATCACATACACCTGTGTCAGCACATTATTTCCTGACATAAACAAAAATATTGTCTTGATGGAAACACAGGTATCTAACCAACCTAACATCTAATAGGTTAAGAGTGTAACTTGCCGGCCACCACCCAGTTCATTTTCCCTTCTGTGCATTACTGTGTACTGAGACCCACTATAGCATACTTTGGTTCACCATAGTCCATTTAGGTTGATACTGTGTCACCCCAGGGTATCAGGCAGCAAAAGGGGTGTCACAGGAAATGGCGGCCGCACCTGATCCTGTGTCCCGGGGGGACGGCTGTTTTGTAAAGGGGAAATTATGTACAAGGGATTATTTACAAAGTTAATTGTTTCTGGTGAAGTAGCATCAACGCTGCCACAGTCCTCCGGAGGTCGGTGATATTGCGGCTGAGATGTTGTAGTCCTCCGCAGGCAGGACTGGACCTCCGGGACAGCAATCCTGTGAAAGGAATAAGTTCATGCAAAGAAGATGCAGCAGAGTCGAAGTCACTTCACTCCGGGTACTTTACTGGAACTTTAGCAGCATTCGTTACAGTTCTCAGTGCAGTAAGATGTTCAATGACAAGTAACTAATGGGTGGCTGCAAGCAGATCTCAGGTAGTAGGATGGATCCCTCAGTGTGTGCCTTTCTCTTCCTTCTCTTCCCTGCTTCCCAGTAGTCCTTGTGAAGTCTGACCCCATACAGTGGATCTGGCCTCCTGCTGTCTCTCACTCTCCTCGGTCCTGTCGGGTTACCTTCTGCTGGCCGACCACCGAACCATCAAGCGGTGCCTGGTATCCTCTTCTGGTCGCTTAAGAGCCTGGGCAGTATATAGATATACGCCTCAGATCGTCTGATTTTCTGTGGTTCTTGGAGGATCCCACAGGTGCGGGCTCCGGTGCCCGGTGAGCTGCTGGGGTTGGACTCTCTGAAGTCCCTCTCTTCCCCTAGCTATCTGCGCCTGGGATTCTTTCTCCTGTTGAGCCTGCCTCAGATGAACCTTATCTGATCTAGACTCACTGTCTGACTACTGTACTGAACTGAACTCTCTTGTTCCCCCGGAGGTGGTTTTTATTCCCTCCCGGGTACCTCCCACCATGTGATCTAGTGTGGGGGTGCTTGTGTGTAGGGTCCACCCATCAGCCTGAAATCTACTTGCAGCTGCAGTATTTGCACCGCTTTTATGGGTGCAGTACCCCTCTGTGACGCCTGCATTGCGGGGCGCCACAATATGATAAGGGTATGAGTGTGTATCTATGATCAATTGTCTATGCCATTTTGTGGGATAATATTTCGCTAACCCTGGTACACTACCATTTATTGTACTGATTATGTCTTTTCCCTCTATTGGGCTTGGTATCTGCACGCTAACCATGTGATTCATTATTATACCTGACCAACAAATATTATATACTCCTTAAGCGAGTGGTCCTATACACGCACGTATGCACTTTTCATTGTAAATTGTAACAGTCATATCAATTTGGTTATCCTATGGGGTCTTTCTGCTGTACATATATCACCCAGTGCCGTATACTGTTGCAATTTTATGGTCACTGTTATCTCTGTTATAAGGACATATAGGGGGCCCTTACAGTTTGAATTGTTTTGATCTAAAAGGTTTTTTGCACATTAATAATAAACAAACTCTTGTATATATCACACAACTTTTTGTCTACTTGTCGATATTTTGAACTGGTGTTGCTCCCATACGTACCTTGTCTTCTCTTGCTCCCATTTCTATGTGCTCCACTTGGCATGGTGAGCACCCGCCTTATTTCATATAATAAGCAGTGCGCCCCTCCCCCCCCCCATCTTGACCAGGACAGGGGGAAGAGAAAGGACAGGAGGTGGGCGGGGATGAGCAAGGCGGGCATGAGTAGGGAGGGGGCTCACAAAGCTGACAGGGGAGGGCACCCGCCGATCTGCCCCTCCAGATCTGATTGCAGAGCTCCAATCAGATTTGGAGGGGTGAATCCCTCTGATTCGCTCTGATCGGCAGTTTCATTTTCAACTGCCAATCAAAGCGACTTTAGTCGCGGGGGAGCTAAGCCACCCCCCGGGCTAAAGTATAGGTCCATGCGATCCTGCAGCTCCGGTGACTTGTCACTGGCCCTGTCACCGGAGCTGCAGGACCGCAAAGAAGCCATGACGTTATAGAGACATCATAGGTCGGGAACGCACCGACTTTCATGACGTCTCTATAACATCATAGGTCGGGAAGGGGTTAATGTCCCTCATCCTGCAATATATGGTCCTCCTACTGGAATATTGCCCTTATCGTGGTATATATGTCCCCCGTCCTGTATATATAGTCTTCCTTTTTCCGCCACCATAGTCCTCCAGTTATTATAATGCACCCCCATATTCCTCCATATATTACAATGTACCCCCATAGTTCTCTATGTATTATAATGCAGCACATAGTCCCCCATTTATAAGGTAGCCCCAATAGTCATCCAAATATTATAATGCACCCCCATTATACTACATATAGTGTAATGCAGCCTCATAGTCCTCCATATAGTATAATACAGCCTCACAATCCTCCATGTAGTATAATGCAGCCTTATGGCCCCTCCATATAGAATAATGCAGCCTCACATCCCTTCATATAGTATAATGTAGCCTCATATCTCTCCATATAGCATAATGCAGCATCATAGCCCTCAATACAGTATAATGCAGGCTCAGTTCTCCATATAGTGTAGCCTCAAAACTCTCCATATAGTGCAGCTTTATATCTCTCCATATAGGGTAGCCTCATATATGCAGCCTCATAGCTCTCCATATAGTGCAGCCTCATATATGCAGCTTCATTGCTCTCCACATAGTGTATCCTCATAACTCTCCATATAGTGCAGCCTTATATCTCTCCATATAGTACAGCCTCATATATGCAGCCTCATAGCTCTCCACATAGTGCAGCCTCATAACTCTCCATATAGTGCAGCCTTATATATGCAGCCTCATAGCTCTCCATATAATGTAGCCTCATAGTGCAGCCTCATAATTCTCCATATAATTCAGCCGCAGCCTCATAGTGCAGCCTCATAATTCTCCATATAGTGCAGCCTTATAGTTTAGCCTCATTACGCCACATATAGTGCAGCCTCATATAGTACAGCCTTATAACTCTTCATATAGTGCTGCCTCATAGCCTCTCCATATAGTATCATGCACCCCCCTCCTCCTCCCATAATCCTCTATCCACCATGTATTCACTTATTAAAAAAAAAATCTGTACTTACCTCTCCTGGTTGCCTTGCTGCTCCATTCTCCCAAAAACTGAAGAGAAGACTCAGGAGGAGGAGGTGCGAGGAGGCGGCACCAGCCTGCTAAATGCATTGCACAGTGTAACGCAGATGGAAAGCAGGCAGTGCTAAGAGGAAGCGAGGGGAGGAGAGGCAGCAGTAGGAAGTGGAAGGCTCCCCTCTCCAACCCTCCCCTCCTCTCCCTGACACATGGGTTCCATAGCTGCGAGCAGCATGCTGCCGCACAGTGCCGCACAGCCACATAAGACGGGCGCCCCGCACAGGGATTGGTGGTCACTGGGGGTGATGAGTGGCGGGCGGCGCGGCCGTGACCCCTACGACTGTGATTGATCTCTTCTTGGGTGTAGCCAGTGGTGTAACAATGTAGTATTTTTAATGAAGTGGTAACTAAAATGTATGAACTTTACCCACATAATCAAAACGTAACCTGCTAAACCTCCAATTTCATAAGGAAACCTGTGAGCAGAGTCAGTAAACTGTGACTCGCCATCATTCACCAGATTTAACGCTGACCCCTTTACTACCTAGGTCACGTGCATTTGTTGCAGTGGCGTAGCAACTGTTTGTGGCGCCCGGGGCGGTCAAAAAATTTGCCGCGGCTGCCGCCCCTTTGGTCGTTGATTATCCGGAAGCAATGTCTATAATGTTTTAGGATCAAGTCTGTTAAGTTAAAGATTACAACATCCACATGACTACATCACCAAAAGCACCGGCAATACAATAACACTTTACTAGAACAGCTGTCAGTATATTGCCAGAACCATTGTCAATACAGTAATACATCACCAAATCCAGTCAATACATCATCAGAACCCCCATTAATACAATAATACATCACCACTATAACCCGTCAGTACATGACCAAAACCACCAGCAATACAATAATATATAATCAGAACCACCATCAATACATCACCAGGAAAGTACGTTCCCTATATAAATGTGTGTGCCATACTGCTCATTCTCCTTCCACATATCCCATACTGTTCACCCCCCATATGTCCCATGCAGCTCATTCTCCATCCATATGTTCCATGCAGTTCATACTTCCCCCCCACATACCCCTCCAATGTTCCATGCAACCTCTCCCCTCCCATGTTCCACGTAGCCTCTCCCTCATCCATGTAGCTTCTCCCCTACGTTCCATGTACCTTCTCCCCCACCCACCCATCCATCCATCTTCTGCCCCCTTTTCCATGTCCCCCTCCTCCATCCATCTTCTGCCCCCTATTCCAAGCAGCCTCATCCATCCATTAATCCATCCCATTCTGCCCCCTCTTCCAGGCTGCCCCATCCATCCATTCTGCCCCCTCTTCCAGGCCGCCCCATCTATCCATCCATCCCATTCTGCCCTCTCTTCCAGGCCGCCCCATCCATCCATCTATCCCATTCTAGTCCCCCCGGCTGCTATCTTCAGCTGTAACAGCGCCTTACCTGACTCATGCTCCTGATTCCAGATCCCTCATCCCGGCAGCTTCTTCCTCTGCGGCTCCCGGTCTCCAGCCCGCCTGCACTCGGCACCAGCACCAGGCACCCGGACCACCCCTGTGTACATCCATATCCCTGCACCCCTGTCCCATTCATATCCCAGAACCCCTGTGCCCCATCCATATCCCAGCACCCCTGTGCCCTATACCTGCGCCCCTGTGCCCCATCTATATCCCAGCACTCCTGTGCCCCATCCATATCCCAGCACCCCTGTGCCCCATCCATATCCCAGCACCCCTGTGCCCCATCCCTGCACCCCTGTGCCACATCCATATCCCAGCACCCCTGTGCCCCATACCTGCACCCCTGTGCCCCATCCCTGCACCCCTGTGCCCCATCCATATCCCTGTGCCCCATCCCTGCACCCCTGTGCCCCATCCATATCCCTGTGCCCCACCTGCACCCCTGTGCCCCATCCATATCCCAGCACCCCTGTGCCCTATCTCTGCGCCCCTGTGCCCCATCCATATCCCAGCACTCCTGTGCCCCATCCATATCCCAGCACCCCTGTGCCCCATCCATATCCCAGCACTCCTGTGCCCCATCCCTACACCCCTGTGCCACATCCATATCCCAGCACCCCTGTGACCCATACCTGCACCCCTGTGCCCCATCCATATCCCTGTGCCCCATCCATATCCCTGTGCTGTGCCCCATCCCTGCACCCCTGTGCCCCATCCATATCACTGTGCTGTGCCCCATCCCTGTGCCCCATCCATATCCCTGTGCTGTGCCCCATCCCTGCACCCCTGTGCTGTGCCCCATCCCTGCACACCTGTGCCCCATCCATATCCCTGTGCTGTGCCCCATCCTGCACCCCTGTGCCCTATCCCTGCACCTCTGTGCCCTATCCCTGCACCTCTGTGCCCTATGCATATCCCTGTGATGTGCCCCATCCCTGCACCCCTGTGCCCCATCCATATCCCTGTGCTGTGCCCCATCCCTTCACCCCTGTGCGCCATCCCTGCACCCCTGTGCCCCATCCATATCCCTGTGCTGTGCCCCATCCCTGCACCCCTGTGGCCCATCCATATCCCTGTGCTGTGCCTCATCCCTGCACCCCTGTACCCCATCTTCGGCTGTTCCCAGCTACTGGAGCCTCTCTCTTTCTCTGCAGCACGAATCAATGCACAGTGCATTGAAGCTGTACTCGCCCTGCCGCCTGCTCCTCAAACACTTACCCGGTGCAGCGCTGCCTGAGCCACCGCCGCCGTCGGATGTGCTGCCCGGGCGGGAACTCCAAATCCACGTCTCTGCTGCCGCCCTCACACACGTGCCGCCTGGGGCGGACCGCCCCCCCCCAAAGCTATGCCACTGATTTGTTGAGTATTTGGGGAGTTTTTTACCTCAGTATTTGTAGCCAAAACCTGACGTGGGTAAATAATGCAGACATAGTGACGTCTTTCTATTACACTTCTCTGATTGTTCCACTCCTGGTTTTGGCTTATAAATACTGAAGTAGTAAATATAATACCGAAATAAAAATCTCACCTTTTAGATGATAGCGAATCAGTTTGGTGAATTAAATATGCCTCAACTTTTACAAAAACTTCAGATTATCTTGAATACAATTTTTTTGTGATTCACTTAATGAAAATTAAACTAAATAGCCATTTTGCTGGTTTTTGGAGGGCTGTGACAAAAAATATTTTTATTGTCCCACGGCCACAGCCCCAAATTGGGTCCTCCTTGGAGCTCCATTTGGTATTACTTCTCCACGGCATGTTATGTCCTCTTCTTCCATCGTCACTCTGCATCAGGGCTTCTGGCACTAGGTAGACCTCTAGTATCACAAAGCAAGGTCATGGCATCATAATATTCATCATGCCTAGTAGAGTGACCGGATCTCATATGGGGGGGAAAAAATTTCGGAATCTTGTTAGTCTGGACCCCACAAAACGATTCCCCTTTCCAGATATTGAGATAGCCAAAATTTGAGCTCGATCAAACGATGTTAACCCGTGCCGCTTGTCGCTCAAAGTTTGAAAAAATCCAAATTTTTGGCCAAAAAGTTGACATATGGAGCCATAACTCCAGAACGGTAAATAATAAAAAATATCTCAAAAGAAAGCTAATGTTGTTCTTCAAAATTTATATTTTATACATAATTATTATTTTAAGTCAAACTAAGTTAGGCTGGGGTCACAGTTGCATTTTTCACAAGCGTTTTTGGAGACCTGCGCTTTCAAAAACGCATGTTAAAAAACGCACCCATAGGCCCCCATGTTAAAAAACGCATGTGTGACTGTACAATGCGTTTTTGGTGCATTTCCAAAAACGCATGCGTTTTTTAATATGGGGCCTTATGGGAAATGCATGCAAAAACGCATGTACAATTAGTGCCATTCAAAAACGCGTGCGTTTTCCATAGGAACCCATGTTAAAAAAAACGCAAGCGTTTTAGAAAACTACTTTTAATGTTTTGATCATTTTCAATCCTTCTTGGAAGTCATTATTTTGAGGCCAGGTGTTGGATTTTGTCTTAGGAAATTGTTTTTATATTAAATCGGTCAAAAAATGTAAACGTTTCTTTGGTAAGTAAATTTACTTACCAAAGAGACGTTTACATTTAAAAGTAGTTAATGATATGGCTGAGAGTGGTGTTAAATTAATAACCGACTTTAACGACCTTCTGACAAAAGATGAAGAACAAAAGCAATATGTCCTGCAAGTTGTAAGCAAATGCCGAGCATTATATTCTGACATTTCAAAAACTACTTTAACAAAAGCTCTAGAATAGATTAGATAACTATGTAAAATTATCAACTCATGTAGGTACTACGTCTGTATCTTTTCTGTGTCTGTTTTGTATGTATTATATACCTCATTTTTATATTTGAAAATAAAAAATGTCATTAGACTTATCAGTATTACTTGTTTTTTTATTATATTTCTACTTTAAACTCAAAAATATACCAAAAAAACAAATTTTATCACTTAATAACAAAATATACGAAGTATGTTCCTAGTGGTACCAGTAGAGACTATAGAGGGCTCGACGTATAAGGATTGGGTGCACCAATAAAAATATCTGACTGTAGAAGTGTAGATTGGGCACACCAAAAGTGATTAATGCAAGTCCACAAGTAGATCAAGGTGCAAAAAACAATGTTACTTTATTAGGTCACACAGTACACAGACCAACGTTTCGGCCAGCAGGCCTTCATCAGGGTCTAATAAAATAAGAATAACAGTACAGAAAAAAATAAAATGTATTAGTAACACAGAAAATGTGTTAAAAGTATAGATGTGTGAGGTGATCCCGAGTGATTGCAATATGTGGTGACCAGATATAAAGCAACAATTTGTGTATTCCTATAGAGACCGTGTGCCGAAAGTCCAAGCGGGTGTGGTGTACCAAAACTAATTTCGTGGTGTCAATAGTGAAGGAGGGGGCAGTGGGATTCTACATTAGGAATCTATCTTGTAAAGGCTTCCACTGAAAAGGAAAAAGGAAAGGAAACAAAAGGGGCAGTGAAGTCAAGATAAGGCATAGGAGAATTAACTAAATGGAATGGGAAACTTCAATTACCCGTAGTAGTACTGGTGAAGGGTCAAAGGTTAATCAACAGATCTATCAGAGGATCAATGCTCCAGAAGTCTAGGAATAAGGAACAGATTAGAAGACAAGGGAATAAAACAAGAGAAAAGGAAAACTAGAAGGTGTGAGCTGAAACAGGAAGGTGAGTAATGGTAGGGTTGTGTATTGAAGCCGTAGTCTTTCCCTGGAGTTATGACCATGAAAAAGGTGAAGAATATCTCATAGAGGATAGAACCAGAAGGTATCAAGTTGAAAAAAAAGAAAAAAGAAAAAGAGGACACCAAACTCTAAATTCCAGGAGAAGGATTTATTGCATAATATAAGCCACCAACAAGTGTAAAAGAAAAGAAGGGGAAGAGGGAAATATATTACAAGAGAATTCTATGGGAAAACCTCATTATGTGCAGTATACACAGTCAAAAGATCAAAAAAGGAGGAATAGTAGTGAAATGATACCTGGAAGATATAAGAAGTATGGAGATAATCAAAAAGGAAGGGCACCAGACCAGTCAGATAAATGTTGACCAGTGCTGATACTATCGAAGGGTAATCTCTGTGTCCAAATTACAAGAAAAACTACATATATAAATAAATCAAGAAATCCTAGGGCAAAAGTGGATGCCTAGATATAAATTGCATAGGTTACCTTAGAAAGTCTAACAAGGGGCTTGGGCACATCTACAGACAGAGAGAGATAAGCTAAGATGAGCAGAACTATAATGAAAAAACAGTCCTCTAAATGTATAATAAGGATACAGACCTAAATAGAAGTTGAGACAAAGCTCAAAGGTATATGGAACCTAAAGAAGGAAAAAGGAATTACAGCAATGAGTAAAAGTCATAAGTTAAGATAAAGGCCATAGAGTATGAGCCAGGAGCGCAGTTACCTTGTGTGCGTCCCTGCTGGGTGTGAGGAGATGTGCGGCGTGTGTTAGAATGTGGCCGCTCTATAAGGAGAAAGGGGCGGGACGAAATGACGTCACATCCCTTGTTTGAGCCGCATGGAAGTGCAGGAAGGCAGTGCGGCGAACCGCAAGCCGCGCCTGCGCAGTGTTATTGGGTGTTGCGCATGCGCACTAGAGAAAAGAGAGACAACGGTTGTCATGGTGCTTGCTGTGACGATTTGACGATTTCTACCGCTATAGTGCATATTTCAGACGTTGGTGCAGCTTGTGCCAAGTTGAAGGATAAGGTTTAATAGTGCATCTAAGACATAAGAGAAAAAGGAGTTAGTAGAACAATCACAGCAATAGTAAGCATCCAATGGCACAATATATAGGACTATAGAATTAAAACATAGGGTACTATGCAGTATTAAATATACTGGTTATCTTACAGCAAATAGTGCTGCAGGGGTTTGGGTGAACTCAATGTATGTTTGTTGGTTGGAAAAATACTTATCCATATGTATTATCATGAATATAGAAAAATCCATAAGAAAAAGTCCATAGTCATTAATGGTCAATAATTAGGGGAATGAAAGGAGGAAACCAGAGGAAATGTCTACAAGAACTCATATGAAAATAATACTTACAAATGCATACATTATTATGGAAAATGTAGTTAGTAACTTTTATATAGGAATTATCATTGCCATATAGACTTAGTGACTAAAATCCATGAAATGTGAAAAGAACGTTCATCAAAATTGTACATCAAAATTGTTCATACTCGCGGTTGAGCCCTAAAGGTTCAAGGGTCTGGAGTGTGTGGATCCAGAAGGCTTCCCGCAGTTTAAGCCTCTGTATACGATCCCCACCTCTCCTTTGTGGGGGGATATCCTTGATAATTTGGAAACGTAATTGAGATACGTTATGACCATAATTGGAAAAATGAAAGGGAATAGGCAAGAGTGTATTATTGCATCGAATTGTGGACTTATGTTTACTTATGCGATCACGTATATACTGAGTGGTCTCACCAACATACACGTGACTGCAAGGACATTTTATCAAGTATACCACATAGGAGAACGCGCAAGTATAGAAACCTTTGATGGGGTAGCGTTTGCCTGTGCGGGGATGCGTGAAAAAAATCGCCTTTTATAACGTTGTTACATTGGTTACAACCAAGACAAGGAAAGGTTCCTTTCCTTTGAGTTTGAAGGGTCATTTGTGTGGTCTTTTTATTTGAGCCAATGTCAGCCCTTACTACTGTTTGTCTGATGTTTGGGGCTTTTTTATGACAGAAGAGTGGGGTATTCACAAATTCAGGAATTTCGGGGTAACTCTTATGTAAAAGATGCCAATGTTCAAGGATTGCTCCTGTATTAATTTGTTGAAGGGATGATATGTGGACACGAAAGGTATCCTAGGACCAGACGGTCTTTGATGAGTTGGAAGGGTTTAAATGTCCCTCTGCAATCTGTATCGGGTACCCCCTATTCCTGAACTTGGTTGTCATTTCGTTATGCTGATGGATTTAACATCAGGATCAGAGACAATGCGGTCGATTCTCATGTGTTGAGAGCTCGGTAAGAAGATCTTCACATGGCGAGGGTGGCTGCTGCTGTAGTGCAGCAGACTATTCCTGTCAGTAGGTTTTACATATAGGTCAGTGGTCAGAGTTCCAGTGGGATCTATCGTGACCATTGTGTCAAGGAAGTTGATGCTTCGTTCATCACTGGTGCATTGTGAATGTCAAATTGGGGACCAAAGTGTTGAGTTCATGAAAAAAATTAGTCAAGCATGCTTACGGTGCCATTCCAAATTAAAAACACATCGTCAATGTAACGGCGCCAAATGAGGACATGTTCCGTCACATTGGGATGGTTAAATATAAAATCATGTTCAAACTTGCTCATGAATATATTTGCGTATGGAGGAGCTACGTTGGCCCCCATTGCTGTGCCCCGTTTCTGGAGGTAGAATGTATCCTGAAAGAGGAAAATGTTATTTTTCAATACAATGTGTAACAGATCAATGCATAACTCTTTCCTTGAGGGGTCGAAGTTTTCCTGTTGTTCAAGGAACCATTGGACAGCAGCAATTCCCATCTCATGATCTATGCTGGTGTAGAGGCTGTTTACATCCATTGTCACAAGGATAGAACTCGGGGGAACATGATTCAACCCTCTGATGATACCCAAAAATGCACTAGTGTCTTTTATGTATGACCTCAAGGATGGAACTAGTGGACTTAGAATTTTCTCAAGAACCTGGGATAGAGGTGATAATACTGAATTAGTGGAGGCCACAATAGGTCTCCCTGGTGGCCTCGTCAGGTTCTTATGAATTTTGGGAAGAGTGTATAAGACCGGTGTAATAGGGTGTTGGGTGATGAGGAAGTCAGCCAATTTCTGGTCGACCACCCCATTAGATCTGAAACGGTCTATTATTTTCTTAATTTCTTTCTGAATCTCACTGGTAGGGTCCCTTGTTAACATCATGTAAGTCATACTGTCGGACAGTTGTGAATGTATCTCATTAACATAGTAATCTCTGTCAAGTACTACCAAGGCACCGCCTTTGTCAGCTGGTTTTATTACTATACGGGTATTGTCTTTAAGGGATTTTAAGGCCCTGGACTCAACCTGCGTTAGGTTATGTTTCAAATGTAATACCCCATTGTGAATCCTATCCTCAATACCTTTTATGTCCCGTGTAACTAGTTCCACAAAAGCCTCTACTGGGTGATATTTTTTCGGAGGCATAAAGGAGCTTGGAGAAGTTAATCCAAGATCCTTAAGGCACAGGATTTTATCAGTGGTATTGCTGGGTGGAAATGGATTGACATAAAAATGGGTCTTGAGTCTCAGAGACCTGAAAAAACATTTCAACTCCTGTTCGAGTTGAAAGGAGTTGTAGGATGGTGTGGGACTGAAGGACAGTCCCTTCTGTAAGATATGTTCTGCCGGGGAGAGGATGTGGAGGAAATGTTTTAAACCAGTTGCGACCTAACTGTGACCTTGTCACCATCCGTGGGGGTCCTGGTGTGCCTCTTGCCCCTCCGTGCCTTTTTCGGGCAGGGCGCCGACCTAAAAAAGGAGGAGGTGGATACTGGGGAGGATAATGTGGATATGGTCCGTAAGGATGTGGATGTCCATATTCTCCTTCTGAGCCGGATGAGGAATAATAACCAGTTCTTGGTGGTGGGGGTTCCACAGAACGCCATCTGTAGACCTGTTGTTTCTCGTAATCCTCTCTGTCCCTGTTAATCTTCGCCTTTTTACGAGCTTGAAGAGTCTTCTTGAATTCGTTGTTTGAAGAAATTGCCTTTTTCTTTGCCTTTTCAAAGTCGGCGTTGGATAATGAGTCCTTAAGTTGATCTTCTAGGGTCACCACGCTCTCACTGAGTTTCTCTAACTCGTCATGTAAAATTCGATAGTTAACAAGATTAGGTCCATAGAGCACTTGTTCAAGATGCTCTCAAACTTTGAACAAAAGGCTTCATTGTCCGCAAAAAGAGTCGGACGTAAGGATACACGGAGACCTCGTGGTATTCGCTGAGCCCGGTGATACTCGGCCAGGGTCACATAGTGTAAATCTAAGGCGGTTTATTTTTTCAGTTCCCTCTCGAAGCTAGTCGCTCGGGTTTCTTCTGGCGGTGTATCGAGAAATTCCTTTGGTTTCTTCACACGCGAAAGGATAGTGTTAGTGTAATCACTATCGTAGGAAAAGGTTTGGAATGACATCTGGTATATACGGAGCACCTCTAAAAAAAATAGAGAATCAATAGAGACTATAGAGGCCTCGACGTATAAGGATTGGGTGCACCAATAAAAATAGCTGACTGCAGAAGTGTAGATTGGGCACACCAAAAGTGATTAATGCAAGTCCACAAGTAGATCAAGGTGCAAAAAACAATGTTACTTTATTAGGTCACACAGTACACAGACCAACGTTTCGGCCAGCAGGCCTTCATCAGGGTCTAATAAAATAAAAATAACAGTACAGAAAAAAATAAAATGTATTAGTAACACAGAAAATGTGTTAAAAGTATAGATGTGTGAGGTGATCCCGAGTAATTGCAATATGTGGTGACCAGATATAAAGCAACAATTTGTGTATTCCTATAGAGACCGTGTGCCGAAAGTCCAAGCGGGTGTGGTGTACCAAAACTAATTTCGTGGTGTCAATAGTGAAGGAGGGGGCAGTGGGATTCTACATTAGGAATCTATCTTGTAAAGGCTTCCACTGAAAAGGAAAAAGGAAAGGAAACAAAAGGGGCAGTGAAGTCAAGATAAGGCATAGGAGAATTAACTAAATGGAATGGGAAACTTCAATTACCCGTAGTAGTACTGGTGAAGGGTCAAAGGTTAATCAACAGATCTATCAGAGGATCAATGCTCCAGAAGTCTAGGAATAAGGAACAGATTAGAAGACAAGGGAATAAAACAAGAGAAAAGGAAAACTAGAAGGTGTGAACTGAAACAGGAAGGTGAGTAATGGTAGGGTTGTGTATTGAAGCCGTAGTCTTTCCCTGGAGTTATGACCATGAAAAAGGTGAAGAATATCTCATAGAGGATAGAACCAGAAGGTATCAAGTTGAAAAAAAAAGAAAAAAGAAAAAGAGGACACCAAACTCTAAATTCCAGGAGAAGGATTTATTGCATAATATAAGCCACCAACAAGTGTAAAAGAAAAGAAGGGGACGAGGGAAATATATTACAAGAGAATTCTATGGGAAAACCTCATTATGTGCAGTATACACAGTCAAAAGATCAAAAAAGGAGGAATAGTAGTGAAATGATACCTGGAAGATATAAGAAGTATGGAGATAATCAAAAAGGAAGGGCACCAGACCAGTCAGATAAATGTTGACCAGTGCTGATACTATCAAAGTGTGCAGAATTATTAGGCAAATTAGTTTTTTGATCACATGATACTTTTTATATATGTTGTGCTACTCCAAGCTGTATAGGCTTGAGAGCAAACTACCAATTAAGTAAATCAGATGTTGTGCATCTCTGTAATGAGGAGGGGTGTGGTCTAATGACATCAACACCCTATATAAGGCGTGCTTAATTATTGGCAAAATGGGTCAGAAGAGAAATTTGACGGACTCTGGAAAGTAAAAAATTGTGAGATGTCTTGCCGAGGGATGCAGCAGTCTTGAAATTGCCAAACTTTTGCAGCATGATCATCGAACAATCAAGCGTTTTATGGCAAATAGCCAACAGGGTAGCAAAAAGCATGTTGGGCAAAAAAGGCACAAAATAACTGTCCATGAATTTAGGAAAATCAAGTGTGAAGCTGCCAAGATGCCATTTACCACCAGTTTTGCAATATTTCAGAGCTGCAACGTTACTGGAGTATCAAAAAGCACAAGGTATGCCATACTCGGGGACATGGCTAAGGTAAGAAAGGCTGAAAAATGACCACCTTTCAACAAGAAACATAAGATAAAACGTCAAGACTGGGCCAAGAAATATTTTAAGACTGATTTTTCAAAGGTTTTATGGACTGATGAAATGAGAGTGACTCTTGATGAGCCAGATGGATGGGCCAGAGGCTGGAGGTAAAAGGCAGAGAGCTCCACTCTGACTCAGACGCCAGCAAGGTGGAGATGAGGTACTGGTATGGGCCGGTATCATCAAAGATTAACTTGTGGGACTTTTTTGGGTTGAGGATGGAGTGAAGCTCAACTCCCAGACCTACTGCCAGTTTCTGGAAGAAAACTTCTTCAAGCAGTGGTACAGGAAGAAGTCGGTATTGTTAAAGAAAAACATGATTTTCATACAGGACAATGCTCCATCACATGCATCCAACTACTCCACATTATGGCTGGCCAGTAAAGGTCTAAAAGAAGAAAAAATAATGACAATGCCCCTTTGTACACCTGATCTGAACCCCATAGAGAACCTGTGGTTTATCATAAAATGTGAGATCTACAGGGAGGGAAAATAGTACACCTCTCAGAACAGTGTCTGGGAGGCTGTGGTGGCTGCTGCACGCAATGTTGATAGTAAACAGATCAAGCAACTGACAGAATCTATGGATGGAAGGCTGTTGAGTGTCATCATAAAGAAAGGTGGCTATGTTGGTCACTAATTTTTAGGGGGTTTGTTTTTGTATGTCAGAAATGTTTATTTCTAAATTTTGTGCAGTTATATTAGTTTACCTGGTGAAAATAAACAAGTGAGATGGGAATATATTTGGTTTTTATTAAGTTGGCTAATAATTCTGCACAGTAATGTTTACCTGCACAAACAGATATCCTCCTAAGATAGCCAAATCTAAAAAAAAACACACTCCAACTTGCAAAAATATTAAGCTTTGATATTTATGAGTCTTTTGGGTTGATTGAGAACATAGTTGTTGATCAACAATAAAAATAATCCTCTACAATACAACTTTCCTAATAATTCTGCACACAGTGTATGTACCATGTGTTAACACATGCATTAATGCTAGCGCTAAAAGGGAAACAATGCCATAAAAATGGTTATGGAAAAAAATGCTACCTTTAACGCATCCTTGCAAAGGACACCTCCTCCAAATGTGACCCTAGGCTTACAGAAAGTTTTATTTGGGCAATAAATAGGCAGTGACTGATAACATTTGGATAAAAAGTGCATGCAAGCAGTGAACCACTTGGCTTATCCTGCAAATCCCTATTTTATATAAAATCTGCATTGATAGTCATTTTTATTTTTACTTTTGCTCATATTTCTATTCTTTTCCTACATATACGATATAATATATGAATTTGCTATATAAAACTTCTGGCAACTCTATAACCACAGGGACTATAAAGGTTAGACAGCTCGATACAGGGATGGATATTGGCACCTAGTAGTAAATGAGTGCTATCCATCAATCATTATACTGGACAGACATGCGTAATGTCAGCACCTTCTGTCTGTATTCTCCATGTTGTTCACAGAGATTTGGAGGCTTGTAATCTACTGTCACAACAGCTGACAGATCTGTTTTCTGCTGCCACAAGTGATTTCTCTTCTACATTGTATTTCCACTTTATTGCTTGCTGTGTAGCACAAAAGAAACATGGCATCTACAGTACATGACACAACACAACATTATATCATATGAAGGGACATAGGGTATATAAAGCAAAGAGGATTTCAAACATACCTAAAATATCAAGGTCATTTGTATCTATGGTAGAACCTTAAATTAATAATATCCTGATATTATTTATTTTACTTGTTTGTACAGTGCCATTCATTTCACAGACATCATCATCATCATCATTAGGGTTCACAAGCTAAATTACCTTTCAGTATATCATATGACATTTTCAACCATGACCATTAAAGGAATTCTGACAGTGGGATTTGCCCTCATAATGTCTTAGGAGTTTGAATCAGCCTCCTAATATGTTTTTAATCATATCTGTATTATAAATTGTATTAGAAAGATTTATGTAGTTACTACATTAGGGTGCACTCACATCTGCGCTTAAAATAGCCAAGTGAAATCCGATAAAAATTCGGGTTGCACTCACACCAATGTTAAACAGGAGGACCGTGTCCATCTGCGAGTTGATCCTCCACTGGAAACAGGCTGAGGAAAAAAATCGCAACATGCTGTATATGGCCACTTATATTGCCAGAGACTCACCAATGCAAGTCAATGGGTGCGAGAAAAATAACACCCTCATTTACCAATTTATTCCCCAACTAAATCCCAAGCAGGTGTGACAGTCCACATGGAAGTCCCATTACATTTCTGCAACTCAGTGTCTCAGCTTTATCCCTGCTGCACTCTGCGAAAGCCAGCAGTGACAAGCGGTGACCTCAGTAAGGTTATAATGAGCAATAACCTAACTGACTTCACACACGGCCGCTTGCGTGATATCGGCTGTGTGACCAGTGAGCATGATGTGAAGTAATCTCACTGACATCACCACTCATCACATTTGCCAGCTCTCGCAGAGTGCAGCGTGAGAGTTGGCAATGACTGCTCTTCCAGAATATAGGGCTGCAGTCTTTGAATGAGGCGCCATATCCTGGGAAACTGAGTTGGGACAACAGATATAGCTCAGGATATGGTATATCCCTGGACCAAAAGAGACCCCAAGGGATTCTTTACCACAATATACTTAGAAATTAGTGACTTGCCCTGGGGTTATGAACTCGGATCCCGGGAGTTGCTGCTGGATCCTGTCACCGGTGGTCTGTGGCCCTGGTGGTCGCTGAGAAATGTTGAAATGAAAATAATAAAAGTGTATTGTTCATGACGGCACCTGCAGTGTCTGATGATGACACCAGCGCTACTTCAGACCTCTGGGGATGGTGTTATTGTAGCCAGTTGGTCTTACTCCCTGCAGGTAGAGCAATGTCCCCAGGGCACTGATGCTGTATTAACTGGAAGGTGGCTCTGCAGGCAAGAAGCTGTCTGATCCCTCACAGTGGGAACGAACGACACACCACATGTAACTGAGTCTCTGCACGGGTTTACTGGTAATGTTCAAGTTCAAGAACAGGTCTACAGTCACGGGTAGCTGGCCTGAGTAGTGACCAATTAATGGGGTGTTCATCTATGGTTCTCAAGATGTTTCTTTCGGATTCGCCCTCTGTCCTTCCTAGTGTTGAAGTCTGGCCTGCGTGGAGCCCAACCTTACCTCCTGCTCTCTCCTCTGTAACTCTACGCTCGTGCAGGAAACTTCTCCGGATTGCCGCACCTCTGGAAATTTTCCGCGGGTCCTGGCCCCTTGTTTGGCTACTGTTACAGGTGACCGGGAGGCTGAAGACTCCTCGGTCTGACCGGTGTTGGCGGCTCAGAGTTAGACTTGCCCGCACCGCTCCCATACCGCTAATCCTTCCATGGACTGGGATCCTCCCAGACCGATGGTCTACATATCGGTCTGGGAGGATCTGACGCCCACACCCTTAGGCTCCCATTTTCTCGTCTGTGTCACCGCTCTTGCTGAGTAACCCTGTACATCCCCTAAAGGGATGTAAATCTAAATGGAATGGAAAGGGAAGAGTAAAAGACCTGTTACATGCAGCGATATCGTTAACGATATCTCTTCAATGTCACTGTTCTAGTGACGTTGCAGCTACCTCGTAGCGAGGTCGCTGCGTGTGACATTCCACAACGATCATCAGTTAGCTCGCTGATCGCTGAGGAATGGCCTGGACCATTTTTCGTTCCCTGGTCTGCTGCTGTCACACATGCATCGGCATGTGTGACAGGGGAAACAACCAACAATTCCCAGTCTGCACCCGAGACCCTGAATGATCATAGCGACCGTTGGGTGTTGGGTGATCGCTGCTGAGTCTGCCTGTGTGACAGCTCACCAGCGATCAGATAGCGATGTGACAGTGATCCCCATCATTGGTCGGGTCGCTGGCACATTGCCACGTGTAACCCGGCCTTTATGCATTAGGCGCAAAGTACATAGATCCTGAAAGATTGTCCTACTTTATATAAGTGACATATAGAGAGTTACACGCATAGTCATTAATGTCTAAGGCCGGCTTCACACTACGGCTGGGATCTGATCCGTGGCTGTCCGCTTGAGGCAGCCACGGACTGGATCAGCACACAGAACTGGAGAGCTAATTTGCCCTCCGATCCAGCGTGCAGCTGCCGCCGCTGATAGGTCAGGACCGCGGGGTGCGGGGAGCGAGCTGCGTTCCTGATCTGTCAGGAGGGGCCGGCACTGAGCTTCAGCACCATGGAGCTGTCCCCTACTGACAGATCAGGAACGTGGCTGGCTCCTTGCGAGCCACGGTCCTGACCTATCAGTGGCGGCAGCTGCGTGCGGCTGCACACCGGACCGGAGGGCAAATTAGCCCTCCAGTTCTGTGTGCTGATCCGGTCCGCAGCTGTCTGCCTCAAGCGGATCGGATGTCAGCGGTAGTGTGAAGCCGGCCTTAGAATGTTTGATAAATGTGCAAACAATGCAGAGCTGAGAATTGAGTGATCTTATGGTAATATCCTTCTGTCATAAGATTAGCAATGAAAAACACAAGGCTCATAAAGTGCTCTTGCATAAGGGGCATCTATTCTGGTTGTCTTTCCTTGTTCCACACATTATGGAAACGTATCAGCATCTACCAATAAGATCACTTCTACAACTTGGAAGTTGTAAGGCAGGGGTGGGAAACTCCAGACCTCATGGGCCGCCAATAAGTCATGTTTTCAGGATTTCCTTAGCATTGCACAGGGGTTGTAATCATCACCAGTGCAGGTGATTATATTATCACCTAGGCAATACTAAGGAAATTCTAAAAATATGACCTGTTGGCAGCCCTTGAGACCTGGCGTTCCCCACCCCTGATGTAAGGAGACACAGCATAGTCTAGTGCATGCATGGTCTTCCACTTAAGCTAAGATCAGCATCTCTCATTGGCTCGTGCTGTTAACTTTGTTAGAGACGTTGAGGTCAGTTATTGGCGGCAGCCCTGTCGATGTGACATTAGTGTTGCAGACAATAACAAACACCTGGAGCAGCAGCAAAGATTCAGCAGCATTGGTCTCAAGAAGGGTGAATAAATCAAAGTTTGTTTGTTTTTTCTAATAAACTGCAACCAGGAGTTTTGGGGTTAATTCAAACCAGAAAATCCCTTTGAGGCTGAAATTATTGTTATACCAACATGGTAAAAATGAGAATTACAGGCTGATTTTTTCCCTACCAGTTACTTGTATTCACTGTTTTATCTCCCTCCTATGGGTT
Organism: Allobates femoralis; assembly: GCA_033576535.1. Lineage (NCBI taxonomy): Eukaryota > Metazoa > Chordata > Amphibia > Anura > Aromobatidae > Allobates > Allobates femoralis. Next base: position 478,504,796 of record JARQOC010000002.1, on the reverse strand, counting down.
TCTCCAGCATAGTGCACGCTGATTTAAACCTAGTGTCACAGACCTATAACAGAAGGAAGATTTATTGCTCAAAAGTAAGATTTCAAAACCTGTCCCAGTTTGGTCTAAAAAAATAAGACACAACTCTAATGGTTTAGGGCACTACAGTCTTCGCTATATCTTCAAAACATTCTTGGAGTTGACAAAATTAATGTCTTATTTTGTCATTTCTGGCTGAAAATATATTGTATGCCCTTGGTCATAATTTTACTTCAAAAGTTGAGACATTTTTATTGATATAAAAAATGAGAGATCGATTTTATCTGCAGTAAGGGAACATTTCTTTGTGAAGGGTGTAGTTAAACTACATGTGATATAGTGTTTTCCACTAGATCTTCATTGTATTGTTGTGGTGGGAGAGCAGCCAAATAATGGTCAGTAATATTTTATAGCTGTGTGCTGGGATCTGTGTCAAATCATGCTGTTGCTTTTATGATCTTGCCGTCAAATATATATGTCCAGGAAAGGGCTACTTCTTTATCTGAATACCTAGGTGCCTGTTAGACATCTATTTTCACTATACCAGGGATAGAACAATAAGCAAAAAGAATAGCTGAGGACAGCATGCTGTAGGGGTTAAAAAGCAAAGCTCAATTATGACCATTTTATCAGGCAGTGTGCTATTGTTTACTTATACTATTGGCTTTATCGCCCGATGATTACAATTACAGGATTACATTGTCACATACACAGCAGACCGACATGCCCTATCGTCTGATTGACACCTCTCAGTCAATATAAAATCTCTATTGAGAGTCTGGTGTGGGCGGGGCACCTCTCCCAGCCCGGCTACATGCCTAGATCTAAATGCTTTGATTGTATTAGAACGTCTGCAGCCAGTAATCTAAGTTAACTATTGTTGGGTTCAGGGTCTCTTTTCCTATATTATGATGCTCTCAGATGAGGTAGCAAGAACCTGCTAATAGGTTGCCTTTACGAGGCTCAGTTATGTCCTAATATTGGGTAGTTGATATATTCGATGTGCCCTATGAAAAGCAATGATCAGTGAAAAAATAAAATAAAAGTTTTATAAAAAGGTAACAAAGACTTTAAAAAAGTAAAAATGAAAAGCAAAAATATTATAAGTTAGCATGTAGAATTAAATTATCTTTAAAATTAAAGACAACCTTTCAACAGATTTTTTTTATTTAAAATGAACATCTCCCCCAGTTAATAATATTGTTTCACTAATTCTGGATCAGATTTTATGTTCTGCGCCCTTCTTTTCTAGATTTATACCCTTAGGAAACAAAGAAGCAAACTTTCCCTTCAGCCACAGAACCTCTGTCATTGAGAAGAAAAAGGCAAACGTCCTTAGAGAAGACCTGTGGTATACACCTAGTGGAAGGGAAAAATGATTCTTTATGAGTTAGGTTCACATGACAGTATAATGTCCGTTTTTTTTCTCATTTGTCCTACATGTGTTGTCAATATGCAATGTTTTTTTATACAACCCCTGGCAAAACTTATGGAATCACCTGGCTCGGAGGATGTTCATTTAGTTGTTTAATGTTGTAGAGATAAGCAGATCACATACATGGTACAAAACTAAAGCCGTTTCAAATGGCAACTCTCTGTGTGGCTCCCCAGGGTTTAAGTGCCGCAGAAACAACACCAAGGGTTAACTCCCCACACAACACCTGACACTGCACTAGCACCTCTAGGCCAGAAGGGGGAGCTAAAGCAGCTCCATTATATATTCTGGTCTGAGGAGGAAGTAGTTAGTTGAGAGTTGACAGTTCAGTTTAGTGCAGGGAGCACTTGGAGGATGACCTGTAAATAGGAGCAGTGCTGAGCTCCTGACAGGGACCACTGACTACTTTCAGGCCTGAAGCCAGGGTCTGAGGAGAGGAGTACAAGAAACAGAGGAACATATCTGGGAGACTGAGTTACCTCATAACTTGCCCCAGAGGAGAGCAGAAGCCGGATACCGGATCTGAATCTGTGAATGAAACACACAGCACAGAAAACACCGGGATAGTGGAGGTTACATACCTACACCGTACCTCAGCGAAGCAACACAGCGAGGTCAGAAGCACACGGAAAGACTCAAGTTGCCTAGCAAAGAGGGTACCTGAGAGGAGAAATAGGGCCAGCAACTCAGCTAAAACAACAGCAGGGCCACACACAAGGAGCAGGAGTAGGAAGCTGAAGCCCCGGACAGGTTGGGAGCAACCCGACCCCAGTACAGACTCCGTGGACAATACTCTACTGAATACCATCACCAGTAAAGCCTTGGAAAACTTCAAAACCGTGAGTGTGTGTGATCCTTGTGCTCAAACCCTGCGTACCCTCACAAACTACCATCATCTCTACTACCCCTATCCTACAACATCCATAGCACTATTTATAGACTATTACTACCACTGCTCCGGGGAATCAAGCTCTACCCATGGAGAGCCATTACATCTCCAGCTGCCAAACATCATCTCTGGAGGTTCTGCAGCAGCAGTGGTCCCCTCACTGACCACAACCCGTGTGTGGCGTGATGACAAACTCCCCTGTAAATATACCCCCCATTTATTGCGGAACCCGGGACACGGTCCGGACAAAGACCGCCGTGATATCCCAGCTGTACTCCGATCCGGTACCGAGTACCCTGTCCCAGTGGGCTCCACAACTTGGCGTCACGAACAGGATGTACCGTGCCCGGTAAACCGGGCAGTGTGTGCTATGATTTGTGACTGTTTTGAACCTGCCGCCATGGCAGAGCGCGCGGCAAACAGAATTTGAACTGCGCGACAAGGACTGTAATTTTGAAATTCCGCCATTACAGAGCACGCGTCGTGCGAGGAGAAAAGGGGGCGTGTTATTGTGGGCGGCACTCTGCAAAGCGCTCTGACATCATCCGAAAGGGAAGAAAATCCCTGGTGCACCGCGGAACCTTTGTGAGACATCCGGACGGAAGCGGAAGACAGGGGGGTCGACCTTAACTAAGGGGGCACAGGATGTCGCACCAAGGAGATCCAGCGGCGCAGGGCAGTGGAGGAGCCGTGGGCAAAATTCCAGTGTGGCGCCCCTGCGTCCAGGAGGCCACAAAGGGAACTGCAGCCAGGCAGGTAGGACATTGTTAAACACTAACACCCTCACAGCCCACACAACCCACGTGTCAGAGAAGTTACATCCAGCCCTGAGAGAAACTATATGAGATCGGAGGGGTGGTGGATTCAGAGGAGTGGGTTGGGTACACCAGAGGTCAGGTGACTGACAGTATATAGGGAGGGGGAGGAGTGAAGGAAGTTAGTAGGCTACAGTGAGCTGAGATGAAAAGACCAAAAGAGCAGTAGAGAAGCTGAGGAATAAGCCAGAGAACAGCAGCAAGTTGAGCTGAAGCTGAGCAGGAGAGAGCCACACTGCCTGGAAGAGTGAAGACACAAGGAGCGCAGAATCTGTACTGAGCCAGTGTGAGCCAGAGGAGAGAGAAAGCCCATCCAGAGTCAAATCCCCAGGAGTGTGAGAGAGCCGAGAGGGACGGTGTAACCCGGGGCCCTAGACACACAGCTAAAGCAACCGACTGCAGGCGGGGTAGCCCTCCTATATACTAGAAGGAACAGAGAGAAGGAGCCTGGTAGAGCCTCAGGCTTGAGGACTGCTGGAGGCTGGGCTGAAGTAGAGTGTCGGCTCTAAAGGGGACCGTAGTTCACCCGGCATCCCCAGACAACACGACGAGGGGTCTGAGTTTCAGATTGAGATCCCTAACCCAAAGGACAGGCAGCTCAGTGACAGACTAGGACTCACAGAAGCCCGAGTCACCGCCATACTGTCCAGTGTTGCACAACACAGAGAAAGAGAATGCAACAGCCCGGAAAGGGACACTAAAGACTGTGTGAGGGGTCACAGAGGGAGAGACCTGGCTGTAGAAGTAGAAGGAACCCGTGTACTTGAACTGTGTACCAACTGCAAATGACTTGTAAACTGCTTGAAGGAAACAACAAGTAAAGCTTTGGAAAACTCTGAATTGTCTCTCTTGTCAGTCCCTATCTGCAGACCATTCCTCCCTACAGATCCAGCCTGTCAGCACCAGCCAGGAGGAGAGATCCCTGCAGCCTGCAAAGTAAGTGTGCAACTACAGCCACACAGGAGACTTAACCCCTTACTGCCCCGGGGGATACAGTTCTCCCCACTGGAACTATACCACCTCCGCTGCCATTCCTCACCCCCGGAGGTTCTGCAGCAGCGGCGGCCCCATCACTGGCCGCATCAAGTGGGAGGCGTCACACGTGACAAATCCCCTTGTAAATAATTCCCCTTTTATTGCCGAGCCAGGGACACGGTCCGGACCAAGCCACCTGTGACATCCCCACTACCGTCCGGTCCGGTACCGAGTACCCCAGTCCCGTGGGGCCCGACACCAGCACCGGATAATAGAGGAGCACGTGCAGCGACGCAAAGAGCAGCACCTATCATGCCTCTCCTGATGCCATGTACTCCGGGAGCAATATGGCTGCCCCAATACTCCGGTGAGCCTAATACCCTTAATGACTTTATTGCTAAGATACAAGCATACTATGTGAACTTAACTGAAGCCCAGCGTGTTGGAATGATTATTGGACAATTAACTGGCAATGCACGGCAGGAAGTAGCGTCCTGGCTGGACACAGATAAGGATACTGCATGCACAGTACGGGGCTTGAAGCTCTAACAGCGGCGCGGGTGTAAATACGTCACCCGGCGCCGGAAATGATGCGAATCGCGTCATACAGCCCCCACACAGCAGCGCCAGGCCGAGAGGAGAGCGGGGAGGCGCGCAGGGAGGCGCGCATTTGAATGTATGATGAAGATCACGCCTATTGAGGCGTGATAGTATGAAGAGGGACAGCCTGGCTGGGTGACTATGAATACCATAGTCACTCATTAACATCAGTAATGAGGTACTCTTATAACGTTTATATTCAGTTTCAATATATGCATTTAGGAGATAAAAGGAGTGTAGGGTAAGTGTTACTATGCTCTAGGGACAGCTTTTAATAGCTTAGGAGGTGGTTTGGGGGTGACAGGATCCCTTTAAAGGGACATGCACAGGTAAAAAAAAGACAAATTCTAGATTTTTCTTTTCATTTGTATAAGGACAATGATGTACTCTAAAAAAAAATGTATATAAAGTACAGACCAAAAGTTTGGAACACCTTCTCATTCAAAGAGTTTTCTGTATTTTCATGACTATTAAAATTATAAATTCACACTGAAGGAATCAAAACTATAAATTAACACATGTGGCTCCCTAGGGGTTAATGTGCCACAGTAACATCCAAGGGTTAACTCCCCACACAACACTGGATACTGCACTAGCTAAAGCAGCTCCCTTAGATACTCTGGTCTGAGGAGGAAGTAGTTTGTCGATAGTTGACAGTTGACAGTTCAGTTTAGTGCAGGGAGCACTAGGAGGAGGACCTGTAAATAGGAGCAGTGCTGATCTCCTGACAAGGACCACTGACTACTTCCAGGCCTGAAGCCAGGGTCTGAGGAGAGGAGTAAAAGAAACAGAAGAACATATCTGGGAGACTGAGTTACCTCATAACTCGCCCCAGAGGAGCGCAGAGACTGGATACGAATCTGTGACTGAAACACGCAGCACAGAAAACACTGGGATAGTGGAGGTTGTAGATCTACACTGTACCTCAGCGAAGCAACACGGCGGGGTCAGAAGCACACAGAAAAAGTTAAGTTGCCTAGCAAAGGGGGTACCTGTGAGGAGAATCAGGGTCAGCAGCCCAGCTAAAGCGGCAGCAGGGCCACACACACAGCGCAGCAGTGGGAAGCTGAGGACCCGGACAGGGTGGGAGCAACCCGGCCCTGGTACAAACTCCGTGGACAGTACTCTGCAACCAAGATCTGCAGTAAAGCCTTGGAAAAACTTCAAAACCATGAGTCTGTGTGATCCTTGTGCTCCAGCCCTGCGTTCCCTCACAAGCAGCTATCATCTCTACTACTACCCCTATCCTACAACATCCATAGCACCATCTATAGACTATTACTACCACTGCCCCTGGGAACCCAGCTCTGCCGGCGGAGAGCCATTACATTCTCAGCTGCCCATCATCATCCTCGGAGGTTCTGCAGCAGCGGTGGTCACCCTGACCACAACCTGTGGGCGGCGTCACGACAAACTCCCCTGTAAATATCCCCCCATTTGCTTGCGGAACCCGGCACATGGTCCGAACCAGACCTCCGTGATATCCCCAGCAGTACCCCGGTCCGTTACCGAGTACCCCATCCCAGTGGGCTTCACTCACATATGGAATTATTTATTTAACAAAAAAGTGTAAAACAACTGAAAATATGTCTTATATTCTAGGTTTCTTCAAAGTAGCCACCTTTTGCTTTGATTACTGCTTTGCATACTCTTGGCATTCTCTTGATGAACTTCAAGAGGTAGTCACTGGAAATTGTCTTCCAACAGTCTTGAAGGAGTTCCCAGAGATGCTTAGCACATGTTGGCCCTTTTGCCTTCACTCTGCGGATCAGCTCACACCAAACCATCTCGATTGGGATCAGGTCTGGTGACTGTGGAGGCCAGGTCATCTGGTGTAGCACCCCATCACCATCACACCTCTCCCTCCATGCTTCATGGTGGAACCAGGCATGTAGAGTCCATCAGGTCACATTTTCTGCGTCACGCAAAGACACGGTGGTTGGAACCAAAGATTCTCAAATTTGGACTCATTAGACCAAAGAACAGATTTCCACTGGTCTAATGTCCATTCCTTGTGTTCTTTAGCCCAAATAAGTCTCTTCTGCTTGCTGCCTGTCCTTAGCAGTGGTTTTGTAGCAGCTATTTTTCCATGAAGGCCTGCTGTCTCCTCTTAACAGTTGTTGTAGAGATATGTCTGCTGCTAGAACTCTGTGTGGCATTGACCTGGTCTCTAATCTGAGTTGCTGTTAACCTGCGATTTCTGAGGCTGGTGACTCGGATGAACTTATCCTCCGCAGCAGAGGTGACTCTTGGTCTTCCTTTCCTGGGGTGGTCCTCATGGGAGCCAGTTTCTTTGTAGCGCTTGATGGTTTTTGCAACTGCACTTGGGCACACTTTCAAAGTTTTCCCAATTTTTCGGACTGATTGACCTTCATTTCTTAAAGTAATGATGGCCACTCATTTTTCTTTACTTAGCTGTTTTTTTCTTGCCATAATACAAATTCTAACAGTCTATTCAGTAGGACTATCAGCTGTGTCTCCACCAGACTTCTGCACAACACAACTGATAGTCCCAACCCCATTTACAAGGCAAGAAATCCCACTTATTAAACCTGACAGGGCACACCTGTGAAGTGAAAACCATTTCCGGTGACTACCTCTTGAAGCTCAAAGCAAAAGGTGGCTACTTTGAATAACCTAGAATATAAGACATATTTTCAGTTGTTTCACACTTTTTTGTTCAGTATATAATTCCACATGTGTTAATTCATAGTTTTCATGCCTTCAGTGTGAATCTATAATTTTCATAGTCATGAAGATACAAAAAACTCTTTGAATGAGAAGGTGTGTCAAAACTTTTGTTCTGCTGAGCTGCTGAGCTTTATGCAACCTAACCTAATGTATTTTCAAGACTAAGGTTTAATCCTTCATGAGACAGTGTTCCCAATTTATATATCCAATAACTCTCCCTTTGGCCTAAACTTTTGAATCTGTCACATGGTGCACCACAGGGCCGTGGGGTACTCGGAACCCGGGCTCTAGTATGCTACTGTGTTCCAGGCATTAGGTATGCCAGGGAACCTGAAATCCCCTGCCTCTCTGGATTTCTGCTGCTGGCCCATTAGTACCCGAACAGCCTTGAACTCCAGTGTCTGGTTTTCTGGGTGCTTTCCCCTCAACACTGCTCTGCTCCCCAGGTTCTCCTCTCCTTCCTCATCAGACTCACTCCATGACTGTCCTATTGTTCTTCCTGGCTGTTCTGCCTAACCCCACCTCCAGGCCAGAAGTTTTATAGGGAAGCTCCACCTTCTGGTCTGGAGATAGGAAAGTGTTGGATACAGTCAAAAAAAAGTCGTATTTTATATATAAGGACTGGCATCACCTTAAATGTGCAGGTGCAAGCAAAAAATATGTGTATGCACTAAATATAAAGAGGTTGCTGCAACACTGAACACAATATGTTAGGGAATGAGCTAAATGGCTGATACATGGTCCTGGTTCAGACCACTACCAGCTGGTTTTTTCATTGCACTACACAGGCATATAAAGCACTTCCCAGCAATGTAGACCGCACATAGTGTCAGATTAGGACCCGGTAAATTTGAGAGCACTTTGGCGTAGTTACCGGGCTCTTCGCAGGGACGTCAGTGATGAAGCTAAGTCTCTCAATTCACTGATTCCAGTACAGTATTTACTGCGTTCATTTATCACATATGCATTTCTTAGCTGCACAGACAATCCTGCATTTCATGTATCAGCCATTTAGCTCATTCCCTAGCATATTGTGTTCAGTGTTGCAGCAACTTCTTTATATTTAGTGCATACACATATTTTTTGCTTGCACCTGCACATTTAAGGTGATGCCAGTCCTTATATATAAAATACACTGTGCCCAGGTGCAAAGCAATGCAGAGAGTTCAGGAACTGTTACCCGAGATGAGAGTTAAGAAAGGACTCGAGTTGCCTGTCATACTGGCACCTCGCAGGAGAGACAGGGCGGGCAACTTAGCTAATGCAGTAGAAGGAGCCCAAACGCAGAGTGCAATAAGAAGGCAAACGACCCGGCCAGGTGAGGAGAACCCTGAGTTGCTCTCAAGTAAGGACTCCACTGACAACTGCCTGGAACGCAGATACTCCAATAAAAGACTGAGTAAGCACCAAACGAGTCTGCCTGTTACTTTATGACCATCGTCCTGCACTCCAACCCCTTACTACATCTACTGCCCAGGGAATCCGCTCTGCCCATAGGACAGCCACTCCATCTCAGCTGCCCGTCCATCACCCCGGAGGTTCTGCAGCAGCCATGGCCACCTATAGACACATACCACAGATGGCGTCACAAATAACTTTCATTTTAAACCACTCAATTCCCAAAAACTCCCTTTTCAACTGAACCCAGGGTAACAGAAGCTGGGTCTCGACCCCTTTGTCTCTCCAAAGACCGTATAGCCCATTTCCGAGTACCCCACGGCCCTGGGGCACGTCAGTTTCTGGCGTCCTCATACAGAATCTCGTAGCCCGGAAAAAACTGGGTGCCGTGTGCCGTGAACTGTGTGAATACGTGCTTTTAACTGTTGCCATTACTGCCCCACAAGGCATGCGGAAAGCTGATGGGATGTGTCATCGTGGGCATTACCCTCCCAAGAAACGCGAAGCGAGGCCCAACCTGAGCTCTGACGACATCTGTTGGGGACGAAAACCCCGGTCCTTCTGGCGGAACTAAAGTTGTACATCCCTACGAAAGTGAAAGACCGGAAGGGTTAACGTTCACTAAGGATGAGGAAGATGTCAGAGCCAAGAGAGCCCGCACAGGGGGTAGTCGCAGCCGGTCCCACGGTACCAGATGCGGCCCCAGGAGCAGACGGGGCACCCACTGGAGCTACAGAGCAAGCCATGTCCCCAATCATCCGTTCCTAATGCCATATACACCCGGAGTGACGTGGCTGTCACAATACGCAGGGAAATCCAATACCCTGACCGCCTTCAGGGAGAGACTGGACAGTTACTATAAAGTGTATCCCCTGACGGAAGGCTAGCGAGTCAGTATATTAATAGGACAATTGATTAGTACAGCACAGCGGGAGGTAAAGTCCTAGCCGGACACTGATAAAGACACTGTTGAACATGTACTCTCCAGGTTGAAAGCTACTTTTGATACCAGTACTGCTGCACAAGTAAAAATCAGACTCTTTAGGTGCAGGCATAAGCCACAGAAGAGCGCAAAGGACTTTGCATTAAATCTACAGGAAGCGCTCAGGGCATTAAAGCAGACAGACCCTACTCTGGTGCCTGAGGAGGATAAATTGTTCATTGTTCATTTTATTGATGGACGCCTATTCCCTACTCATCGAGCACAACTGCGTATGATGGCCATACAAAACCCTGATCTGAACTTTGTGTAGTTCAAGGACAGAGCAATACGCATAATGCAAGAGGAAGCACCTCGTGACACAGACCCTGCACAATGCCTAGCTGCCACCTCTGGGAACAACTGGGAATGCAAAACCCGCAGGCTATAGCAGGGGCGAGTACACAGGCTCAGGAGCCTATCACCAATGAGGCCCTCAACCAAAAGATTGAAGCCCTAACTAAAAGCATAGCTGAGATGGCTAAGGCTATGCAAGAAATGCGAGGATTCAAGCACATAGAGAAGATCGAGTTGGCTTCCAGCAGAGACAACGTCCTGTCGATGCGACCAAGATGATACCCCACGACTAGACGACGACCCAGCGATCATTATGACCCGGATGGGCAGCCCATTTGCCACCACTGTGAAAAGTCAGGTCATTTTGCCAGAGATTGTACTTTAAACGAGAATGCCCTGGGGAAGCGGGCCACCCCTCAGGAATAAGATCACCAGGCCCACCAAACTGGTGTGCCTGTCGTGCTGGATGGAATTCCCGTGAACGCTTTTCTGGACACTGGTTCACAGGTGACCGCCATACTATATATCCTTTATAAGAGATACTGGGTAGGTTCAGACATTGTATGCTGCCTAGATGATGAATTTAAGATAGTGGCTAGCAATGATAAACCTGTGCCACAGATTTTGTTCAAAGAAATGACCATCAAAGTGGGGCGGGTGTTGAAAGGTCAAGGGTTAATAATTGTTGATGTTGACTGGTATGAATGTAATCCAATGATTATTTTGGACACTTATGTGATAGAAAACTGTCTTGCAGAAATAATTGTTGTGTTACTCAAATTGCTGAGACTGCCAACAGCAGACAGCAGTGGGTCCTGCAGAAATAAATAAAGATCCTGATGTTGAGACAGCAGGTAGAGTTGTCCGGAGGAGAAATTGGCAGTGCAAGGGTAAGTGACTGGTACCAATTGTGATACCCCCAACACTGAAATGTTGGTCTGGTGTAGGGCCGCCGTAGGCCTCAGAGGGCGAAACCACCAAGCCCTAATAGAACCCGTGTACTCAGACAGTAGGCCCACCATCCTGACAGCCAGAGAAGTAGTTGAATTACGCAGGGGTAGGGTACCAGTACGCCTTCTAAATTGTGGAGAAGATGAAGTCACCTTGCCAAAGTATGCTACCATTGCTAAATTATGCACTGTCGATAACAACTCTATGAAGACAATAGAACCCTTGAACCCGTCTGAACAGGTGGAGGGCAATGGCTCAGAGGGAAAACTGGAGGGTTGCTGCCAGAAATTACATGTGGGTGCCGATTCTACACCTTTCCATCAAAAGCATGGCGTATTCTGGGTAGTCAGAGAGTACGAGCAAGTCTTTAGCAAACACCCTTTAGACTTCGGGCAGATAAAAGAGGTAGAACACCACATAACCACAGGTGACAATCCAGCCATCAAAGAAAGATATAGATCTGTAACGCCCACTCACTACCAATGTGCTAAAGAGATGTTAAAGGAAATGAAGGAAGCAGGGGTGATAAAAGACAGTTGCAGCCCCTGGGCAGCCCATCTAGCCTTAGTTAAGAAAAAGGATGTTACAATAAGGATGTGCGTAGACTACAAGCAGATGACCGCATTACACATAAGGATGCATACCCACTACCTAGAATTCAGGAATCATTAGCTGCATTCAAATTTGCTAACTACTTTTCCACCTTAGATCTGACTAATGAGTATTGGCAAGTTCCTGTGGCAGAGGCTGACTGGAGAAGACAGCGTTTACCACGCCGATGGGCTTCTGCGAGTTCAACTGTACGCCATTCTGACTCTGCAACACACCAGACACATTCCTGAGACTAATGGAGTGCTGTCTAGGACACAAGAACTTCAAAACCGTCTTAAAGTACCTGGATGACATAATAATATACTCGAAGACGTATGAAGAACACATGGAGCACTTGGCAGAAGCGTTTGAAGCCTTGTCCAGCTATGGCATGAAGGTAAAGCCATCCAAGTGTTACCTGCTGAAACCAAAGGTGCAGTACATCGGTCATGTAGTAAGCTCTGAAGGAGTAGCACCAGACGCTGAGAAGATCACAGCGATAAAGGACTGACCAAGACCCACCAGTGTTAAAGAGGTGAGGCAGTTCCTGGGACTGGTCGGCTACTACAGAAGGTTCATCAAGGTGTTTACAAAGATGGTCGCTCCTCTACAAGATCTCCTGGTAGGTAAGTCCAAGAAGGATAAAACCCCAAGGAGCTAGAAGAGATAGAGCTACCGGCCTTTCACCGCCCTCATGAGAAGCAATACAAGAGCTGTGTGTACAACAAACACCAGAAAGCAACATTTAATCCATTACCTCATCATGGATTGGCTGAAACCCAGAGCAGTGATTCAGCTGTAAAGCTAGTCAAGGAGCTACTGACGCAGGAGGGTTCATACCCTGGTCCAGATGCCCCATCTGAAGCTCAACAGCTGTGGAAGGAGTGAAGTAAGCTATTCCTGTATGAAGGTAAACTGTGCAGAAGGAATTAGAACCCCAGAACTCATGAACTGGTCTGGCAAATTGTGGTGCCAAAACGAGATGTCAAAATGATCTTGGAAGCCTACCATGATGGCACACGGCATATTGGTTGGAAGAAATTGGAGGTTCTGCTGCGAGAAAGATTCTATTTGGTTGGCATGAGAAGATCCATCGAGTTGATTCAGAAACTGCAGCCCATGCAACCTAAGAAGGAAAGACAAGGACAGAGAGCCCCACTTCAGTCCATCGTTACCAAACAACCACTAGAGTTAGTACCCTTAGATTATGTCAAACTTACCCCAATTAGATCCGGTTATGTCTATGCCCTAACCATATTGGACCACTATTCTCGCTTCTTGGTGGTGGTGCCCTGAAGGATCTAACAGCCAGAACAGCGGCTAAGGCGCTCCAAACTTATTTTTGCAGACCTCATGGCTACCGGAGCAGATCCTCATAGATCAAGGTCCAGCGTTTAAAGCCGAGGTGTTTCAAGAATTTTGTAATTTGTATGAGTGTAAGAAAATCCAGACAACACCATACCATCCACAAACAAATGGCCTATGTGAGAAGATGAACCAAATTGTGATGGACTTACTAAGACTTTACCAGTGACAGAATGGAACTTGTGGCCAGAGAAGTTGCCAGACCTGGTAGACTTATACAATCATGTCCCGGTGAGTTCTACCAATTGCACCCTAGCCTACCAAATGCGGGCAAGACCTGGTAAGCTGCCAATTGATTTAGACATGGGAATTTTAAAGCCAGACGTAGAAGCACCAGAAGCCATTTGGGATACCACTCGTCAACAGAAGTATCACCAAGTGCAAGAGTTTGTGGAAAATAGTCCCCTAAAAGCCAGAGAGAGACAAGAGAGAACTTATAACCAACATGCTCCCGTAACTCCTCTAAAACCAGGTGAGCAAGTTCTTAAAAGAAAAAGGCGCACCAATAAATTGGATTAACAATGGGAAGCAACACCATACACCATCTTACTATCAAATTTTGACAATGCTAAAGTGTGCTTAATCAGCAAGGATGAAAGGAAGACACCATCAGCTGTGTCAAGAGATCACATAAAGTTATGTCTTGAAACCCTGAAGACACCAGAAATCTCAGTTCCCATAAATACCCAAATTAAGAAAGAAGATGTGTTTCATACAGTCCTGGGCAACTTTCCAAAGACCTGGACTCAATGTAATGGAGCAGTCATTGTAACTATGCTAGCGTTCCCTCAAGTGGTAATACCTGAAGCTGTACAGCAAGAAACACCATGAGTGGAAGTACTAGAAGTAGCACCGCCCTGGCACGATCGCCGTCAAATTGCCTCCCAGTTGCAGCGTGTATTTGGCGGTGATAAATCACCTGTCGCCTGGTTCCTGATTTCAGAGCACTGCTCCAGAATCAGAGGCAATCATGAAGGCAAGATTTCCGGCTTTTGGCGTGTGATAGGGCGATAGTGATGGAATCTGTGTCGCCTATTGCTTTCCCGTAGGCGTGCCACAGCGTGCTGGAATATGCGCCCCTTCTGTGATGATTGGTGGTGGCTACTGTGTTCCTATTGACAGTTGACAGGGCGCCATATTTGAAGAGCTGTCCATTCAGCAACACACACATATTCAATTGCGTCATGTTATAGCCAGCCTTCTACAGCAGGCTGACAAATCGTAAACACTGTTGCGTTGTCCAATGAGCGCGTATGGGGCGCAGTGTAAACCACTGTGGCACGCCTATCTCCTCGCAGCACTGAACATGTACGCCCACATTGCTTTGGGGATGGTGGCGTGTGAAGCGGTGAGGGAAGGCGACCGGATTTGTTCCGCTGTGGGTGAGGCGATTTCCGGGACTACACATCGCCTTAGGTTGAGGGCGAAATTGAGGCGTGTAAGTGCGCCATCGGCGACCATGAAAAACGTGCACGCGCACGTTATATCGCCTCATATCACCACCAGATATTGCGGTGTGTAAAGGTATCCTTATGGAGTAGAGGGTGATAATTACTTCATGTGATCTAGACTGTATGCTTCTCTTATTACATCCTAGAATTGTGTTTGCTTTTTGCTGCTGCACCACACTGTTGACCCATTTTCAGTCTGTGATCTATTAGTATACCAAAGTCTTTTTTGGTATGTTCTGTCATTTTTTAAAATCCATTAAGCAATAAACAAAATATATGCGTTTTTGAAGCAAAAGAAGCTTAAAAAAGTCAAAACGTTGCCTGGGTGGATTTCAATGCAACTTCAGTTGTATATGTAGTCTTTAGCATCATTCTAGCTGAAAATGCCTGAAGAATGGACATGTCATTTCTTTTAAACGCTTGGATACGTTGAAAGCTTAGGGCATTTTCAAAGGCAAAAAAAACCTGAGCATATGAATAGCAATTTTCCAAGGGAATGAATAGATAGATTCTTTTGAGTGTTTTGTGAGCACTTGAATGGTTTTTATGAGCAGATCCAGGGAAAAAATTGCTGGATAAAGACAAAGTGTGAACATACCTTACTTGGGCATAAACCTGAGCCATCCTGACACCTTTCACCTTTAGTCTCTAAATTTATTTATGAATATGGAGAAAAAATCTGCTCTGCAACAGTGGGAGAATGAGCAATAAATGTGTGGTCTATTTTATTTTTTAGACATGATATCATGTATATTGCTGGTCTTTTTCTTCCCTCTGTCTCCCTTTCATCAATGTACACTCTTTCTCTGCATGACTCAACTAATGTGATGTCAGGGCTTAATCACAGGGAATTTTATATACCGTAATTGCAATTCTGCCCTTTGTCTTAATAAATTATACAGCAGGTGAAATACGGTAAGTATTCACATGTCACCCATTTTCTATGTAAATATATTTCTAAAAGTACTATTGATAGGAATTTCTCACCAGATATCAGTAACAACCCATCCAATCACACCACCAAGGAAATCAAACCATAGATGTCCATAAATTAACTTATGTGTAATAATGAGTAATGACACAGGAAAAAATATTGAACACATGCAAAAAGAAAAGTGCAAAGCAATGGAAAGTTATGACACCAACTAAAATCTATCAGTCATTAGAAAGCCATCCTGCCACAAAGTCAAAAATATTATCAGCTGGTTCAACTGATGGCCTATAGGAAGGTGTCTCATTCCCAAAGGGTGCCACAGAAGAAACATCTCATGATGGGTAAAACTAGCGAGCTCTCTCAAGCCATTTGCAACCTTATTGTTGCAAAACATACTGATGACATTGGTTATAGTATTTGTAAACTACTGAAGGCTCCAGTGAGCACTATTGGGGTCATAATGCAAAAGTGGAAAGAACATCATTTCACCATAAACTGTCCATGACCTAGTGCTCCCCCCAAGCTTTCAGACAGAACACTTAAAGATTAGCAGAACAGTTGTCCAAGAACTATGGACCACCTGTTGAAAGCTACAGAAAGACACAGAATCAGCAGGTACAATTATTTCAAAGATAACAATAAGTAATGCACTTAAAGTGTAACTGCTGTTTACATTTTTATTTATTATAATCACTTGATCTACATATTGTATAAACTTTAAAATATACTTAATAAGTGAAATCTGGAAGAAAATCTTTCAAACACCTTTCAGAAGATATCCCCACTAGGCTGTGTCTAAACATGTCATATGCTCATTGTCAGTAAAATCCATATTTAGCGCCACACACTGAGTACGGACATATAAGGGTGGGGCCTTTGGCCTACACAGTGGCCACAGCTGATCAGTGAATCTGCAGTTTGCCTCAGGCAAAGGGAGCATGTCAAGCTGTCAGTACACATCTATGATCTCATCTTATCTCCTCTGCATGTGCATCGCTCTGCTCTGTGTAATTAGCTGAGGAGCTATGTGGAGGCCATCAGCTGATAACATGGAGTACAGCTAATGTGAACGGAAAGGGTCAGATAAGATCACAGGTGCTGTGTGCTGACAGCCTGACGAGCTCCCTTTGTCTGAGGTAAACTGACAATACATAGATCAGCTGTAGCCATGCTACACAGGCTCGAAGGTTAGGCCTGCCCCCTACCCTTATAAGGCTATATTCAGTGTGTAGAGCTGAATACGGATTTCCCTGACAACAAGTATTTGTCTGGTTTAAAACAGCCTAGGGGGGACATTTTCTCGAGTGTTTTGCAAGGTTTTCTTCCTGATTTCATTACTAAAGTATATTTGAAAGTTTATTATAATCACTTGTTCTATATTATATTAAATAAAATTTAAACGTCAGTTATACGTTAACATCTATGGCCTGTGTTTACACTCACCATGCAAGACTCATTGTTGACCAAAAATGATGTTCAAGTGCATTTAAAGTTTGCTCAACAAAAATTATACTAGGCTGTAAATACTAGGAGAATAAGTCTATATAAAAATCTGCAGGATGAAGAAGATGAAACAAAGGTGGACATTTTAGCAAGACAAAGATTCTAAACACACTGTCAAGGAAACTCTCAGTTGGTTACATAAAAAGAAAATAAAGCTGATAAAATTGCCCAGCCAATCACCTGACCGGAATCCAATAGAAAGTTTATGGAAAGAACAAAAGCTTAAGGTACCATCACACACGGCAATATGGTTTTCATATCACCTTAAATTTGTGTATTTCGGCGATGTGGAAACCACATCGCCTGTGCGTAGTGGCGTGAGACAGGGCCATTTTACGGCGAGAAATCGCTGGTGGTGCGTCGCCTGATCGCCCTGCTCTGCTGAGAAATCAGGCAATTTCCACCAGGCGATTTCTGCGCATCATGGTGTGTGACTGGGCGATAGCAATGTAGAAAGCGAGCTCACTCCATCTGGAAGCAATTCCAGAGGTGTGCCTGAGCGTTCTGTTTGGTGCGCCCCATCTTCCGTGATTGGTGGTCGCTCCTGCATTCCTATTGGCTGGCCATGGCTAAGGCGCCATATTTTAATCGAGATATAGTAGAAATGACACATGTGTCATGTAGTGGACAGACTTCCAGACAAGGCTGACCAATGGCGATGCAGTTGTGTTGGCCAATCAGAGTGGTAGGGGTGCAGTTTGCAACACTCTGGCACGCCTGTCTCCTCGCCGCGCTCACACTCTACGCCCACATCGCTGATGCGGTGGTGGCGTGTGACGCGGCAATTTGGCAGCAACGTGGGAATGTCAAATTGCTTCTGGTCTGCGCCAGGCAATTTCCGGAACGCAGGATCGCCGAACATCGCACGCGAGATGTCTATGTGTGACAGGGCGACGGCGATGTGCAAAAAAGTTGCCAAAACGTACGCGCTCACGTCAAATTGCCACCCATATGGCGGCGATATTGCTACGTGTGACGGTACCTTTAGAGTTCATAGAAGAAGCCCACTGATTTGAAGAGTGTGTGGAAGAATAAGCCAAAATGAGCAACACATGCGACTAGTTTCTCCATATCGAAGGTGTCTTGAAGCTGTCATCACCAACAAATTATTTTGTACAAAGTAATGGTTACATTTCAGTAAGCGTAGTCCAATATTTTTTCCATGTCATTTTTAATTATTATACACTACTTAATTTTCACGTGTGTCTCTCATCCACCTAGGACCCTTGAAGTGTGTGGGATTAGAGCAGATCACATGGTCTCGTTGGAGTATG
Organism: Allobates femoralis; assembly: GCA_033576535.1. Lineage (NCBI taxonomy): Eukaryota > Metazoa > Chordata > Amphibia > Anura > Aromobatidae > Allobates > Allobates femoralis. The sequence continues at coordinate 478,486,630 of JARQOC010000002.1, read as the reverse complement.
CCCAGTGATGAACATGTATGGAGCGGATTTAATTTCTTTTGGTGCTGCAGGGGTTAAGAATTCTTTTTTGACCCTGCTGAGATTCCTTTTGCTCCAATCTCATGTGCTGCTCCTTGTTGTCTCTCCCTTGTTATCTAAACTCACTTCTGGCCCTCTCATTTTGCAGTTATAGTTCTTGTATGCTGACCTCATAGAAGAAGATGTTTGTGTCACAGCCGTGGAATTGCTTTTGCTGTTTTATAATTGTTTGTCACTTTTCTTATGTTGCTTTAACGTAGCAGCAAGACTAGTGTCACTAGTGAGACTAGCTGCCCAATTCACTAGCCAGGGCTAGCCCACAGACAGCAAGAGCTAAGACACATGATTGCGCATGGGGGGAAGGACCTGACTAGGGACGCTAGAGAACACAGGACTCAGGCTCTGGTGTCAGTGTCAGGGAGACACCCTTTGCCTGTCTTTATATCATTAGGTCCCTCCTTTACCTTGCCCATTATTTTCACCTTATTTTGGTGTGTCATGCTGGGCTTCTCCTTGCCCTGTCATGACATTAATTTATGTACATCTATGGTTAGATTTCTTTGCCTGTGAGGTTGTTACTGACATCTAGTGTGAAATTCATGTCAATGTCCCACGTTGTTGCTAAATACATTTAAAAAATGGAAAAATTGAAACAGGAACAGGAAAATGGTTGTCACACCCGGACAAGGGAATGTCTAATGTGTGGTGCAACACAGAGGGGAAACCCGGGAAGATGTGAAGGAATGCCTTGGTGATAGAGAGAGGGAAAAGGGTCCCCACCTAATAATCACTTGTGACTGATCCCTGAGCTCCCTAAAGTCCCTAAATGGGTCCTTCCCCCATGCACCATCAAATGCCTAAAGGTCCAGTCACACACAACGACGCTCCAGCGATCCCGACAGCGATAACGACCTGCCGGGATCGCTGGAGCGTAGCTACCTGGTCGCTGGGGAGCTGTCAAACAGGCAGATCTCCCTAGCGAACAGAGACCTGGGAGCCACCACCCACATCGCTGGAAACAATGTTACCAGCGTCCTCCCTGCTTAGCTCAGCCTGTAAGCAGGGAGGAAGCTGGTAACTATGATAAACACCGGGCATCTAGGCAGCGCTCGCTGCTTAGATACCTGTTGTTTATCATAGTTACCAGCTTCCTCCTTGCTTACAGGCTAAACTAAGCAGGGAGGAAGCTGGTAACTATGATAAACACCGGGTATCCAGGCAGCATGCGCTGCCTAGATGCCCGGTGCTTATTATGGATACCAGCCCGTGAGGTCTCTAATAGCTGGTCTCTCGCTGTCACACTCAGCAATGCGTGCTGACCAGTGGGACACCAATGACCAAAAAATGGTCCTGAGCCCTTTGCAGCGATCAGCGACCTCACAGCAGGGGACTGATCGCTGCTAGATGTCACACATAACGACATTGCTGGGGAGATCGTTGTAACATCACAGTTACAATGATCTTGCTAACGATCTTGTTATGTGTGACTGGGGCTTTAGCACTCAATGACCTTGAACTTACCCTGGTTAGTGAGTAGGTCAGCAAGAGACTAGTCCCACTACTACTAGAATCAAAAACAACATGGGGAAGGCAAGACAGACACAGTTGGGGAACGACACAAGAAAAACACTTCTTGGTTTCTTTAGCAGGGAACTACACAGCTGCAGCAAAACAAAACTACAACTTCTCCAGAGGCTGGCTCCTTCATATTGGTCAGCTTAGTAGAACTATCACCGGCATGAAAAAAACCCAGGAGTGAGTAAATATAGCAGAAGTGCATGATGACAACCGCTGTTAATAAAACTATGTGTATGGCCAGAAAGGAAAGAGTCATTTACACTTTCTGCATAAAATGAAAGTAATTCCACTCCAACACAAGATGTAACCTGCGGATGTGACACACTCATGGCACTGGAGTGCACTATTTGTACAAAAAGTAGCTTAGTGGAGAAACATATTTACCAACATTTTACTGCACAAGATCAAAAAATGTAAATGTGTAAATGTGTTGTTCCATGAGCAAAGTACACATTAATGAATTGATCTTGAATTAATAATAGGTTACACAACTGAATGCGTTAACAAAAATGTTCCAGTCCTTAGATAATCTTATAAATGTGCTGCTGCTTTGCAGTGTGTTACTTGCTGTGTCTGACCATGCAGAGCTGCTCTAGTGTTCATAATCAGCACATACCACAGCTCCTGTCCAAGAAAGGAAGCATAAGGAAGTATACAGATGTCACAGCAATGGCTCTCATCTGCTGCTTTCTGTGAGGCGACACATCTCCCTCCCTGTTTTATCATAGGAGCAAGTTTTTAAGTGACATTCCCAGCCCTGTAAGCTCATCGCAAGTCAAGTCAGTGATATATGAGTTTATATGAGTTCAGTGACCACCGAATCTCCTACATCAATGACTTGATTTATGATGATCTCAAAAGGATGGAGATATAGGAATAAACACCTGCTCCTGTGATAAAAAAAAATCAGGTAAATGTGTTGTCAAAGAATATAGCAGCTTCAGGTCCATACAATTTAATGAATATACTCTCTTATGCATCTTGCCCTGGCCAGGAGCAGTGGTATGTGATGACATGAACTGGAGTAGCTCTGCATGGTAAGACACAGCTATTACACAGTACATAGTAGGGGCACATTTATACAATTATCTCAGTACATAAATTTTTTTAATACATCAAATTGTGGATCTTATTATTATTCCATTCAGTTGTGGAACTTATTATTATTTAATCTACAGATTAAAATGTACTTTGATCATGGGCAATCCCTTTAAGTCCCACACCTGAAATGCCCAAAACTATTTGAAAAGCAACAACTTCTATGGAGTGAGTTGAGTTGTCGTCATGCATACATGCTAATATTCAATTAACACAGGGGATTTTAAGACTCCTGATGTCATTGATGGTAAACTATAGAAATCCTGTTTTTACAATGCTAGGAAGACTCGTGAAGATAGATATTAATTAATCTAATGTGTATTTATGTATGACATATACTTATAGAACACTGGAGCTCCCGTTTTACGTTGGATTTGCGGCTATCTAGCCTAACCGACTGTTACCCTTGATAAATGAAAATTTTTTGGTAATACAGTTAGGGCCAGAAATATTTGGACAGTGACACAAGTTTTGTTATTTTAGCTGTTTACAAAAACATGTTCAGAAATACAATTATATATATCATATAATATAAAGTAGAAAAAGCCGGGCACTAACAACTGTGTATAAGGCTGTACTCACTCTCGTGAGTAATCAGCTGCAGGCTGCCTAGCGGTGCTAGCATGTAAGTCCACAATGTGTAGCCAGGAAAAGAAAAAATAGCCGCACTCACCAAGGCAGGGTTTTTCAGTCTTTAATCTCCTTATCAATCGTGGCAGTACACCGACATAGCAGGGAGGGGGAGTGGGGAGGTGGACGACGGTTCACCGTTTCGCGGCCGTCTGCCGCTTCTACGGGTCCGAGGACCCGTAGAAGCGGCAGACGGCCGCGAAACGGTGAACCGTCGTCCACCTCCCCGCTCCCCCTCCCTGCTATGTCGGTGTACTGCCACGATTGATAAGGAGATTAAAGACTGAAAAACCCTGCCTTGGTGAGTGCGGCTATTTTTTCTTTTCCTGGCTACAATTATATATATAATATGGGCTGAAAGTGCACACTCCCAGCTGCAATATGAGAGTTTCCACATCCAAATCGGAGAAAGGGTTTAGGAATCATAGCTCTGTAATGCATAGCCTCCTCTTTTTCAAGGGACCAAAAGTAATTGGACAATGGACTCTAAGGGCTGCAATTAACTCTGAAGGCGTCTCCCTCGTTAACCTGTAATCAATGAAGTAGTTAAAAGGTCAGGGGTGGATTCCAGATGTGTGGTTTTGCATTTGGAGCTGTTGCTGTGACCAGACAACATGCGGTAAAAGGAACTCTCAATTGAGGTGAAGCAAAACATCCTGAGACTGAAAAAAAAAGAAAAAATCCATCAGAGAGATAGCAGACATGCTTGGAGTAGCAAAATCAACACTTGGGTACATTCTGAGAAAAAAGGAATTGACTGGTGAGCTTGGGAACTCTAAAAGGCCTGGGCGTCCACGGATGACAACAGTGGTGGATGATCGCCGCATACTTATTTGGTGAAGAAGAACCCGTTCACAACATCAACTGAAGTCCAGAACACTCTCAGTGAAGTAGGTGTATCTGTCTCTAAGTCAACAGTAAAGAGAAAACTCCATGACAGTAAATACAAAGGGTTCACATCTAGATGCAAACCATTCATCAATTCCAAAAATAGACACGCCAGAGTTAAATTTGCTGAAAAACACCTCAAGAAGCCAGCTCAGTTCTGGAAAAGTATTCTATGGACAGATGAGACAAAGATCAACCTGTACCAGAATGATGGGAAGAAAAAAGTTTGGAGAAGAAAGGGAACGGTACATGATCCAAGGCACACCACATCCTCTGTAAAACATGGTGGAGGCAACGTGGTGGCATGGGCATGCATGGCTTTCAATGGCACTGGGTCACTTGTGTTTATTGATGACATAACAGCAGACAAGAGTAGCCGGATGAATTCTGAAGTGTACCGGGATATACTTTCAGCCCAGATTCAGCCAAATGCTGCAAAGTTGATTGGAAGGCTCTTCATAGTACAGATGGACAATGACCCCAAGCATACAGCCAAAGCTACCCAGGAGTTCATGAGTGCAAAAAAGTGGAACCTTCTGCAATGGCCAAGTCAATCACCAGATCTTAACCCAATTGAGCATGCATTTCACTTGCTCAAATCCAGACTTAAGACGGAAAGACCCACAAACAAGCAAGACCTGAAGGCTGCGGCTGTAAAGGCCTGGCAAAGCATTAAGAAGGAGGAAACCCAGCGTTTGGTGATGTCCATGGGTTCCAGACTTAAGGCAGTGATTGCCTCCAAAGGATTCGCAACAAAATATTGAAAATAAAAATATTTTGTTTGGGTTATGTTTATTTGTCCAATTACTTTTGACCTCCTAAAATGTGGAGTGTTTGTAAAGAAATGTGTACAATTCCTACATTTTCTATCAGATATTTTTGTTCAACCCTTCAAATTAAACGTTACAATCTGCACTTGAATTCTGTTGTAGAGGTTTCATTTCAAATCCAATGTGGTGGCATGCAGAGCCCAACTCGCGAAAATTGTGTCACTGTCCAAATATTTTCTGGCCCTAACTGTATATATCTAAGAGGTATATATTGTTAGGGTTAGCTCTAAATCCCTTAGTACATGTATTAATTATAACGCTTTGGCTTGGTACAACCCTTTTTCGGGAACCATCTGTGTTTATATTGCTGGTGGACTAACGACCACAATCTGGAGGTGTACCAGCTGAAACAGGAATCCTATCAACTCAATTGCGATAGTGTGATAAGATCAATTGTTTTTAAAGAATTTTTTAAGAAGTTGTAAGATTGTTTATAAAGAGCAGGGCTTTTTTTGAACCGGTACGGGCCGGTACGCCGTACCGGAAAATCTGGGAAAACCTGGTGCGATCCGGTACGGCGTACCGGAAAATCTGCTGCCTACCGCCTCCCTCCCCATCTGTGCAGCCCACCTGCATCGCGCCCACCACCGGTATTATGTTTCTTACCGGCGGACTTTAAATCAAATGCCGGACTGCACCAGTCCCCGCATCCGGCCCGTCATATCCGACCGGGTCGTCACTTCCGGCCGGTGGAACGCATAGAAGGGGCGTCTCTTCATTTCCTCTTCCTCACTTAGCGTTCCACAGTGTGGAGCAAATTGAAAAGGCGCCTCCCCGCTCAGCCTCCAACCCAACCCCTTCCTGTGTTTGCGGTCCACCATCCACGTAGACAGAAGTAGCCTGCCTGAGCCTCCATAACGGTCACCTCCCAGTGATCCCACTGCCCAGCCACACATTACATGCTGCAGCAAGGCAGAGCGAGCTGGACGGAGCACAGCTTGCTGTGTGAATACACAGACAGGAGACAGCACAGTGAGCACACACACGTCTGGTGGGTAGTAATCATATGTATAGATAATTAAAGATATCCTCTTCCACCCTGCCCAGTGCCCACCCTGCCCTAGACTGTCTTCACACCATTATGCTTGTTTAGCAGTATTGTGCCCACAGCCCACCCCTGCTGTCACCTCTGTAGTACTATATGGTACGGAGGAGGGAGGAAAAGAGGACGGGGGCAGAAGGACAGGAACAGGGGGGCAGAGGAGAAGAGGACAGGGGGGCAGAAGGACAAAAACAGGGGGACAGGGGGGCAGTAGGACAGGAACACGGGGACAGAGGAGAAGAGGACAGGGGGGCAGCAGGAGGGACAGAGGAGAGGAGGACAGGGGTGCAGGAGGACAGAGGAGAGGAGGACGGGGGTGCAGGAGGAGTGGGGCTGTGTGTGGTGATAATGGCAGCTGTACCAGGTGTCTCTGCCTCCATGTGGCAGCCTCCACCTTCCTGCGTTGGCAGGGGTTGGCATGCTGGGAATTGTAGTTCTCCTGCCTGTTCGGGCGTTACTGTATGGTTTCTGGGCAGTGTGTTGGGTGCTGGGAGTTGTAGTTCTCCTGGGCGGCCTCAATGTTCTCCTGCCGCCTGTCTGTAGTTATTGTGCCTCTTCTGGGATGTCCTCAGCTCTGTGCTGTAGTAGTGTACCGTACACTGTCTGTGCACAGCACGGAGCTGAGGACATGGTGGTGCACTGTCTCCCGCCGCCTTAAAATCGGTCTGTTTCTCATCCAGGAGAGTCGGACAAGTGACATCTGTTTTTTTGTCTGTTTGGCATCCAACTGCTGTGCGAGTGTCCGACATTTCTCTCAGATTCTCAGATCACATCCTGTGCAATCAATCCTTTTTTTTCTCAGCATCTATTAGTGTAGAATCATTTACAGGAACATTTACAGTTGTCTCAGCTACAGAATGATAATGTATCTGTGAAAAAAGCTAGATGCCTCTCGGATGGTCCGTGTGCTGTCTGTGATTTTGTCAGACACATAGACTTGCATTGGAGAGTCTCACGTGGGAATCACATACTGTCGCAGCATGTTGCAACTTTTTTCTCATCCTGAATCTGGATGAGAAAAAAGCGTCCGACACTCGTCATTGTGCTCTCAGAGATTGATTGCAATGCGAGAAAATCACACATTGCACTCATCAGAGTTTCACGCCAGTGTGTCCCTACCCTAATACTAAAATCCATATAGTAATCCTACAATGTCTGCTGGACATGGTATGGGGGTTTATGGCTCAGTTAGTACACACACACCATACTCATGGTATGGAGGGTGTATGGCTCAGTTAGTACACTCCAAACTTCTTGTTATTAACCAGTCAATGCTCTCTTGTCCACCGCACTGCAGTGTCAAAAGAGGACGACAGCGAGACAGACAGCAACATGGCATCAGAGAGCCCCTGACCTCCAAATAGAAGATCCACAGATCCCGGTATTGTAACATAATATTAAGAATAAAGTTTTTTTGCACTTATATTACACTATGAACTCCATAGCACGGCAGCGAAAATGCTAACCACTGAGCCACCATATACAGTGCTAACCACTGAATCCATATATAGTGCTAACCACTGAGCCACCGTATACAGTGCTAACCACTGAGCCATCGTATACAGTGCTAACCACTGAGCGACCGTATACAGTGCTAATCCACTGAGCCACCGTATACAGTGCTAACCACTGAGCCACCGTACTGTGAGTGTATGCCCCTGTGTGTGTATGCCTCCCCCCTGAAAATAAGACCGGGTGCAACGTTCGGAGCAAACATATTAACATATTAAATATATTAATATCGCCCGGCCCCTGGCGGCAGCCCGCCTCCAACCCCCCCCCCCCCCCTCGGCTCCGAGAGGCGTACCAGGAAATATTTTTTTACAAAAAAAGCACTGATAAACAGAAATTAATAAACATCCCGAAAAAGGGTTGATCAAGCCAAAGCATTTTAATTAATAGGCGCAAATTAATTAAAAGGCGCTAAGCCTAACAATATATACCTCTTAGATATATATTACCAAAAAAAGATATTAATTCACATGATGTGTTCTGCACTTTGTGTTCTATTATGGCCCTTTTCTTGCAAGTCCATATCCATGAAATAAGGACTTTAGTGCATGTTAAGGTATAATTGCAGACTTCCATAATATTCAGTCTTAAATCAGTGGTTCTAAAAAAAATTTTTTTGTTTATTTAAATTTAGAAATAAACTTTCTTGGAATAACTAGCAGATGAAAACTTGAAGGTGGAATTATTCAGCTACAATGTTATCTCGGGAAACAAAACAGCATCCGGAGCCAAATGTGGTTTGAGTGACAAGCAGAATGGAGAAAGCATCTGGTTATGCATAATAAGTAAACTAGCTACCATACATATTCTCATGTATCTTTGCTATCATGATTACATTGTTTTATTGCCACTGTGAAATCTGTGTTACTCTTACTGTTTTCTTGAGATCATCAATGTGCAGTGACCTTTTTAAGTTTCATTCTTCTATACAGATGCCTGGAAGAAATAGATTAACCAATATGCCTAGGTGTTTAGGTATCTGTCCTCTGTCATTGTTGGTACTCTTCTTTTAATGTTAAAAAAATCAACATTATCACTGAAATAACTTAAAGAGGTTTTCCCTTCTAATATGACTCCCTTTAATTTGTCCTAACTATTCCTAACTAAACCTAACTAAACCGTCTGCTACCTACCCTACCCTATAAGCTTATCTCTCGGTGGCACATATCTACCTTTATTGATGTTTTAGTTTTGATCCTTCTGGTCTGGGCAAACGGAATTGAACAAACTGAGAAGGGCATGTCACTAGTGGGGGCGGGGCTGTGTATCTGTGAGTGACAGCAGTCTGAGCACTCATGCCAGATCAGACTTCACTCTCCTCTCAGCATGCTTTTACAGTGTGGTACTTTCATCTGTCAAGAACTACAATGTGCTGATCATTAGATTCAGTAGTATATCACAGGACCAGTGATATAATATCTAATGATAGGAGAGTGAAGTCAGATCTGGGCATGTCTTAGTTAGGAAGAGTTAGGACAAATGAAAGGGGGCCACATTTGTAGTGGAAAACCTCTTTAAAAAACTAATAAAGGTTATTTTCAATTACAATTTACTGAATATCAACTAATGAATATCAGACATTGCTTTTGAATTGTGGTTCAGCAGAAGCATTTTAAAAAACAAGATAATAAAATTGGTTTGGGCAAAAATAATAATACCCTTAACTTGTTATTTTGTGGCAAAACCCATTGAGATAATTACTGCAAATAAACGATTTATCTAACTCTCAATGAGACTTCTGCACCTGTCTACAGGTGTTTTGGCCCACTCCTCATGAGCAACCCGCTTGAGCTGTCTAGGTGTGAAGAGGGTCTCCTCCAGACTGCATGTTTCAGCTCCTACCATAGATGTTTAATAGGGTTTTGATCAGGGAAGCACAGTTCTATATAGTCTTGAGATTTCAATGATCCTGCACAGATTCAAGACACTCTGTGCCAGATACAGCAAAGCAGCCCCAAAACATACACAAGCATACTCATGTTTCAAAGTAGGTACAATCTTCTTCATTTTTTCAACTACGAACATTGAGCTGATGTGATGTGCCAAAAGCTCCAGTTTTAACTCATCTTTTCAAAGAAAATTCTCTCTGAAACTTTGTGGCTTGTCATTAAGCTTTTTTTAAATTTCAGCCTCACTTTTTTATTATTTGGATTAAATAGTAGTATGCTCATAGTCATCTTCCGTGAAGTCCACTTTGGCCAATACACCAACATATGTTGCGATCTTACACTGATATACCTTGACCTTGGAGTTCACCTCTAATCTCTTTGTAAGCTGTTATAGGCATTTTGGTCGCCATTTGTGTAAACTGTCTCTCCAATTTATGATCAATTTTTTCCTTGTAGCCATGTCCAAGTAAGTTGGCTGCAGTAACATAGACCTTAAACGTCCAAATAATATTTGCAATTGTAGTAACAGGAATATCAAGCTGTGTGGAAGTAGTCTTATAACTTCAATTTTTAACAAATTTGTCTATAATTTTCTTTCTAATCTCCTGAAACAACTCTCTTTTTAGCTTTCATTAATCAATGTTCTATGTTGTATATATTATGATAGCAAACAGCACAATGACTACTTTTCACCCAGTGAATAGTCTAATAGTTAATAAATGCATATGGTCAAATTGCAGAGGATCAATTTCGAGCCCTAAATTTCCTAATATTCACAGTGAACACAAATTCAAATACCGTATATACTCGAGTATAAGCCGAGGCCCCTAATTTTACCCTCCAAAACTAGGGAAATGTATTGCCTTGAGTATAAGCCTAGGGTGAGAAATGCAGCAGACCCCCATCGTGTTATATAGCCCCCATCCCATATACAGGCCCCCTTAGGCAGTATACAGGCCCCCTTCTTAGGTAGTAATACAGGCCCCCTCCTTAGGTAGTATACAGGCCCCCTCCTTAGGGAGTATACAGGCCCCCTCCTTAGGAGTATACAGGCCCCCTCCTTAGGGAGTATACAGGCCCCCTCCTTAGGTAGTATACAGGCCCCCTCCTTAGGTAGTATACAGGCCCCCTCCTTAGGTAGTATACAGGCCCCCTCTTAGTAGTATACAGGCCCCCTCCTTAGTAGTAACAGACCCCTCCTTAGTAGTATACAGGCCCCCTCCTTAGTAGTATACAGGCCCCCTCCTTAGGTAGTATACAGGCCCCCTCCTTAGCAGTATACAAGCCCCTCCTTAGGTAGTATACATGCCCCTCCTTAGGTAGTATACAGGCCCCTCCTTAGTAGTATACAGGCCCCCATCAGTGATTTACAGCCCCCCTCCTTAGTATCTGTCCCCCAGGCTGCGCACACATTAAAATAACAAACTTTTATACATCACCTTTCCGGCGACTGCTTACTGGCAGCGCCGCTCCTCCAGTCTTCATGCTTCTTCCTGCTTGTGCTGGCTTCTATTCCTGTGGCCGACGCAGCAGCGATGATGTCATCGCTGCTGCGCCAGTCACATGATACCGGCAAAAGAAGGAAGAAGCCGTGAAACAGGAGGAGCAGCGCTGCCAGCAAGGAGTCGCCGGAAAGGTGATGTATAAAAATTTGTTATTTTAATGCGTACCGCAGCCTGGGGGACCAACAGAAGTGCCATTCAGGGCACGAAACGGGCCGTTGTCCAGCATCCTTCCACGTTCCCCCTCCCTCCATTGTACTGTATGGAATCCTGAACAAAACCCTGAAAAGGGAATAAATTCCTAAGAAGCACCACATGAGTGAGTGCCCTCTTTTTTCTGGAATGTTTTATTTAACATACACTTGAGTGAGCACACCCAGGTGCATAGCTGCCTCATCTAAGACGACTGATACACTGGGAAACTCCCAACACAAAATCCCAGTAGTGCCCGGTCTTTACAATTTGGTTTTCATATATATTAATGTACCTTGAACCACATTATCATACCTTGAACATTTATGGTCAATTCTTTGGTCATCAAAGATCATCAGTTCCCAGTTTGACAGTTTGACACAGTGGCAGTTTGTACAGTAGAGGCAGTTTATCTCCAAATTCCACTGGGTAAGTGAAATATTCTCTCTCTCACACACATTTATTTACTAACAACCAAATTTGGGGGAAAAATTCAGTGAATCCGGCAAACTAGAATTAAAAAAAATCTGCTTATCGGCAATCAATATGTTTTGAATATTTAGTTTCCATTTTTTGATCATTTGCATATCATTCATGTTTGCCCTTTTCACATGTAAATGCATCATGGAATAAATGGCGCTATAATAATTAATAATAATTCACAAGTCAATCGATCCTGTTATTTCCATCACTCTATGGCTTTTACTTCTTGTTTTCAACACACACATAAAAAAATGGCAAGTTGGCCATAATTTAATATAAAACTTAAAAATGAGCCAGACAAAATTGTTGACATACCTAATTTTCTGAAACGATTTCAAGGGTGCCAACACTTTTGACGATGAGTGCAGATACTGAAAAATGTATTAAACTACATGTCCATATGTATTTCAAGAAAAGATGACAAATGAGGACCAGCATACAAAGCCCCCAAACATCATGTGTCATAAATACAACCTTCTTGCAATAAACTTAGCCCTATCTTAAGTTGGGTTGTATTTTATTGAGATCCAGTTATTTTCTTCACAACCTCTATTTTCAACTTAGAAATAACGTAACAGATGTATGCCTCAGTGAACGAAGACTATGCACATGAATTTAAATCATTTCAATCTTTCTTTGTTATGATGCAATTGTGAATTATGCCCTTTTTGTATTTGTAATTAGACTATGGAACAGATGTGAAGGCCTAGTTGAAAGGGATATTAGAAATGCAATAACCTCTGCTGCTTTGTGATAGTTGACTGTAACAGTAGCTTTGTTCTTTCAATCAAAGTTGCTGCTTCATTGATGTCCTGCAGAAATAAATAGAGTCTGAACCATTGGTTACTGACAATTATGTAACATGTATGTGTAGAGGAAATAGAGGTCATTATTATAGTGATGACTACAAAATAGTCACAAAAACAATTTGTGCAATTAACTCACAGTATGAAGGGTTGACCAGCTAGTACAGGCAATCTTTACTGCAATAAGGGAAAAAAAAACATGGCATGCAAGACATTTTAACAACTGCCATGTCATTTCCCATAGAATCCATTCTGATAACATTTCCAAGATCTGCTTATTTAAGGCTGCTTTCACATCAGCGTTTTTCGCTGATCGCGCAGTTGCGTGAAAAAATGCAACTGACGCGATTACCGCATAACAGCCGCGATCATGGCACAAATGCGGCAAGCCCCATACAATGTCTATGGGGCTTGCGGTAAGTGTGCGGCAGGTGCGGCAAGTGCGGTTTCGACACTTGCGGCAGGTGCGGCCGTGAAAAAAACGTGGTATGCCGTGTTTTTTTGTGGCCGCACCTGACACAAGTGCCGAAACCGCACTTGCCGCACCTGCCGCAAGCCCATAGACATTGTATGGGGCTTGCCGCAAGTGAGGGCCGTTATGCGGTAATCGCAGCAGTTGCATTTTTTTCACCGCAACTTCCGCGATCAGCGTAAAACACTAATGTGAAAGCACCCTAAGCTTATTAATTTACAATATGTGATTTACATGCCCATGAATTGAACAGTTTGTCCATCATGGAGGCTTCTCATAAATAGTAAGAAACGGGAAAAAAAAGGTATCTAAATATTAGCAGTAACAATAATAATCACCATCTTCATCATAATCATCATAATAATGCAACAAGGTAAAAATATATCCAACATTAGGAGGCTAAGAAAAACATTGTAAAACGAAATAAATATATAACATGCAACTTCACTCTGGTTTTTGCAAGGTATAATAATAATCATAATAATAATAATAATTTTTATTTATATAGCGCCAACATATTCCCCAGTACTTTACAGTTCAGAGGGTATACGATACATTGCAATACAATAATATACTGTATAATAAAATACAGTCCAATAATAAGATAAAATACAATACAATATTAGATAATGCAAATATAATACAATACAGACCATATGAGACAAAGAATAAATAAATACATCACTGAGCCCATTAGGAGAAAGATCCCTGCTCGCAAGATTACAATCTATGAGGAAATAGGGGAGACACAAAAGGTAATAGTAACAAATGCCATCATATACTGTATGGTCCAGCTATCAATATAATAAATAGGGGATTCACATAATGTTGCATGAACCGTTCACCTGCCAGGAGCTGTACAAGTACAGATAAAGTGTAATAAAATGCATGGGAGTGTAGAAAGATGATACAAGAGGCCAGATTTGGAGAAGGACAGAATGGGAATAATTACATAGATGAGGTGAGGTGGTAGACTAGTCGAAAGAGATGTGTTTTTAACACTCTTAAAACTATGGATATTTGGAATTAATTGAATTGTTCTTGGTAATCTGTTCCAGAGAATTGATGCAGCTGTGAGAATCCTGGAGACGGTAGTGGGAGGTTCGGATTGTAGATGATGTCAGTCTTAGGTCACTTGCGGAACAGAGGGCACGTGTAGGGCAGTAGACAGAGATGAGGGAGGAGATGTAGGGTGGAACAAAATTGTGGAGGGCTTTGTGGGTCAGAGTGATAATGTTATATTGTATTCTGTAGCAGATGGGCAGCCGAGTGCAATGACTGGCACAGGTAGAGGCATCGGTGAAGCGCTTGGAGAGGAATATGATCCTGTTGCATTCAGGATGATTGGAGAGGAAAGAGTTTAATAAGAGGGAGACAATTAGTAGAGAATTGCATAATCCTGATGAAAATGAATAAGGGCGACAATTAGAGTTTTTGCAGAGTCAACTATAAGAAAAGGTTGAATTCTTGAAATATTTTTGAGGTGTAGGTGACATGAGCCAGCGAGTGACCAGATGTGGGGAGTGAAGGAGAGATCCGGGTCAAATATAACCCCAAGACAGCGGGCGTACTGCTGAAGAGTAATGGTAGAACCACATACAGAAATGGCAATATTAGGTTTCGGAAGGGTAGTAGATGAAGGAAACACAAGAAGTTCAGTTTTTGACATTCAGTTTAACGTAGAAGAACGCATGATGTTAGAGACAGCAGACAGACAATCACTGGTATTTTGTAGTAAGGTGGGGGTGATGTCAGCAGAAGAGGTGTATAACGGGTGTCGTCAGCATAGAGATGGTACTGAAAACCAAATCTACTGATGGTTTGCCCAATAGGGGCAGTGTATAGAGAGAAGAGAAGGGGACCTAGGACTGAACCCTGAGGAACCTCATCTGTGTGAGGAAGAAGAGAAGAGGAACTGGTAAAAGATACAGTGAAGGAGTGGTCAGAGAGGTAGGAGGAGAGCCAGAAGAGAGCGGTGTCCTTGAGACCAATAGAGTGGAGCATAGAGAGAAGAAGCTGGTGATCCACAGTATCAAATGCAGTGGAGAGATCCAGGAGGATCTGTAGGAACAGTGACCATTAGATTTAGCTGTTAGTAGATCATTAGAGATTTTAGTAAGGGCAGTTGCAGTAGAGTGTGAGGTGTGGAAACTATATTGTGGAGGGTCAAGAAGAGAATTGTCAGAGAGATAGCAGATCAGACTAGAGTGGACCAAGCATTCCAGGAGTTTAGAGATGAAGGGGAGGTTAGAGACAGTTCGGTAGTTAGCAGCAGAGCTCTTGGCAAGGGATGCTTTTTTTAATAATGGGTGAATGCTGGCATGTTTGAAGGAGGAGGGGAAAACACCAGATGAGAAGGAAAGATTAAATATTTTAGATAGGTTAAATGTGAAAGCTGGGGAAAGAGATTGAAGGAGCTTTGAGGGAATAGGGTCTTTGGTGCATGTAATATGGCGAGAAAATGCAAGGAGCTTGGTGACTTCTTCCTCTGTGACCGGATCACAGACCAAAAGTAAGTTGGATGAAGTGCAGGAGGGAGGAGAATGCATGATGTTTTGAGGCTGTGATGAAATTTCCAGTCGTATGTGGTCAATTTTGTCTTTAAAATAGTTGGCCAGATCGTCAGCTGTGAGGCTGTTGTTTGGGGCCTGTACTCTTGTACTGAGGAGGAAGTGGAAAGTGTCAAATAATCGTTTAGGATTGTTGGCTAGCAATGTTATAATGGTGTTGTAGTAAGCTTGTTTAGAGAGGTGAATGACAGTGTTGTATGATTTCAGAATAAATTTATAATGGATGAAATCTTCGACGAGTTTGGATTTTCTCCACAGGCATTCTGCGCACCTGGAGCACTTCTGGAGAAAACGTGTTTGCAGCATTTGCCAGGGTTGCCGCAGTTGGTGCTGAGTTGTTTTAAGTGTCGGAGCTGTTGCTTCATCCAGGGCACATTGTAGTGTTTCATTACAGAGTTTTAGGACACAGTCAGGACAAGAGAGGGAGGAGATAGGGGCCAATGAAGATTGTAAATTATTTATAAGATTCTGGATGTTAATGGCATGTATATTCCTATAAGGATAGGAGTTGGGGATGTCTTTGATGGGTTGAAAATTCTTGACTGAGAGTGAAAGAAAATTGTGGTCAGAGCACAGAAGAGGGGAATTAGTAAAATTATGCACTGAACAGAGTTGGGAGAAGATCAGGTCCAGAGTGTTCCCATCTTCATGTGTGGCAGAGTTAGTAAGTTGTGAAAGACTGAGAGAGAAGGTTAGGGTTAAAAAATGAGAGGCAGATGAAGAGATGGGATTGTCAATTGGGACAATAAAGGCCCAATGATGAGAGTGGGAAGAAAGAAGTGAAAATAAGTGAGAGGACATGTGGGATAACCTGAAAAGAACAATTTGTTGAAAGGAGTAGACCAACACCTCCACCTGGTCTGTTCTCAGGTCTGGGAGTATGGGAAAATTGCACACCACCGTATGAGAAATTAGCAGCGGCAGTAGTGTCCGATTGCTGAATCCTGGTCTCAGTGATCGCAGGAAGAGTAAGAAAATGTGAAAAGAAGAGGTCATGGATGTAGGAGAGTTTGTTACATGCTGAGTGACTCACCGTGGGACAGGGGACTCAGGTCTCAGGCGCGGTCTGTAGGTCACGGCTAGTGGTGCATGAGGCTGTGGGCCCGGTCGTCAATGTAAAAAGGGAAAAGAAAAATAATAATAAAATAAAATAAAGTCTTTTGTTTGTGACACCACCTGTAGGTTCCGGTGATGGCACCAGCGTTGCTTGATCCTCCGGGGTGATGGGCGGCAGCAAGATGGAGTCGCTCCCTACAGGACGAGCGGGGTCCCTGGAGCTGTGAGCAGTAATGGTGGAATAGGGCAGCTCAGTCATTTCTGTGAAGCAATTCAAGTGAATAACAGTTCTGGAATAAGGCTCGGACACGCTGCTCACTCTGCACGGGTTCTTTACTCCGGTAAACGGCAACTTTACAAGGTATGCGATGGTGTCGGCTAAGGTAGTGGACCGGGTGGTTCTGGCAATGAGCAGCGTCCCTCTGAAGCTCCTCTTGTGTTCTTTCTCTATCACTGTTTGTCCCTTCTCCTCGCTGCTCTGTCACACCCAATTAGGAGCACTGAGGGCCTTCGGTTGGGTCACCGCTGCCACTCATTTTCTCCACGGGCCCTGGCCTTCAATGGTGAGTGCTCCCCGGTATAAGCTACGGTAGTTGTTATTTAGTGGGTCGTGCTCCTGTAAAGCCTGCGACCACTCCGGGTTCTGTGGTTCAGGGATGTAGCCTGCTGGACCACCTCGGAGCCGGTACTCCGGGTTCTGGAATGGGCTCGAGTCTTTGATCACCTGCTCTACACTTTGTTCCTCTCTGTCTCTTCTGGGTCACCAGGTTGAGGTGCCCCCCCAGTTAGCTTTCTTAGTGCTTCTCTGTAGCTTCTCCAAGTCTGCTACATCTGTTGCTTTCACTTTGGTGTCTGTGCTGCACGGCCCAGTGCAGCTCCCTTCTGGTTTCTTTGCACTCACTTCCTGGTCTAACTCCTTGCTGCTCTCCCACTCACTATATAACCTAGCTCTCCTCCCACCGGGACCAGTTACCCTAGCAACGGGTGTCTGATTGGTCCCCTATCACTAGGTGTATGTGTGTGTTCTGGTAATGAGTAGAAGAATCATGAAGCTCCAACACCAAAGGATATGGCACCTTCATTCAGGGGTGCAGTACCCTTTTGTGACTCACTCTTAATGGGGCGCCACACTGAGCAAGGGCTCCAAAGGGCACAGTTAAAGGAGACAGAAGGCATGCAAGAAATATTAATGAGATTTCTGGAGCAACTAAATGTAGCAGGGAAAGAGTGATGGTGGGGTTACACGTCCCGATATCGCTGCGATATCGGAAGCAACGGCGCGGGAGCGCGCATTTTTTGAGCGCTTTTCCCGATATCGCATCGGCGGTTTACACGCTGCGATATCGGGAAACAACGTCCCTCCGATGTGTACGCCCACCAACCCAGTAACTACCATTTAACATGGGAGTTAATGGGTGAGGTGCGAGTACAGATCGGAGTTGGGCTGTCACACGCATCGATGCTGGTACAACGGCCTTGCGATATCGGGTAGTTGAATAGCTCTGCTATTCAACTCCGATATCGTTTTGGCATCGTTCCAGCATCGCGTTGTACACTGAAACCGTACAACGCGCACCGGATATCGGGTCCAACTCGCAACCCACGTGACTTTTTGTCGGAGTTGGGTCGGAGTTGGACGCCGATATCGCGGCGTGTAAACCCACCATAAGGCTTACTATAATGAGAACGACCTGGGTTAGGGTTAATATCCTCTGCAACTAGAAGAAGAATAAGAAAAGTGAGTAGATTATTAATTGTTTTGCGAGAGTGACTCTTATGTTGTAAGGAGGGCGTGTGAATAGATTTGATTGGTTTAAGATTGTAAATAAAGTATAAGAGGTGTAGATGGGAGAGGGGAGGGGAGAGGGACTAATGTGGATGGAGCACACAGAGTTTGTTAAAGGGAGGTAGATATGAAGCAGCTAGCACAAAAATTATGCAGATACACATAGTGAATGCTTTTTGCAGCACAAGTGAACAAATTACATATCTGTTTGTTTGTCTTGCATGACTTACCCGTTTCCTGCACCGTTTAACTGCCTGGTGTAACTGCATGGCACTTCTACAGTTGGCACTTATGCAGTTGGCATGAATGCAACCTTGCATGAATGCACCACTTAGCTGACTCTAAATATATAGTAAAATATATAAGACTGGCATCAACCGTATACGTAGGTGCTGGCAGAAAATAATCATACTTACAACAATAATAGATATCTGCCGCGACACTACTATATATGAAAAATTCAAATTAATGAGTGGCCCTGCCAGCACCTACGTATACGGTTGATGCCAGTCTTATATATTTTACATATTGTCTTTTTTGACTGAGCTCCCATTATATATTTTTCCCCTTTCCTTTTCTCATAGTCTGGTAACCACTCATGGACTCCAGTGTGAGGTCCTAGCACACACCTGTTTTTAATTACATCTTTAGACATATAAGCCCACACAGATTCCACCAGTTCACCATTTCACTAGGGCATAGTGTCAGGACCTGGCAGTGGAGGCCCCTTGAAGTGGGTGCCAGGCTTGATCCTCAGTGGCCGCTGATGAGACTAAGACCTCTGTTTTCAACTTTAGCACAGGGCAGTTTTCTGCATTACACATTTGTACATTGCAGTTTGATCTTCTCTTTTCAGGGCCACTCATTAATTTGAATTTTTCATATATAGTAGTGTCGCGGCAGATATCTATTATTGTTCTAAATATATAGTGAGTTTCTACTTAGATCTGAGTCAATTAAACTTGTAAATCAAAGATTTCTAAGAAGTAGTAATGTTTCCCAATGATGCAGTAATAAGCAGGACTATATCTTTTTTTACATCGTGAGGCTAGTATATGTGACTGCTGTTACCTCCTGCCCTAAAATCTAGAAAGGCATATAAGAAAGGTTATAGGAAGAAATAAAAAAAAATAGTTTTAAAGGTGTTGTCCAGTAAAGATAAGTTCTTATCTATCCACTAGATAGATATAACTTATGAATTGGTGGGGGTCTGACTGCTGATCCATGTTATGTAAATAAAAGCTTATAACCTGATGTTAAATTCATCCATTGGTTGTATAAATTACTATTATGAAAGCTGAAACCCTCCGAAATGTGGTTTAGGTTAAGAAAATAAATTGGCATCAATGCTGTAATATTGATCATTTAATGAACACTGAATGGTCAGATTTTGGCAAAATGGGGTACTTTTATACCTGACATCACCACTTTTATTCCCATTAGGCTAGAGTCACACTGCTGTATGACTTGAGTGAGGATCGCATCACACTGCCCGGACAGACTGGTGGCTCTCCTGACCTGAGAGTGACATCTGTATATACATGACATTGACACACTTGGGTCAGGAGAGCTGCCGGACAGTCCGAGGATTTCAATGTGATCCTCGTGCGATTGGCAAAGTATTATTGATTCATATAAAGAAGACAGATGTGTGGAGAGTATGTTTTTGTTGTATTTGATGCTGGTAGCCAAACTGAGGATGTACAAATATGTACACTCCCTGACAGAAGTTATGTCGCTAATCCATGTTATGTAAATAAAAGCTTATAACCTGACGTTAAATTCATCCATTGGTTGTATAAATTACTATTTTGAAAGCTGAAACCCTCTGAAATGTGGTTTAGGTTAAGAAAAAAAATTGGCATCAATGCTGAAATATTGATAATTTAATGAACAGAGAATGGTCAGATTTTGGCAAGACAAAACTTTTGTCGCCCACAGAAGAAAGTAATGTGATTTTCAAACAAAAAATTAACTTAAAACACAAATATATGTTGCATAACATTGGTGAATGAAGTTGTTGTGCTATTAGTCATCTACTATATAATTGCCGTAGGCACTTCCGTGTCGGACCCCGCAAAAGACCGTGGCTTTGTCACTCTGTGACGTCACCACGTGCGAGCAATGGCCGCGAAGCAGCCATTGCGAGTCGCTGGCCGAAAATCGAACCAGAGGCTCGGCCACAAAGTTAGCGAATTACCGCTCATGTAGCGCGAGCAATGGCCGCGAGGCCATTGCGAGTCGCTGCCTGAGCCGCCGCACCTGCCGCAAGTCCCCCTATACTTTCTATGGGGATTACCGCAACCGCGCCGCAAGTGTAACGGTTATGCGGCAAACGCGGCAGATGCGGTTACACTTGCGGCGCGGTTGCGGTAATCTCCATAGAAAGTATAGGGGGACTTGCGGCAGGTGCGGCAAATGCGGTTTTGCACTTGCGGCAAGTGCGGCCGCGAAAATCTTAAAAAAAAAAAAAATATTCTAGACACCCGATGCATTTGCATCGGGCTCACAGCTAGTATTTAATATTTTGTGTGACTTCCATGAGCTTGAAGGACTGCATCCGTGCGGTTCAACAATGATTCATACAATTTATTAATGAAGTAATCAGTAGTAGCAAAGAATGCAGTCTTACATGCCTCCCAGAGTTCATCTAGATTCTTTGGTTTTGTCTTCCAAGCTTCCTCTTTCATCTTACCCCAAACATGCTCAATGATGTTCATGTCTGGTGACTGGACTGGCCAGTTCTTGAGCACATTGATCTTTTTTGCCTGAAGTAACTTTGTTGTAGAGATGGATTTATGAGATGGAGCACCATCCTGCTGCAGAATTTGACCCCTTTTATGATTTGGAATATAAGAGGTAGTTAATACTGCTTGATATTTTAGGCTATTGATATTGCCTTACACCTTGCAAATGTTTCGCACACCCCCATACTGAATGTAACCCCAGACCATGATCTTTCCACCACCAAATTTAACTGTTTTCTGGGTGTTATTTTGGATCCATACAAGCTCCAGAAGGTCTCCTGCAGTATTTGCAGTGGCTGTGGTATAATTCTACTGAAGAGTCATCAGAGAAATCCACCCTCTGCCACTTTTCCAGCGTCCATCTGTTTAGCAGGCTGTGGGACTTTACAAATGCCACACATTTTTTTATTTGCCTTTTTTTAAGAGCTGGCATAGGTCCATTGGTATTGCAAATGCTGTCTTCCCCCAGTCTTTTTCTGCAACGTAGACCTGCCAATACCCACTAGTGAGATCTAATGTAGAGAAATAATTAGTAGTCTTTAATACAGCAAGGGACTCCTCTATTCGGGGTAATGGGTAAGCATCCTTGTGAGTGATCTTATTGATTTCCCTGTAATCCACACACATCCTCATAGTGCCTTCTTTCTGACTAGGACTAAGGGGGCTGCCCAGGGACTACAGCTATCCCTTATAACCCCTGCCTCCCTCATGTCCTGTAGCATCTCTTTAGCACACTGGTAATGGTGTGGTGGAACGGGACTGTATCTCACTTTAATTGGGGGATGATCTTCTGTGGGTATGTGATGGTGTACCCCTTTAATCCTCCAAAAATCTAATGGGTGCTTGCTGAATACATGTTCACATTCTTGTGCTACCTGGTAGACTCTGTGCTTTTTGTGGGAAGGAGTGGCATCAGTTCCTAAGTGCAACTGCTGACACCACTCCTCCAGCTGTCCCTTGGAGTTGCTGTCCTTCGCCTGGCTTGACGGAGCAGGGGCTCTACTGTCTGTATGTTGTTATCACAGACAGTGTAGAGCTTTGCTACAGTTGCAAAGGTAGTTTTGCTTCTTCCTCCCAAAATTTAATACACAGATTGGTATTCTTCCCCTGCATACATCCACCACCCCTCTGGCTGTCAGTAGTGTAGGTCTATGTTCGGTATATATCGGCTCTACAGCTGCCTGGCATTCTTTTCCTCTGAGACCTATAGCTGCTCGACATCATATCATCATTTTACTCTTTGGTGGTAACACAATAGGGAACGGGTCTGTGACCCGTACACTGCCAATCTCTCCACCAGACAGATTTACCTGTTGCTTGTGCATTAGGGCTCGGATTTATCTCTGGAGGACTCTCTTCTGCCCATTACCAGCAGTGACAGCAATCTGTTGGAGTAAAAACAACACTTCCTCAAGGCAGTCTTAAATGAACTAATGTTTGTGATGGCACCGCTTGACATACTCTCACCAGTGCCTGCATGCCTGTTATCACAGCATATGGGGGATGTTTTATGAGACCGTAACCAATCCATTTTTTTTTAAATCCCCATTCCCATTGCACATTGTTTGATGCTTCTTTTGAGCAGATTTTGAGAATCTGCATAAAAATCTGATGTCTACCTTGAAGCCAGCAAAGTCTATGAGAGTTCAGAAGTGCTGTATCAATATTTTTTTTTTCCTTGCAGATTTGGTGCAGATTTTGGGGCTAAATAAAGAAATCTGAACCACATGTCCAAGTAAAAAAAAGCAACGTGGGCACAGCACTTCTGACCTGTCATAGACTTTGCTGGCCTCAAGATAGACATGCAGATTTTGATGCAAATTCTCAAAATCTGCATTCAAAAAACCATCAAACAATGCACCGAAGGCACAGGGCTTAAGAGGATTCAGGAAGAGCCGCAGTTGTGGTGAAAGGGCAAGATGATTCATCTTACCCCTGGCTGCTTCCTCAGAGACTTGTGGGGCAGGGGTGGCCAACTACAGTCATCAAGGTCTGAAAACAGTGCAAGTTTTCAGGATTTCTTTAGCATTTCACAAGTGCTAATTTCATCACCTGCAGAGGTGATGATTCCAGCACCTTGTGCAATGCTAGGTCAATCCTGAAAACTAGCACTGTTTTCATCCCTTGAGGACTGCACTTGGCCTGCCCTGTTCTACAAGAGTGTGTGTAGAGTCTTGCATTTCCATACCACAGACTGTCAGGCCAGAGGCCTGCGGCTTGTTCATCAGTAGGACATTATCAAACCACCTGTTTAAAGAAACAGTCCAGAAGGAGTGAAGTAAAAAACTTTTACTGTAGCACAGACTATAATAAGCCTCAAACAAACATATATGAATATATACAGTAGATATAACGAAAGTCCGACTGGGATCAGCAGACTCAATTAAAATGATGGAAAGTCCATGAGGGGCAGAGTCCATTAAGGGCCTTGAGTGGTAGCCCAAAGTCTGCATGCATGCCCGCTAATCCAGCAGGGGAAAGCACAAACGGCACTAAATATTGGAAGGGGAAAAATAAAATGTAAAAAAAACAGGTCTTGTTGTTATAAGAACTGAAAAACAACTCAAAAAAGTCCTTCTCCAGACAAAATACCAACTAAGGGACAGGTAAACAACCCAACAACATGCCTTTCTTTAGGAAAGTCTACTGTACGTGGCATAAAAATTCTCTTCCAGCTTTCCCAGTGCTACCCCGAATGAAAGTCGCTGCATGGTATTCTGCTGCAGGAATGTCTTGGGAGGTCTCAGAGGCTACTTTCCCAGGGGCCTTCTCTGCCACCACCTGCCCCCTAGAACACTCCATCATGGCCACTGCTGAAGAAGACAATGTAATAATTACAGGATGAATACGCCCTCTAAGAGATATGCGACCAACTTGGGCAAAACTGACAGGCCCTGTGGGTTTGGGTTCAGCTGGCTGGCTAACCAAGAAAGGTCTGGTCTCCACCCAATACCATATTCTCTCCTGGTCTGCCTCCTCTTGCCATTTCTCAAAGTCGTCGGCAGTGGCAACCCGACTTACACCAACCACGAACTACCCCTTGCTGCTTATCACCTTCATGAAGGTGACCTCCTCCCTGACACAGATTGTGCAGAGTCTTTAGGGAAAGCAGCGTGGCGACTTTGTGAAACCTAAACTGGAAAAGGTTGTGACTAGGGTGAATTCATGGGAGAAAATCACAGACAGTTGCATAGTCAGTGCACTACAAGCACGCTACTTGGACAAGAGGTGCTCATTTCAGAAAACAGCCATTGCTACTTATGAGAAACTGGGGCCAATGCTTCTAAAGTAAATGGCATCACAAGAAATTTACAGTGGAATTCAGGATGTGGAGAGTTATGATGATGTTCCAGAACATGATGAAGTGACTGTTCTTGAATAAATGCTTAATTCTTTTGTTCATGAATATCAGTTAATGTACATGAAAAAGGAAATAGGATGTGAAGAAATACATGATTGAATTTGGAGTTTGGAGAGTTAAGTTGATTTTCCAGAATGTGATCACAATATTATGCCATATTTGAATAAATGTTGTCTTTTTGCTGAAGCATAAATGTGTGATTGCTTATTCGTGGATAAATATAAGCCATACCCCAAAAGTAAGCCCAAGCTTTTGGAGGCTGAAAAA
Source organism: Allobates femoralis (assembly GCA_033576535.1). Classification (NCBI taxonomy): domain Eukaryota; kingdom Metazoa; phylum Chordata; class Amphibia; order Anura; family Aromobatidae; genus Allobates; species Allobates femoralis. Next base: position 478,461,903 of record JARQOC010000002.1, on the reverse strand, counting down.
ATATAAAACACTGTCTTATTTTTGGAGAAACAGGGAATACACAGTATAAGCCCTCAAACATTCCCTTATATACAGTATGAGGCCTCACATAGTCCCTATATACAGTATGAGCCTTCACGTAGCCCCTATATACAGTATAAGCTTTCAAACAGCTCTTTATCTACTCTATAATTGCCGTAGGCACGTTTGTGTCGGACCCCGGCACGCCGTGGCTTTGTCACTATGTGACGTCACCACGTGCGAGGCATTGCCCGCGTAGCGGGCATTGCGACCCCTCGCCGCTGTCATCCCGCTCCGGAGCAGCTGCTGTCAGCACATGCTGACACAGTGCTCCGGAGCCTGTGCCCCTCTCATCCCGCTCCGGAGCAGCTGCTGTCAGCACATGCTGACACAGTGCTCCGGAGCCTGTGCCCCTGTGCAGACTACAAGTGAGTATGGCTGATTGGCTGTTCGCTGGGGTCCGTGGAGTCCATGTAGGTGCCCCTGGGTGCTGTGTACTTTTCACCTTGCAGGGGCTCCTGAGTGCTGGCCCCTGCCCCCACACCCTCTCTCCCTCCTAACCTGAGCAGCAGCAGCAGCATGTTTACTTCCTGCACCGCGATGGTGTGGGAGAAAGAGAGCTGCTGCTACAAACTACAGTCAGATGCTGCAATCAGCCTATGCCAGCTGCTGCTCAGGTTAGTTGGGAGAGAGTGTGCGTGAGGGGTTGGGACAGCACTCAGGGGACCCCTGTCTGGGGCAATGGTACGCAGGGGCCCCCTGTCTGGGGGCAATGGTGTGCAGGGGCCCCCTGTCTGGGGGCAATGGTAAGCAGGGGCCCCCTGTCTGGAGGCAATGGTACGCAGGGGCCCCCTGTCTGGAGGCAATGGTACGCAGGGGCCCCCTGTCTGGAGGCAATGGTACGCAGGGGCCCCCTGTCTGGGGGCAATGGTACGCAGGGGCCCCCTGTCTGGGGGCAATGGTACGCAGGGGCCCCCTGTCTGGGGGCAATGGTACGCAGGGGCCCCCTGTCTGAGGGCAATGGTACGCAGGGGCCCCCTGTCTGGGGGCAATGGTACGCAGGAGCCCCCTGTCTGGGGGCAATGGTACGCAGGGGCCCCCTGTCTGGGGGCAATGGTACGCAGGAGCCCCCTGTCTGGGGGCAATGGTACGCAGGGGCCCCCTGTCTAGGGGCAATGGTACGCAGGGGCCCCCTGTCTGGGGGCAATGATACGCAGGGGCCCCCCTGTCTGGGGGCAAATGTACGCAGGGGACAGTGATTGAATGGTACTGCTATACAGTCACTGTGCAGTGAATGCTTATAGTGATTAATACCGCCATACAGTCACTGTGCAGTGAATGCTTATAGTGATTAATACCGCCATACAGTCACTGTGCAGTGAATGAGAACCATTGCTTATAGTGATTAATACCGCCATACAGTCACTGTGCAGTGAATGAGAACCGTTGCTTATAGTGATTAATACCGCCATACAGTCACTGTGCAATGAATGAGAACCGTTGCTTATAGTGATTAATACCGCCATATAGTCACTGTGCAGTGAATGAGAACCGTTGCTTATAGTGATTAATACCGCCATACAGTCACTGTGCAGTGAATGAGAAATGTTGCTTATAGTGATTAATACCACCATACAGTCACTGTGCAGTGAATGAGAACCGTTGCTTATAGTGATTAATACTGCCATACAGTCACTGTGCAGTGAATGAGAACCGTTGCTTATAGTGATTAATACCGCCATATAGTCACCTGTGCAGTGAATGAGAACCGTTGCTTATAGTGATTAATACCGCCATATAGTCACTGTGCAGTGAATGAGAACCGTTGCTTATAGTGATTAATACCGCCATACAGTCACTGTGCAGTGAATGAGAAATGTTGCTTATAGTGATTAATACCACCATACTAGTCACTGTGCAGTGAATGAGAACCGTTGCTTATAGTGATTAATACCGCCATACAGTCACTGTGCAGTGAATGAGAACCGTTGCTTATAGTGATTAATACCGCCATATAGTCACTGTGCAATGAATGAGAACCGTTGCTTATAGTGATTAATACCGCCATACAGTCACTGTGCAGTGAATGAGAAATGTTGCTTATAGTGATTAATACCACCATATAGTCACTGTGCAATGAATGAGAACTGTTGCTTATAGTGATTAATACCGCCATACAGTCACTGTGCAATGAATGCTTATAGTGATTAATACCGCCATACAGTCACTGTGCAGTGAATGACAACCGTTGCTTATAGTGATTAATACCGCCATACAGTCACTGTGCAGTGAATGAGAACCGTTGCTTATAGTGATTAATACCACCATACAGTCACTGTGCAGTGAATGAGAACCGTTGCTTATAGTGATTAATACCGCCATACAGTCACTGTGCAGTGAATGAGAACCGTTGCTTATAGTGATTAATACCGCCATACAGTCACTGTGCAATGAATGAGAACCGTTGCTTATAGTGATTAATACCGCTATACAGTCACTGTGCAATGAATGCTTATAGTGATTAATACCGCCATACAGTCACTGTGCAATGAATGCTTATAGTGATTAATACCGCCATACAGTCACTGTGCAGTGAATGAGAACCGTTGCTTATAGTGATTAATACCACCATACAGTCACTGTGCAGTGAATGCTTATAGTGATTAATACCGCCATACAGTCACTGTGCAGTGAATGCTGATAGTGATTAATACCGCCATACAGTCACTGTGCAGTGAATGAGAAATGATGCTTATAGTGATTAATACCTCCATACAGTCACTGTGCAGTGAATGAGAACCGTTGCTTATAGTGATTAATACCGCCATACAGTCACTGTGCAGTGAATGCTTATAGTGATTAATACCGCCATACAGTCACTGTGCAGTGAATGAGAACCGATGCTTATAGTGATTAATACCTCCATACAGTCACTGTGCAGTGAATGAGAACCGTTGCTTATAGTGATTAATACCGCCATACAGTCACTGTGCAGTGAATGCTTATAGTGATTAATACCGCCATACAGTCACTGTGCAGTGAATGAGAACCGTTGCTTATAGTGATTAATACCGCCATACAGTCACTGTGCAGTGAATGAGAAATGTTGCTTATAGTGATTAATACCACCATACAGTCACTGTGCAGTGAATGAGAACCGTTGCTTATAGTGATTAATACTGCCATACAGTCACTGTGCAGTGAATGAGAACCGTTGCTTATAGTGATTAATACCGCCATACAGTCACTGTGCAGTGAATGAGAAATGTTGCTTATAGTGATTAATACCGCCATACAGTCACTGTGCAGTGAATGAGAACCGTTGCTTATAGTGATTAATACCGCCATACAGTCACCGTGCAGTGAATGAGAACCGTTGCTTATAGTGATTAATACCGCCATATAGTCACTGTGCAATGAATGCTTATAGTGGTTAATACTGCCATACAGTCACTGTGCAGTGAATGAGAACCGTTGCTTATAGTGATTAATACCGCCATACAGTCACTGTGCAGTGAATGCTTATAGTGATTAATACCACCATACAGTCACTGTGCAGTGAATGCTTATAGTGATTAATACCACCATACAGTCACTGTGCAGTGAATGCTTATAGTGATTAATACCGCCATACAGTCACACTGCAGTGAATGCTTATAGTGATTAATACCGCCATACAGTCACTGTGCAGTGAATGCTGATAGTGATTAATACCGCCATACAGTCACTGTGCAGTGAATGAGAACCGTTGCTTATAGTGATTAATACCGCCATACAATTAATATGGTTTCCAATGACTGAATAATGCCATCATACAACCCCTTTGTTACTAACATGTGGTGACTTAATGTTACATTTATACCGTGACAGGACTATCTACTATATAATTGGCGTAGGCACTTCCGTGTCAGACCCCGCAAAAGACCGTGGCTTTGTCACTCTGTGACGTCACCACGTGCGAGCAATGGCCGCAAAGCGGCCATTGCGAGTCACTGGCCGAAAATCGAACCAGAGGCTCGGCCACAAAGTTAGCGATTTACCGCTCATGTAGCGCGAGCAATGGTCGCGAGGCCATTGCGAGTCGCTGCCTGAGCCGCGATTGTGAGCGAGTCGCTGGCCGAAAATCGAACCAGAGGCTCGGCCACAAAGTTAGCGATTTACTGCTCATGTAGCGGAGCAATGGCCGCGAGGCATTGCGAGTCGCTGCCTGAGACGCGATTCTGAGCGAGTCGCTGCCCGAAAATGTCCTCACACCCCCCCAAAATGTCCTCACACCCCCCAAAATGTCCTCACCCCCCCCAAAATGTCCTCACATCCCCCCAAAATGTCCTCACACACCCCCAAAAAGTCCTCACCCCCCCAAAAAAAGTCCTCACCCCCCCCCCAAAAAGTCCTCACACCCCCCCAAAATGTCCTCACACCCCCCAAAATGTCCTCACACCCCCCAAAATGTCCTCACACCCCCACAAAATGTCCTCACACCCCCCCAAAATATGTGCGCACACCCCCAAACCCCCCCAATATGTTCTCACACCCCCCCCACAATATGTCCTCTCCCCCCCAAACCCATTCCAATATGTCCTCACACCCCCCCACTATATGTCCTCACCCCCCAAACCCCCCCAATATGTCCTCACACCCCCCCAAAATATCCTCACACACCCCCAAAATATCCTCACACCCCCCCAATATGTCCTCACACCCCCCCAATATGTCCTCACACCCCCCAATATGTCCTCACATCTAATATATAATTGCTGTAGGCACTTCCGTGTCGGACCCCGCAAAAGACCGTGGCTTTGTCACTCTGTGACGTCACCACGAGCGAAGCATTGCCCACGTAGCGGGCATTGCGACCCCTCGCCGCTGTCAGCACACACCCCAACCCCTGTCACCACACACCCCCCATATGTCCTCACCCCCCCCCCATATGTCCGCACACCCCCGCTCCGATCCCGCTCCGGAGCCGCTGCTGTCAGCACATGCTGACACAGTGCTCCGGAGCCTCTCCTGTAAAGAAAATCTTTAAAAAAATTTAAAAATATTCTAGACACCCGATGCATTTGCATCGGGCTCACAGCTAGTATACAATATTAGCCTTCAAATAGTCCCATAAATACAGTATGAGCCCTCATATAGCCCCTATATACAATGAGTCCTTACATGGCCCCTATATACAATATGAACTCTTACATAGCTCCCTATTTAAAGGATAATCCCTCACATATCTTATACACATATTATAAAAGGCTATGGGATCTTTCCTGGAGCTGCGCTGCTATTCTGTATTACTGGCAGTGGAGCTCGCTCTAGGAAAGTTCCCTGCCCAGAGTTGTGCGCCACCATTGGCAGTGCACAAAGCATTATAATGAGGGAAATCTGGCCATGGGTCCTCCACAGCCGAGGGCCCCAGGCGGTAGCCCAGATTGGCTTCATTACAATCCACCTATGTGATTCCATTTTTGCTTAGTTAAAATAAATGCATTATAATATGTAAGATGAGTAATGATGGCATTTCCACTAGAATCTTCAAATAAAAGGATTTGCATGAAATAATCTACTGAAGAATTAAATCCTCCCAATCAAATAGTGTTCAGATTTTTGGAGGTGATAAACAAATGTAAAAAAAAATTCTATAAAATAAATTTTGAAATCTAACTTAGTGGCATAAAAAATATATTGATAAAGTTAACATATCTTTACACACAGCACAGTACTACAAACTGGATAGCCTGAGTTTAGAAGATAAAAGTCCTTTCTTTTGACATGCCAACTGGATACTTCACAGGTTAAAAAAAAACCTCTTCATTCTTTGTATCTGTATCAGCATCAGCACAGAAATGTCACTGCAGCATAATGCTTCATCACCCCTATAAGATATGTGCATTTCATAACAAATACACTCAGCAATATACATCCAAATTGCATTTGTTTTGGCACCAAAGGCAACAGATCTGGAGAAAGCAAGCATTATGAGTTGCCAAGCCAGCCGGCTATTGTCCCTCCCCAGTTCAAAGGGCTATAAGACATGAAATACTTCACAATCCATTCAAGAATAATTGACCATAAATTGTGCACTGGACAGGATGTACATTTGGAAAACTACTAGAAGGTTTGGCAGCTAGAGATGCGTTTGCAATGAGAGTTCATGGCAAGTTACCAGCTCAGAGATACATCTACCTGTGGTGCTTTATTCAGCCAGACAGTGTGAGATCATGTTATACACTGGTGCTGTGTTTTATACACAATATAAAATATTTTGTAGGTCTGAATAAAATGTGTATTAAGGTAGAAATGTGAAAAAAAAGAATTACCCAAATATTTTTAGCATATAATGTAGGTAAATATTTTTAGTTAATATAACAAAAAATGCAATTTTATACTGATATACCACACATTTGTACAATTTATTCATTATACGTATTACTAGTCATTAGACAACCGACAAGGATGAGAAAAAAATGTGCGCAAAAAATAATTCAAGAATATAAGTTTAGTCAATGGATGAAACATGAATACAGCCTGAGGATCGCTCAAATATGTGTATATAAAATCACTCTGATTCTCATCCAGAAAAGTGGGATGAGTAGAATTCATACAGGTTACCTTTTGTTATGTGATTGCTATGCGATTGTGCGTTTTTTTCTTGCATAGCATCTATACGCCGTCCATATGCAATTCATTTTTAACATCATCTTTTCCACCCTAAAAAAGCAATGTAATATAAACATACAGACAGATACATAGATATCTAGATAGAATAGATAGAAATCCTGATAAATAAAGTAAACAAAGTGGGGTCCTCCTATGCTAATCATCAAAGGTAAAGGAGACATCTGCATGCTGATATTATCAGGCTGGGAAGGCCCATAGTTCTTGCTCCTTTCCCAGCCTAAAAATACCAGGCTGCCGCCCCCCAGAAGGGGAATATCCCTTTAGATGCCCCAATGCTGGTGCTTTGCCTTGACTCTTCCTGATGGTGCGATGCCCTGGTGTAGTAGCAATTAATTGTTTTTGGGGTTGATGTCAGCTGAGTAATGTCCAAAGCACAGCTGGCATCAGACACCCCAAAATACTTTATTTTAAAGTACACTCCCTGACTCTTTCCCTGGTTTACCAAGTTATTACAAGAAAAAAGAGACACGTCCTAGTCCGGGGACTCAGCCGTAGTCCACAAAATGAGCCTGACAAACATAAAAAGAGACGAATAAAAATAAGAGATGGTCTTTCATTCACTAACTCATTAGAAATCAAAGTAGTTTCCAGGTCCAACAATCCTAAATTACATAGATTAAAGCCTATCAAGCCTCAGAACGAGGCTGCATAGGCTTTGAGCAGCTCATCCAATGTAAATGCTAATGTGAGCCAACCCTAAAAATGTGAGTCATCCAATAGATGGCACCACAACACATCAAGAGGCAGTGTAATGGAGTAATATTAATGGCTGTATCAGGAGAGATCGTTTAGACAGGATAACAAAGCAGTATCAGCATGTGTCAGCCATTATTGGCAAAAGTCACTGAAATATTTGAATGCTGCCACAAGTAATCTACCTCTGGATGTTGCGATGCCAAAGCCCCAGCGAGTGTTTCGGCAGCGTTCCTTCATCTGGCTCTGCCAGTTGCCTGTGCAATGACCCTGGATGGACACCAACTACAATAATGACCATATAAAGCTTGTAAATATTCAGTACTTTACCAATTTTGCTGCATTTTTTGAGTCCTGAGGGATATGATATGTAATTCTGTGATAGATATAGATTTTTTTTTTGTATTACAGAATTGAAGAGCACAATATTATATGGTACTGTTATCAGACAGCCACTGAAATCTGACAGTACACAATCTCACGCCAGTGTGAACAGAACCTATGAGAGATCAGAATTAGAGAGTCATCCAGTCTTTTAATACTATATTTAATTCAATCAGTGACCTATTATATTCAGCTTGACCCAGATGGACTGTTTCCCCGTCATGTGGCAGTGCTCCAGCTGTAAGTCACACGGATCAGTGAGTTTTGGTATTCTGATTATCTGCCTTTTTCCAAGCTCTCTCAGCACCAAGAAAATGACACTGATCACATGACAGTTCCTCATCTGGCTGTATCGCCCTCAGATGGAAGATTACATGGCATGTGAAGCCAAATGAAATGTGGTGCCCTCTTTTTATAAATGTGGCACATGATGAGGGATCAAAAAGTAAGATAGAAGGACATAGAACATGACTTGTAAGATAATTAACTTACAGTCCATTTCTCTAACTTTTTGCATATAAAGAATGATAATGAACTTAAAGGTATTCTTGATTTAGCATGCAGTGCCTACACAAACAGGATAGATGATAAATGAATGGTAACTGGGCATTTGGTTGCTGAGATCCCACCACAGGGGCAGACATATATTGGTGCAACCTGTACAGCCACACAGGGGCTCCAGAGGTGACTGGGCCCATTTCTACCTCCAAAGTAGGTGGAATTGTGCATTTTGATGAGCTCTTGGATTCCATTGTGCTCATATATTGTTCTTGCACAGGGACCCTCTTCTGTCTGTGGCCACCAGTGCCACATCAGTCATGAATATGGAATGCAATGCCTAAGGTCCTCTGTTTGAATGGAGCAGTAGTAAGCATGGATGACCATTACTCCTAAAGACATTCAATAAAGCAGTGGTTGCAGATTTTTTGATGGATTATTGATATATGTGGTCTTTGATTAAACAACACCTTTTATCATACACCAAGGAGCTTTGCATCTCCATGGTCATCACATAACCAAGTTTGATTTTTAAAGGGAACATGTCAACATCTGCCTTTATATGGTCAAAACTGTTGACAGGTTCCCTTTAAAAATCAAACTTGGTTATGTGATGATCATGAAGATCACGTCTGCATTGATCATGGAGATCATGTCTGCATTTTTAGGTGGTCAAAACTGCAAACAGGTTTACTTTAAAGATGATTTTTTTTTTTGCTATAGAATCTGACAGCAATTTAAGTAGAGCCAGAGACCCAGAATCCAGTGAATTATCACTTACTGTACTGCTGGGTGCTGTTTTAATAGAATCCCTATTTTGATGTAGATGAAACAGTGCTAAAACCTCTGGCCTGGGTATAATCTCACTCTGACTGTCAGCTTTTAGTGTACACTGTTATGGTACATTTACACGCGGCCACAGGAAGGTAGGAACAGGCAGGCATCGGACACAATTGTGCCTGTTGCCTTGAAAAGACCACGATGTGCCTGCGTGTAATTCAGGACTTTCCTTCCTGTGTCTTCCCTGAAGGAAGTAAAGTCCTGAATTACACGCAGCCACATCGTGGTCTTTTCAACGCAACAGGCACAATTGTGTCTGATGCCTGCCTGTTCCTACCTTCCTGTGGCCGCGTGTAAATGTACCATTAGGGTACGTGCGAACATTGAGTATTTGGTTGCAGTAATTTCTGCACTAAAGCTGAATCTCTTAACACAAAAATGCAATGCATTTTTATACACGATTTTGAAGTGTTTTTGCATGAATTTGATGCTTTTTGCATGAATTTTTCAATGTGTTTTTCCTGCATTTGTGGTGGAAAAATACTGCAATAATTGACATAGTGCAGATTTATTTCTACACCAAATCTCCAAGGAGATAAAGCAACATGTTCACAAAAGTTCATAATTCTCATTGACTTTGCTGGTAACGGGATTTGCATGCAGTTTTGTGTCAAAACTGCAGTAGAAAACACAAAAATAATGCAATAAAATCACCTTTGTGCGCAGGGCCTTAATATTCAGCAAGCTGCCCCAATGAGCGATGGTGGTGGAAGTTTACATACGGCCTGACTGCAGTGCAAAGTGAGGCATAGTGCTATGCACAGCTGGGTTTCCACAGCAGGTACCTATTACATGCAACACCTTCCACCCCGCCACAGTAGGGGGACCTACTCTCACTGATTTTAGGTGAGATCCCCTATAAATACTGCGGCTGGGGGAGGAGTTAGTTAGAGTGTGCAGACGCTAGGAGAGCTGCGAAGACGTCCTGGTGATTGGTGCAGCGTTTAGACCCGAACCAGTGACTCGGAGTGGCCCTTCTGCCGTCTAGCCAAGCCTAGGAGTGGGGACAGAAGGCAAGGACAGAGTCAAGGGAGCGAGGAACCAGTGGAGGTTCACCCATGACATACCGGGTTTCGGGGGTCCGCACCTGCGGGAACACTTTAGGACTGCAGAAAACTCCAGCACACTGTGGAGACTTCGGTCACGGGTCCCCCTGCGTACCCCAAAAGAGGGAGTCAGACACCGTAGTGTGGAGTAGCACCACAGTGATCAGAGAGGGTAACCTGTGGACCGCGCAGGAGGAGAGAGTATAAACCAGAGAAAGTGAGAAGGCCAGTCGTGTTGCATACAGACAGGGTTTCAGCGACAGCAGGGAACCTGAGGAGACCTTATACCCACTTGCTGTGGAGACTCACTGTGCACCTGGTCACCCAACAGTGCCCTGGACATCTTTACCTGTGCATACCATTCAGTAAAAGTTAAAAGAGATTTCTTCAGCGTGTGTGCATCATTCCTCTCCGTCCCCAGCCTCCCTATAGACTGCCTTACTGCTTCTTACCCTGGCCACAAGTCCCACTTCTAGCTGCCCCTTTACTCTTTGCTGCCCCGGAGGCCCAGCTCCACCTGTAGGGAGCTTTGCCATCCTTACCATCGCCCTCCGGAGGACTATGGCGGCGCTGGTGATCCCTCACCAGGTACTACAGGTGGCATCGCATGACAATAAACTCTTACCCCTGTACATAACCCCTTATTGAAGTGTCACCCAGGCCACGGGCCCAGGCGCTGCCACCCGTGGCATGCCCGTGAAAACACCCTCCGAGCCTGATACCCAAGTACCCCAGGGCCTGGGGCTCGACACTTAATCTCTTACTAATAAAATACTGATTGTATTGACACTACAGTACAGATGTGTAATAAGGGACCGATCCCTGTAATCAGGCTCTCAGCTCCTACATTATGCAACTCACAGATTAAATATTAAAAATGTAATGAAAAATTCATTTTGATCACTAAAATGTGTTTCTACAACAACTTAGATAAGTATCTTTTGCTCAAATAAATTACCCCAAAAAATACCTCCAAACTACAATCATATTTCTGTGTGAAGGAAGAATGAATAGATGAAGAACATAAACAGAATAAAAAAATGGCGCTGCTCTAAACACACTACAGGACTGCAATGGTTAATGTTCAATTTGTAAACGACAGACAAATATTTATAAATCTAATAATTTCCTGTAAATGTAGCTAATTTGCAGTGTTCCCTCTTTCCTCCTCGTCTTTTCCTGTTACTTTTTGGAGAATTACACTGGAGTTTTTCACCAATTAACAAGTTTGTATACAGTTTTCTGTTGGAGTGATACCTAAACTGACGCCAACAAAATAACCCAGCGGGACTATGCAAACCACTTGAGGTTTTCATTTCTCTGTAGTTGCAAAGGTTGCACAAGGTTATACTCAGCATGACATCACAGGAACTGCTAAATTAGATGGCTGGGATCCAGCACCATGGGGAGGTACATGAAAGAAGCTGCTGAACGCAGGGTTACAATCACCAGGGATGAGCCCCAAGCAGTGAACCTAGGGGTGCTAATTACATCAGCGTTAGCCCATGCTGCTTCCATGTGTCATTTCAAGGCAGCAGAAATGCTAAAATGAATATCTCATACGTTATCACAGGTCGGCTATCTATCGGTTTTTACAACAGTTCACAAAGGTTAAAAATTTTTAGAATTATGATTACATAACTATTTATTATATCTACTTGTATATACCTAATTTTATGCATTTATTTAACTTTTAACAAGTGGCAAGATATACATTTTCTGTCCCTGTACTGGTTTTTATTATACTTAAGTGACAAACCATGGGCATTGTGCACCAACAAGTGTTCAGAGTTAAGCTTTTTGTGGCCTCAGTAAGGTACAAAACAGACGTGTTAAGAACACTTTTTAATGATCATGGTCAAGTTAACATGTGAAGGAAAGTGAAGGAAGAACTAGAATGTTTTCCTCAAACTCCCTATACTGACTGTCTTCCTTTAAAGAGCAATGGGCCGCTTGTGCACCAACCCAACTGTCTCAGTGTACACTTCTGAGACGATCTCATGGTTGCAGAAATCATGGACACATTGTTACAATTTGTAAACAGCCAAATAAATGGAATCAATGTTGCCATGATTACTGAACCAGAATTGTTCAGAAGTTGGCACACAGAAGTTGGTGGTGTGTAAGCGGGGCCCAACAGAGTTTTTTTCCACTAACACATTCAATAATGTATGAGTGCTAGCAAAAATTGTACAGAAAGTACCAATTCAGCTTTCCACACAATTCATGTGTCCAACTTCTGGTCTCTGTTGCGTGACATGGACTAAGGTGTTCCATCCACAGAGGACTATGGTCATCCATGATTTTTGCTAAGGGTTTCAGAGTTACACAAATTAAAGGGCCTAGTGAGTGTTTTCGAACAATTCACTATGTAGAGAGCAAAATTCAAATCCATACAGTAACACACCGTTTTGGTGATACTGTTTACAGGTAGGGCACATGGAGACACATATCGAAAAGAACAAGTGCGGGCCGACACTGGAATTTCCAAAAGAAAAAAGGTGGTGATTCGATAAAATATTTTAATGCATTTAATGAGCATTTTATTCATACTTAGAATGCTATTGTCACGGGTCTATCAGGAACCATGGAAGAGGCTGTTGGGGTCACTCGCAGGAGACCGCAGCATCTGGCCGAATCACCAAACTGTGTTCTGTCCCTTTAAGTGATATTTCTTTGCTTATTGATAGCTGGAAGTCACTAGGACCCAGCAGGTTCCTACCTGCCGACATTTCAGCTATCTCTATTTATACCCCTTGGATCCCATGATGCATTGATGGTGATAGCGTGTTTGGAGTTGATGTTACTTCTTGGCTTTGCAGTGCATCATGGACTTCCGGTGTAATTTGCTGTCTGGCTCTCCTTTCAGCTGAGTGTTTCTCCGTCTCTCCCTTGTTTTTTCCCTGGTGTTTTCCTTTATTTGTTAGCTGGGTTGACTAGTGTAAAAAAAAAAAACTAGTGTTCACTTTATCTGATCCTTAGGTAATCTTAGGTAGTATTAGGTAATCTTTGTCTGATCCCTAGGTTATCTGAGGGACAGACTGGGAAAAGGTATGCTGCTTGGCGACACTTGAGATTGTATAGGGTTGTCAGGTGAGCCAGATGTCAGCGCTAGTGTTTCTAGGGGTAACCATTTCCCTTTTGCCCTTAATATCAGGGACTCCTTCCCCCCTCGTCATCCTGCGCTGGATATCTCCCTGCACTCAGCGTGACAGCTATAGGCAAAAACATGAAGCCAGCATCTCTGTGGACATAGACAAGAAAGGTAGGACAAGGGAGTCTGCAGTTAGACTTACTGTATGTATGTTCCCTGCTTATCACCTTACTCAAAGCTCAATTATGAATGCTTTGTATGTATTATAGTACCTTTACACGCCGCTACCGAAGGTAGCAACAGGTAGGCACCGCACGTGCGAGTTTTCAACGATTGCTAACGGTACCTGATACCGCAATTACACGCCGCCACAAGGTGCTCCACAGAAGGAATTGTCGTTCCCGGAAGTGCCGACGGGTGCCGCAGGTTACCTTCTGTGGAGCACCTTCCCTGATTTACACGCCGCTACCACAAGGGAATCTGGGCGTACATATAGTGCGCCGTAACTACATAGGCATGGCAGAGTTGTGTATTACGCAGCGCTCGTACGGTGATTGGACAATGCAATAACATCATGATTGGCCAGCCAGCGCAGGAAGGCTGGCTAATACATGACACTATAGCAAAGGTGTAGTGTGACTGGTTAGATCATTAAATATGCCGCCCTGTGCAGGGACAGCCAATGGGTACACAGTAGCCCCCACCAATGATAGCTGATGGGGCGTGGTATACATGGCGCTCAAGCACGCCCCAGGTAACTCAGATACCGTACCTGTGCCCCGATTACACGCCGCTACCATAGGGTTTATACCTGCTTGTTTTTCAGCACGGCTGAAAGATAGGTATCCAAAGAGACAGGAAGGTACAGTGAATTACACGCCGCCACTACGCTGTGTTTTGAAGGTATCAGGTACAATTGTCTCCAACACCTGCCGGTTTCTACCTTTCGGTAGCGGCGTGTAAAGGTACGATTAGAGGTACTGTTAGGTCCAGAAACATTTGAAAAGTGACCAAATATTTGTGATTTGAGCTCTGCCTTCCAACATTTTTATTTAAATGGAAACAAACGGGATGCAATTGACTTGTAGACTATCAGGTTTAATTAAAGGGATTTTAAAAAGATACCCTGTGAAGTGTTCAGGAATGGCAACCATTTTTCTACAAAGTCTCCTTATTTTAGGTGCTAGAAAGATAATTAGACAAATTACCTTTACTGGCAATCACTGCCTGATGTCTGGAAGCCATGTGTGGCGCCCCTGCGTCCAGGAGGCCACAAAGGGGAACTGCAGCCAGGCAGGTAGGACATGGTAAACACTACACCCTCACAGCCCACATACCCACGCATAGAAGGGGTTACATCCAGCCCTGAGGTTAGACACTATATGAGACCAGAGGGGTGGTGGATGAGGAGTGGGTTGGGCACACCAGAAGGTCAGGTGACTGACAGTATATAGAGAGGGGGAGGAGTGCAGGAAGTTAGTAGGCCCAGGGTGCCGAGCTGAAAAGACAGAGAGACATTACACGTCCTGGAAGAGCCTAAGCCGAGGAGTGCAGACCCGTACTGAGCCAGTGTGAGCCAGATGGGGGAGAAAAGCCCGTCCGACGCTGAAACCACTAGGAGTGTAAAGGAAAGAGAAGGGACGGTGCAACCCGTGCCCTACACCGCAGCTGAAGCTACTGACAGCAGGTGGAGAAGCCCTCCTAGAATATTGGAAGGAACATAGAGGAAGGAGCCTGGTAGTTTAATGCTGTGGACTACTGCAGGCTGGGCTAGAGCAGAGTGTCGGCTCTGAAGGGGACCGACGATTCACCCGGTATCCCCAGATTCACCGACGGGGAGCTTCAGTTTCAGGCTGGAGTTCCTAACCCAAAGGACAGGCAGCTAAGTGACGCACTAGGACTCACAGAAGCCCGAGTCACCGCCATACTGTCCAGCGTTCACACACACCCGTGTAAGACGGAGAGAGTAATAGCCCGGAAAGGACACTTAGAGACTGTGTGAGGGGTCACAGGGAGGAAGGAGCCTGGCTGCAGGAGAGAAGGGAACCCGGAAAGGGAGTAGAAAGCAACCGTGTGTTGAGAACTGTGTAACAGCTGCCAATAACTTGTAAGCTGACTGAAACAACCAGTAAAGCTTTGGAGAACCCTGAACTGCCTCTTGCCTGCTTCCATCTGCAGAACATTCCTCCCATACAGGCTTGCACCAGAAAGACCTCAACCTGCAGAGCCACAGCTCCAGCCTGTCAGCAGCAGCCAGGAAGAGAGACCCCTGCAGCCTGCAAAGTAAGTGTGCTCAAACTACACACACAATAGACTTTAACCCTTGCTGTCCCGGGGGATACAGTTCTCCCCACTGGAACTATACCATCCCCGCTGCCATTCCATCACCCCCGGAGGTTCTGCAGCAGCGGCGGCCCCATCACTGGCCACACCAAGTGGGTGGCGTCACCCGTGACAATCTCCCTTGTAAATATTTCCCTTTTATTGTGAGGGCCCAGGGACACGGTCCGGACCAAGCCACCTGTGACATCCCCAGCAACCGTCCGGTCCGGCACCGAGTACCCTAGTCCCGCCTGGGGCTCCACACATGGACATCAACAAACGCTGGGTTTCCTCCTTTGTGATGCTTTGTCAGGCTTTTACTGCAGCTGACTACAGTTGTTGCTTGTTTGTGGGTCTTTCTGTCTTATGTTTTGTCTTAAGGTGTAACCAAAATTTTTACTTTTATTTCATAAATCAAAAACATGAAAATTATCCACTTAGTATAGATTTTATCAGAAAAATTAGCTTCTTTCTCGGCCAGAATTGATCAATCATTATCAATGAAGTCACTGGACAAGGTCTTCAAATCAAGGAACATTTTACTAGCAAAAGACACGACTCGTATAAAGTTTAGTTTTCTCTGGTAACACACGGATGTGGATAAAGTATGATAAAGAAACAAGACAGAAGATAAAGTGATGCCTTTGAAATGTGATGCTGGAGAATGATGTTATCAATAGCATGGATGGCAAGAAGAGCAAAAAAATCAACTTTGGAACAGATCAAACCAGACATGTCACTTGAAGCAAGGATCAACAAACTACAACTTGCCTACTTTGGACACATCATACAAAGAAAAAAACCGTGGAGAAGGACATCATAGCCAGAGTAATAGAAGGAACAAGGTAAATAAGACCATAGAACTGATGGCTTGATACTATCAAGATAATGGCAGAGAAGACCCTGGTGGACCTATCTAGGCTTGCTCAAAATTGATTCTTCTAGAGATCATCCATCCAACAATTTGCCATGGCTCAAAATCAAGCTGAAAGCAATTTAGAAAAAAATGTGTAGTGTGTGCAAGTGTTAATATACTCCCCGCTGTCTTCTTCATTATTCAGCACCATCCTAATGTTTTGAGTGACATCACTGCTCTTCAGACTATCTATGTAATTATGTGCTTTACCAAGAAGCTTTTTTTTTTGTCTTATCTGTCCACAAAATGCTTCCACAGAAGAATTTTGGCTTACTCAAGTACATTTTGGAAAACTGCAGTCTAAGTTTATTATGTCTCTGTGTCAGTAGTGGGGTCCTACTGGGTCTCCTGCTATAGCGTTTAATTTCCTTCAAATATCAACGGATAGATTGCACTGACACGGATGCACAATGGGCCTGCAGACAACTTGAATTTCTTTGGAACATATTTGGGGCTGCTCATCCACCATCAAAACTATCCTGCAGTGCAACCTTTCATATATTTTCTTTGCTATCCACGTCCAGGGAGATTAACTGCAGTGCCATGAGTTATAAACTACTTGATTATGATACGCACCATGGAAAAAGGAACTTCAAGATCTCTGAAGATGGACTTGTAACCTTGAAATTCTTGATTTTTTTAACAGTTTTTGTTTTCAAGCCCTCAGATAGTTCTCTTCTTTCTGTTCTTTGTGCTTAGGGTGGTACACACAGACACACAATGCAAAGACTTTTTATCAGGTTTCAGGTGTGATTTTCATATTGTCCACACTTATCATATATTACCTGCCACAGGTGAGTTTGAATGAGCATCATATATTTGAAATAAAGCTGTTTACCTATAATTTTGGAATGGTGTCAACAATTTTGTCTGGCACATTTTTGGGTTATATGTGAAATTATTTTCAATTTGCCTTTTTATCTCTTTTTTCTCTTGTTCCAGTACACACAAAGGACATACACATGTATGACAAAACATGTGTAAATGAAATAAGGTTCTGGAATAAATACTTCAATTTTTGGAACAATTTCAAGGATTCCAACACTTTTGGCCATGACTGTAGATGTGTGGGTTATGTGTACATACAAGCATAATTTGTTATGTGTATGTGCACATCTTACACATGCGTGTGTGCATGTGTGTACTACGTATGTGCAAATGTGTTATTAGTGTATGTGATAACATTTGCAAATTTTTTTTATGTGTGCTAGGGATGAGCAAGTACTAAATATTCGGACTCTCTAGACTCGTAATGAGTAGGTTCCGATACTCGGTATTCGTATAGCGAGTCCTATTTAAGTCAATGGTGAAGCGAGTATTGTGATTAATTCTTCTGTTGCTGGACCCTATAAAGAAGTCTGGCAGCAGAGGAAAAACCTGCAATTCCCTAATTCATTGTTTAGAAGCCGGCAGTAAAAAGCCGCAAGCTGTAAATTCAAACCGGATTCTTCCAGATTGCCCCGGTCCGGTGCAATCCGGTACCATAGAGTCCCGTGTTATGGGGCGCCGGATTGCTCCGGACCGGGGCAATCCGGGAGAATCTGGATTAGGGTACGATTCGAAAAATTGGTCAAATTTGAGTTCACCCGATCCTGTGCAATCTGGCGCACCGCACATAGAACGCTATGGTACCGGATTGCCCCGGACCGTGTTTGATTTTACAGCTTACGGCTTTTTACCACAGGCTTCTAAACTATGAATTAGGGAATTGCAGGTTTTTCCTCTGCTGCCAAACCTCTTTATAGGGTCCAGCAGCAGAGGAATTGCATTTCCCTTGATTTACATTGGACTCGTTACTGTGCGAGTAATCGCTAGGAAACTCGCAGAGTAACGAGTAGCCGAGTACCCTACTATTCGGCAAATAACGAATAGTAACGAGTAGACTCGCTCATCCCTAATGTGTGCCTAATGGGAATGTTCCTGCTAACATGCATGTGTTTATGTGGGTGGGAAATGTGTTGGGAACCCCAGACATATCCTATATAGTGGCCCTTTGTTTCCAATGTTCAACCCTGGATCTATTGCTGTGACAGATGCAGTAGTAGCAGTCACACCATGCCTTGATAGGCTCAATCAGTCTTGTACCAGAAAAAAAGATATGAGTGTTATAAATGGCATTTTTTGGGGTAGAATGGAGTAAGCAGCATTTGATACATTGAGGCTCAGATACTCAGCGGTGTCTCTCAATTATGATTTATTTTTATATTAGCTGAGTAAAACATTGCTACTTTCCAATTATGACCACAGGATGATGCCAATCAATCCAACTTTGCTTCTCCTGTTCCTTGACTCAACCCCTTTAAATTTCCTCTGTGACTGTCATTTGATTCTCATCTTCTTCTATATCCTAGCTTCTCTCCTTGAGGTTTGTAAGTTCACGCTGGTATTTCCCTGCAAGATTAGACTATAAAAAGTTTATTTGTAGTTAGATATCATAGAAACACAGGACGCATAGTATCTCTGATGGCCACTTTACACGTCCCGATATCGGCGTCCAACTTCGATAAAAAGTCACGTGGTTCGTGCGTTGGCCCCGATATCGTTCGTGCGTTGTGCGGTGTAAATGTACAATTCGATGCAAGAATGATGCCAAAACGATATCAGGGGAGAAATGAGCCTGCTCTCCAACTGCCGATATTGGATGGACGATGTGGCAGGATCGTGCTGTGTGCCCAACACCGATTTGGAGTACAACTTCCCCTATTCTCTCCCATGTTAAATGGTCTTCCTGGGTCGGCCGTATAAGGGGGCGTACACATCGCAGTTGTGTTGCCTGCGATATCGCGCTGTGTAACATCTCCTATGCGATCTTGGATTTCTGCCCAAAAAATGCGCGCTCCCGCTTCTTTACGACTTTTCATATATGTGTATGTCGTGTCCTGACTCCAGCCTTACACATGATGGTTGCTTTAATTAGCCACCATGCACTTCTAACAGCGCAAGTGGATTAGAGCCCTGTCTGCAGCTGTTAGGCTATGTGCACATGTAGCATTTTTTGGTGCATTTTTTTAAATACATTTTTACATGCAGATTTGCAAGGGAAAACTCATCCCAGCAAAATCTATGGGATTACTGAAGTACTGGAAGACAAAGAGAGAGAATGCAACGAAAAGTGCATCATAAGACAAAAACGCTGCATTTTTACAAAAGCGTATTGTCTGCCAGAAAATGCACCTTTTCCTGCCAGGAGAGGCAGAAGAAAACTGCTAAGTGGGCACGTACCCTAAACTAGTTAAATCTCACTGTCTGATTTACCATACGCCAGACTCACTGCTCTGTATAACAAAAACAATCAAACAATTGCAGCATAAAGTCCCTTAAGAGGACTAGTAAATACAATTAAAAGTAGAAAAAAAGTTTTGCAAAATATGATAAAGAAAGTTGAAATCACCTCCTTTTTGCCTCATTAAAATTAAAAAAATTAAATATTTGGTATCACTATGTTTATAAAATTAGGATCTGTCAAAACACAAAATAAATTAATATTAATTAGTAACGGCAGAATGAGAAAAAAAATGACAAACGCCCAGAAATACTCTTTTTGATCTCAGCAACATTAAATAAAATGTAATAAGGGGCGGTCAAAACATCATGTCTGCAAGAAAATGGTATCAGTAAAAATGTCAGCTCAGGATGCAAATAATAAGCTATCACACAGCTCCACTTCCCAAAAAAAGAAAATGTTATGGGTCACGTAAAATGGTGACAAAAACAAAAAAATTTCTTACAAATTTCCCAATTCTTTTTATTTAATCACTTATATACATAAAAAAAAAATACTATACATGTTTGGTATCTGCCTAGTTGTACTGACCGGGAGTACTATTGCCCAGTCAGTTTTACCATATAGTGAAAATGGTGAATAAAAAATAATTTTATTTCAAAACACTTGGAATTTTTTATCTGCTTTCCAGTGCATTACATCCTAAAATTAATGAAGTCATTAAAATGTACAATTTGCTCTTTAAAAAATAGGCCCTCATATACCTATGGAGATAGAAAAATAAAATAGTTATGTCTGTGCTGCTTCTGCTATGCTAGCTTGCCCTCCTTGTCACTGTCACTCATCCTGCCTCACATAGCATGCAAATCATTTGTCCTGATGTCAGCTCCTGATTCCTTCCCTGCTGTCTGACCAAGCATAAACAGCACAGCAGCAGGCGGCACAGACAGGCAAAGGGGAGGGAATGGCCCCGTCAATTGAGCTGGCTCCTGCACCAGGGACTGATGACCTCATGGCTTCTAACAGTGAGTTTTACTAAGGCTATATCTTGGGGTACACAGCACACAGACACATGGGGGACCCCTTCCCTGAATGCAGCAGATATGCTTCATTCAGTGCTACATTTAGATTGCCATGCAGCAGGGGGGTGACTGGTCCTCTTTAAGACTAATTACAAAGTTGCTACAATTTTTACATTTTTATTATAATGCATTAAAAAAGTAGAAGATTGCAAAAGTGCACCTTGCTAATGAGCATAAGGCTGGAAAGACACAAGCGTATGAAAAATCTGACAGTTTCTTATCCAGGAGAGTAGAACAAGTGACATCCATTTTTTGATCCGTGTGGCATGTGAGTGCAATGTCATTGTGCGTTTTTTTTCTCAGCTAACATCAGTGTGACATCAGTCTGGTGTCTGTGTGCAATACATTTTTATCATGGTCTTTCTCATGCTGAATAAAGTTAGAAAATACAGATTGGATAGATAGATTGAACAGAATAGACAGACAGACAACTAGAAAAAAATGATGTACAAATGCTATCAAGCTATATATATTTGGGAAAAAAGTTTAAAAACTTAAGTTTTTTTCAAAAAACTCAAAAATCTTATTTTTTTATTTCTGAAGTTCTTGGTACACACAATGGCCAATGTCTGTTTGCTCACCAACTGCGACAAAGTGACTTCAGGTCTGATGAGTCCTAACGCTGACATCCCTGTCCTCCTTGTTCACCCCCCCACTTCTCAGTGGGCGGACACCATCTGGACCCTAGATCACCTGTAGATGATGAAGGTGCAAATTGCAGCATGGAGCCAGCAACTCCATACGATACAAAACAGAAAAAAACTGCACAGCACTCACAGACAAAATGTGAACTGGTGCCAGCAGGGACGCTGGGTCAAACAACTAGAAAAAATTTCTGCAGCACTCAGCTACTACCAAGCACTCAGCTACTACCAATGATGTACAAATGCTAACAAGCTATATATATTTGAGAAAAAAGTTTAAAAACTTACGTTTTTTTCAAAAAACTCAAAAATCTTATGGCCAGGTATTCAATGACTTACTGAGGTTACTGGGGACAGTGTTGCCATAGTAACTGCTAGCTAGCAAGTTGATCTATATATATGTACTAGCTGTACTACCCGGCTACGGCCGGGTTGATAAATAACTGCTGTGAGCTATAACAAAATAGAATTTGAATTTGAATATGTCATACTAATGACCTGTAGGAAAATAGAAGCTGAGCTGTGATTGGTTGCTATAGGCAGCCTAATAAATCTCCAGCCAACAGTAAACCCTCCCCCAGCTGGGCAGTATATATTACCTCACACATACACATAAAAGACAGCTCATGTGACTGACATCCGCCTTAATTCCCTATATGGCACATCTGTTGCACACATGTTTTTAATCAGATGTTTATTTTTGGAAATTAAAGATACCAGACGTATGAGGCGAGTTGTGTGAGGCGATTTGTGCACATCCCTGTCTGTCTGGGTGGTGTGTGTGTCCCTGGGTTGTGTGTGTGTCCATGGGGTGTGTGTGTGTCCCAGTGGTGTGCGTATGTCCCTGTGGGGGGTCCCTGTGGTGTGTGTCCTTTTGGGGGGGAGGGGTGTCCCTGTGGTGTGTATTGTTGTGGGGAGAGGGGTGTCTCAGTGGTGTGTGTCCATCCTTTTGGGGTCTGTGTGTTCTTCTGGGGTGTGTGTGTGTCTCTGTTTCCCTGTGGGGTGTGTATGTGTGTATGTCCTGTGGTGTGTGTGTCCCTGTGGGGTGAGTGCATGTGGCCCCATAGGGTGTGTATGTGTGTGTGTCCCTGTTGGGGGGTGTCTGTGTGGTGTGTGTCTCTGTGTTGTGTGTGTCTCTTTGTGGTGTGTGTGTTTGTGTTCGGGTGCGTGGTGAGTATCCAATGTTGGGGCTCCACCGTAGCTGTTACTCTTTGTGTGCATGTGGTGTGTATAGATGTCCCGGTGCGTGGTGAATATTCCATGCAAGGGCACCACCTTAGTGACTATATGCTGGTATATGCTGTTAGTCTTTGGTGCTGTCATTAAGCCCCTTTCATTCATAACTGTCAACTGGTAACTGTCACTTTCTCTCCATTATGTAGATCAGGCCAAAATTGTTTGGTGAATTGTAACGCATGGGGTTAAAATTTTGCCTCACAACATAGCCTATGACGCTCTCGAGATCCAGACGTGTGACTGTGCAAAATCTTGTGGCTGTAGTTGCGACGGTGTAGATGCCAATCCCGGACATACACACATACACACATTCAGCTTTATATTTTATATAATAATATATATATATACTGATGGTACGGTGGGTATATGGGGCACAAAGATAGTGGGGCCATTCTTCATCAATGGAAGCCTCAATGCCACTGGATATCTGAATCATGTAGCAGATATCCAGTGGTATTGAGGTTTCCATTGATGAAGGATGGCCCCACTATCTTTGTATCCCATATACCATCACACCATACCATCAATTTTTGTGTTTCAACAGTCTTGGAGGGATCTATCCACTGTGGGTTAGTGTCAGACCAATAGCGGTGGTTTTGTTTGTTAACTTCATTCACAAAAAAGTTTGCCTCATCACTCATCTGGGCAATTGTCTATGCTGTGAAGATATGAGATGTGCAGCATCTGATACAACAGATACTGGAAGCCTGTGCTACCATTTCTTCTGCGTGTTGCTATCAGTGTGTCAAGAGTGGGAGAAGAGGGTTGCATTGACAATCCAACAAAAAGGCATCACTTTGAACACATTTTATAAGTGGTATAAACTTGTAAATAACTCATGAAAGAATAAAGGGTTAGTTAAAACCAAGCACACCATTGTTTTTCTTATGAAATTCTCAATAGATTTGATGTGTCACATGACCCTTTTCCCATTGAAAAAAATAAAGTTGGATACAACATGGCATCAATGCCGACATGGTCACCACCCTTCTGGAAAAGTTTTCCCCCTCCCATATAGTAATGTGCCCAAACAGGAAGTCGATATCACCAACCATTCCATTTTATTTAGGTGCATCCATATTTAATGGCCATATAAATATACCCTGTATATACATACATAATATATATACTAGTATAAAATATAAAATACATACATATACGTAGTATAAAGGTGCAGTTGTGCACTTTATTTTGATAGTATACTGCTGAAAACTGATAGCAAAAGTATCGAGCTATATGCTTCCTATAGTTCAGTATTTTTGTTCAATCTGTGTCTTGTAGCCAAACACAATGTTCTACAGGCAACTTATGGGAAACTCCACAGTCGTTCTTAAGTATTGATTATCCCTTGTAATTCAATACTTATTCTGAGTCTCCATAGACTTAGACTGTAAAAGCGTTTCCAATCCACACACAATTCCCCTGAATGATCTAGTGATGTGGCTCTTCAGTGTTCAAGTCATGTTACTCAGAGGAGGTGCTGGAAAACGAGGAAAAAGTGATTGGTGTTTACTACAATGACACTATACTACATGCATATTGGAGAAGGTTTAGGTGATGACATTTTTCTCAAGAGTGCTTCTTTACAATAACATGAAAATAAGGGTACGACATTTTACATTATCAATCTAACCAAGCAGAGGATTGCTGGTGAGTCTACCGGGTCAGTTTTCTACAAGCTCTAAAATGATAGATACAGTACGATCACATATATAATGAAATAAGTCTTATGCCTTACTATTCAAACGTCTTATATTTCTATCTGTATTGTTGCATTTACCTCTCTACAAGTAACATATCTACCTGTCTCGTATTGCTCATGAAGATCTCATCTACCCTTACATACTGCAAAATATATAGGTAACACACATATATCTTATTACAGTTATGTAATTCACCCATAATGCAACAAAAAGAATGAAGACCCTTGTATTACTGTCTGGGTAATTATCAAATAATATGCACAGATTCTTTATAGAGAGACAAAGAAGTGCCATAATCTCCCATGATGCACACCACCTAGCCCCTAAGGCATTACATTTAGCTCTAAACGTAGTTAGTTATTGTAGTGAGCCTATGTGCTGAAATATTTTCCTAGCCTAATATTGTTCACTTGATTTGCTGGCTACATTAGACGTGACATATACAGAAACCTAATAGAGACAACTCCTGTTTATTGCCATCCACTTGCACAATTTACTGTTCGATGATGAATTGGCCTGAACATCATTTTCTTGTTGTGCTTCTCAACATAAAGTCTATTTACTATGACTTTTGCTGATTTGGTAAAAGAGGGTTTTTTTTTTAGAACATCAAACTATGGCCAAAAGGGAAGATGACAGAAAGCCAATCAAAAGCTAGGCAGATGTTTAAAATGCTTTTTGCTAGTCTAGATTGTGATCCAACAAAAGCAATTATGTTTCTGCGTTCTCAATTTGAAAGCATTAGCAAAGAGCTTTGAGGTTTCCAGTGCTTGTGTCCTATCTGCATTCAGTTAACTGAACAGAAGGTATCATAAAAGTAAATATAGCCAAAGGCAAACCATTTCCAAAGCAAGCACATAATTTGGGAAAACTGAAGAGTTAAAGGGAATCATAACCATGCAGGTGAAATATAAACAATTGAAGAACCCGTAAGAAGATGAAATGCAATGTTACTTCCATATGATGAAAGAATAATAATCATAAAATCCCAAACCTTAGGAACATCAAGGTGAAAATAACAATTTCAAAGCCCATAAACATGCGATGTAATTGGAACCATGATTATAAGTGGTTTGTTTTAATGGTAATCAAACATTTTTTTTTAAGTTTGCACATCATTTTTCAGTTTTTCTTTTCATTAGGTTTTCAGTTATCTTACACAAGACTATAGAAGAGTTTTAATCTCGACAAAATACCATATGAATTACACGATGATGACCTCTTCACTGTGTGTTTAACCATCTTTTGACATCGCGATGATGGATCTGGCAGATCTACTGGATAACGGCTCCCTTGGAGCAAGCCTGCGTTCAGCCCAATTCATTCCCCATGGGACAAGCGGTCATGTGTGACCCTTGTGATTTTGCCATATGCAGCAAATCTGCCACTTGCTGAAATGGGAAAACTATGTCAAAAATCGCTGATATGAACGTAGCCTTAGGCAGCGATTTTTGAAATTGAGGCAGATCCGTCAGGTTTGCCACATCTTCAGCAATCTGCCACGTAATGGCTGACTTGGGCAAGCCCCATTCATTCCCTATGGGACTTGCAGTCAGGTGCGGCAAGTGCGGTTTTGCAGGATCCGGTAGATCTGGCCCTTGTGGCAGCAAAAAAAAAATTTGCTAGCAGTATATTTTTTCCTTCACTGCAAGTGCCGGCAGAAAACACTGATTTGAAAGCAGCTTTAGCAGGCTTCAAACACATGACCGGATGATGGTTGCACCAACCACTGACTGGGCTCCCATAAGGGTGCATGCGGCTCTAGTGTACTTCCTTATGCCTTAATTTTAGACAAGGACTCTTTCTGTACGAATCCAACAGCAAAAAATGGCTCAGCATTACTCTTGTGAAATACAGGGCTCTGCGGTAGACAGAGCGCCTATGGTTGGTAATTACTTGCAGTTACTCTGTGCACCTCCATGCATATTGCTGCACATAGCTCTGCATAAATACAAGAGACTTAAGTTTACATCATCCCCACATTACCACATTCTATACAATATTTTGCACAATACTTATAAAAACACTGAAAAATTGTTTCACAAAATTTAGAGTCCACTCGTGACCGTATTTTACTGATTGTGTGAGTGCTGACATGCCCACCTGATCATGGGTCTCTTGATCTGAGTTAGCAAACTCATTTATACCTGAAAAATGTTTGTTAAGTTCAAGAAACCCATTATTAGTTCAGGCAATGTAGCCCTAATAAAGAACACTCAAGGGCATGTGCACTCAATTTTTTTATTCCAACGGCTAAGCTAAGGTTTTCCTACAGTATAAGATGCTGCTTCAGCATTGCTCTTCCTAACGTGGCTTTGTCATTGCATTTTTTTAGCAGCTCTACTGGCAGCATCTTTTCCTTATACTTTCAAGTATAAAAGCAAGCAGCTTCCAAAACAAGTCCCCTGAACAAGTTCCTACTCGCCCAATCAAAAGAAGGTTTTTAAATCCAAAGAAAGGCAGTGACTCACAGTGTAGGTTCCCAGTACAGAGACACGCCACATCGTGGCTACTAGGTGGCTATGGATATGGCCATATTTATATGCTAAGTGTCTCAATTTTTATATATGTATTTCCCAAACTATAATGCTAGTCCATTTTCCTATATATTCATTTTTGCATAGCTTAAAGCGAACCTGTCACCCCCTGGACATCAAAAGCTAAATAGCCACCTTCTGCAGCACTAAGGCTGCATTCAGAGAAGTGGCTATAGGCTTTTGATGCCCTATATCCTGTTAAATATGCACTTATATAACTGCTTACACATAGAAGACTTAAGACCGGGAGGCGGGGTTTCGTGCTCCTCCGACCCCCCTCTTGTCACTCATCCTGGTCGCCTGCTGCTGCCTCCCCACAGTCTGACATGAACGCGCGCCTCTGTTCTCCTCTATGGCGCCGCGCATGCGCTGTGCACGCAGCCCGACGTCTTCCTGGACACCCGGCACAGCGCATGCACGGCGCCATAGAGGAGAAAGGAGGCGCGCGTTCATGTTAGACTGTGAGGGGAGGCAGCAGCAGGCGACCAGGATGAGTGACAAGAGGGGCGGGTCAAAGGAGCGAGAAACCCCGCCTTCGGTCTTAGGTCTTCTTATGTGTAAGCAGTTATATAAGTGCATATTTAACAGGATATAGGGCATCAAAAGCCTATAGCCACCTTCTCTGAATGCAGCCTTAGTGCTTCAGAAGGTGGCTATTTTAGCTTTTGATGTCCAGGGGGGTGACAGGTTAGCTTTAATATTCAAAGTGCAGCTGTCTTTTTAGTTACAATGTGTCATGTTTGGCATTGCACCTGTAACATTACATGCTAGGGAGTGCAGCAGTTTTTTTTGTTAGATTATGGGTTAATGCCCTCTGCTTGTGCACCTCCTCCAATAACCTTAGGCTAGCAGTTCTCTGTTAGCAGGTTCCTACTCTCCCTTTCAAAAGAAGGTTTTTAAATCCAAAGAGAGGCAGTGACTCAGAGTGTAGGTTCCCAGTAAAGAGACATGCCTCACCATGGCTGCTGCGTGGCTATGGATATGGCCATATTTTTATGCTAAGTGTCTCAATTTTTATATATATTTCCTTAGCTATAATTCTAGTCCACTTTCCTGCATATTCATTATTACACAGCTTTGTATTCAAAGTGCAGCTGTATTTTTTGTTACCACCTGAAGAAAGAACGTTCCTTCTTTTAGCCGCTAAAGCTACTGAAAGGAGTACTGAAAGACTGAACATGTGCATAGCAATGTTATATTAAGGTCACGTTCACATGCTCAGTATTTGGTCAGTATTACACCTCAGTATTTGGAATCCAAAAAATGCAGAAGAGGTGACATGTTTCTGTGGAGCCCCACCACCGTCCTCGACACCCTGTCTGGTGGGATTAGTCACACCAGGATAACCCACCGGGGTCGAGTCCCACAGCAGGAGGGAGAGAGAGAGTGGAAGCTGGGATCCTCAGAGCACCTCAACGGGCCTGATACTAAACGGGCTACCCCAGGACAGACACCAGCATCAGGACACGGGTTAGATCCAAGAAGGCATACCACGGGAGACTTCCAGAGACTCTGCAGCCCACTGTGACTACCCGGTCAGATAAAGACTGTTTTTGCCACTGTGAACTGTATCATCATCTGCATTGTTCCAGTAAAGTACCCGGGTAGAGTGACTGAGTCTCCATGTATCTGTTTGTTCTGCTATACCGTGCTCTGCTCGCTTTCATCATCAGCACCTCCATTACCACAAGTGCATCCCTGCCCGGAGGGCCAGCTGTACCTGCAGGAAGCTGTACCATCTTGGCTGCCATACCACCACCCTCCAGAGGTCTGAGACGGCACTGGTGCTCAATCACCAGAAGCTGTGGATGGCGTCGCGAAAAACTTTAGAAACTTTTATTTCTCCCATTCAACCTCTCCCCTTTTTTAAGTTGACCACCAGAGCCATGGGTCTAGGCAGGCCACCAGTGACATCCCTACTGCAGCAGAGGGCCCAGATACCCAAGTCCCCATACCCTAGGGTGTGTCATTTCTATTCTACTTTTCCTCTGATTGTTCCTCTCCAGGTTTTAGCTTTCAAAGGTCAAGGTAAAAAACTGACCAAATTCTGAACATGTGAACATTGCTATGCGTAATGTTAGTTTTTTGCAGTGGTTAAGCCATGATTTTTCAGATGGATTCTGGACTCAATCCAAAGAAAAAGACATCATTTGCACATACAAGCGTAAAATGGGTATGAATTATCTCTTAGGCTAAGTTCAAATGTCCAGTAATCATCCATTTGAATCCTGCAGTGATCTGTTGGCAAACATGTTGTGCAAACACAATGTTTTTGTCCGTTGTTTAACTGATTTCTGCAGGATTTGTTTTTTAACATTGAAGTCTATGGAGAACAGATTCTTTAACTCACACATCTCATACTCTAGGCCACCAGGGTTGCCAACAGGTCATGTTTTCAGGATTTCCTTAGAATTGTAGAGGCGTTGGAATCATCCCCTGTGCATCTGATTCAAATATAACCTGTACAATACTAAGGAAATCCTCAAAACCTGCATTGTTGGCGGCCATTGAGGACTAGAGTTTGAGATTCCTGCTTTAACTGATTGCTATTTATCTTCCATTTGAAACTGATCCAGTAAGCAAAAAACAGATCCTTTACAAATGAAAGAAAAACCGATGGCTAAATAGCAATCCGTCAATGGATCCACAGGCTCCAATGTTAAAGGGAACCTGTCACCTGGATCTACCTCCCTAACCAATCACTAGCTGTCCCTGCACCTTCCTAGCTGATCCCTAACCATTCCTGTCTCACCTAAAGCTGCATTATAAAGATTAAGAAAATGACTTATATACTTACATGTAGTCTGGGTCCATAGTCTGCGGTGGGCAAGCTCCGAGGCTCCATTTCTCATCCTCGCTTGCTTGCAGCATGCCCACTGGGCGTCATCGATCCATCCCTTGATCTCCTCCTCATTTGAAATTTTCCACATGTATAGGCACCGGACGGAACATCATATCCAGGCTGGTGCATTGTGGGGGCTGATCACGGGGTACGTCTCAGCTTCAATATGAGCACTGCACATACGCCAGAGCCAGGCCGTAGCACGTGATCATCCCCCACAATGCATCGTGCCGGATATGACATTCCGGCCAGTGCCTATACATCATAAGAGGTGGGAATTTTCAAATGAGGAGGAGATCAAGGGATGGGTCGATGACGCCCAGCGAGGCGTGCTACAAGCAAGCGAGGAGGAAGAATGGAGCCCCGTAGCCCGCCCACCACAGACTATGGACCCAGACTACATGTAAGTATATAAGTCATTTTCTTAATCTTTATAATGAAGCTTTAGGTGAGTGCGGTTTTAGGTGATACGGGGATGGTTAAATACATCCATCAAGGATTTTACCTTAATCACAAATTTAGGAGATGTAGCTGGAAACCCAAATGTAAGTGCTCAGCACAGAGCACTGGATAAATGTGAACTGATCCAAATTGTTCTATACCCAAATCACCACCAATATCATGCAACTCAACCCACAAAAAAACAAGTCCCTAGCAAGGTCCGGTATCTGGTAGCGGAAAT
Source organism: Allobates femoralis (assembly GCA_033576535.1). Taxonomy (NCBI): domain Eukaryota; kingdom Metazoa; phylum Chordata; class Amphibia; order Anura; family Aromobatidae; genus Allobates; species Allobates femoralis. The sequence continues at coordinate 478,431,486 of JARQOC010000002.1, read as the reverse complement.
ATTGTGTACCTTCACGTTACTGGTAGCATAGAGGTTCTGGAAAAGCGCTATGGCTCCTTGCTGCCCAAAAAAGAAAACCAGCAAAACTTGCACTCCAAAATCCAAATGTTCCCCTCCCACCTGTTAACCCTAGAACGCATACCCATAGAAATCTACACATTCACGCACCTGGGGCCTTTTAGGCCCGTTTTCAATTATCATGGAATAACTAAAAAAAATACTTTTCAAAGTTTATTGCAAAGTAAGGATGCATTCCCAATAGCGCTGGAGTCCGCCAGGACGGGATTCCGTAATGGATCTGACCTCCTGGTGACCCCAGCTAAGGCTGGCGGAATGACTGTGCCATTGCAATTTTAGATGTCAGTAAACTAAAAAGAAAAAAAGAAAAAGATTACAATCAGGCTTGTGCACTGTAAACAGTATGTGATAAGACTCTTTGTTAGGGTCCCAGCACACCAAGCGATATAAAGCAGGTAAAGTGCAGCCCCCCTTCTCTTACCTCCGACAGATCACTTTCTTGTAGTGCAGTAGAAGCCTCTGGATTTGGAGCTCAGAAAGTTTCTATTTCCAGACAAAAGAAAGCTGACTTCTTCCTCCAAAGCTCCAGCAATTAGGACAAAAAGACCTGTGATGAGGTCAGAGACACATGACTTTGTGAGGGAGCCTCCCTTCCAAGATCACATGACCATGTTGTCATGCAGAATCCACACTCTTCCCAGAGTCATAAAAGTTCTTCCCCAGCAACAATACAGACAAAAAGACTGAATATCACATGTAAACCTAGTACGGGCCTAAAAGGCCCCAGGTGCGTGAATATGGGGTAGTCCCAAAAAAAGGTTGTTATACTGAAATGGCTGTAACATAAAAATATATGAATAACTGGAAATTACTAACAACTATATACCTGAGGATTACCTAGATTTTCAAAATTCAAACTAAAGTACTTTTACAGAAAATAGAAAACAAGTAACCTGGCGGTAAAGAGAGGGTGGATCCTTGAGCCTGCAAAACAGCCCGCCCTGGTGACTAAAGAATATAGCCCCTGCTAATTATAATCCCTAATGAGTGAGTATTAAAACGTTTTTATGCACTTTCACAGGATGCTTTTAGGAGACAAAAGGAGTGTGAGATTAGTGATAGGATGCTGCAGGGACATGTTTTGCTAGCTTATGAGATGTTTTGGAGGTGACAGGATCCCTTTAAAGAATGAAGGCCAATTTTCCCTTGGAATTTAATATTTAGAGTTGTCAGCAAAAAATCTATCCATGGATCCCTTTTTTAATGTTGCCAGGTGACCGATAAAATTGCCCCTGTAACATTATTTAATGTAATGTTTTGTATACTTGATATTACCATAGCTTGTGCTTTTATATTTTTTTGTGTTTACTTGTTTTTAGAAATGAGCAAATCATTTGAAATTCGAGCTTGCAAAGTTTTTTCAATGAATTTGATTTCTGGCGAATTACTTTGCCACGATTCGCATTACTGCCGCGGATATACATGTATGACACTCGACATTTCCTGGTTTATTAAGCCTGTTTAGAGCTCTGTAATGCAAACACAGCATTATTAATGCCCAAGTGAACTAAACCTATGTGGTTAAAGGAAAGCAGATGATATCTAGGGGTAACCAGGAGCTTACTTAACTACACACTGAGATTTCAGACTTTGTTTGGCTAAGTTATAAAAATGGTCCTTTATTTATGCCTTTTGGGGGCAGATCCTTGACCTGCCGGTGTTTATACACAAACATTACAAATAAAAGAATCTGTGGCTTTTTAGAGTACAAAATATATCCCTCCCTATTTGTGGAGTATCAAAAGCTGTGATCTTTGATAAATGAAGTAGCAAAAGCTTTACACAAGCCATCCAAAAATTATCCCTTTAATTAAGGAGACAATACAGGTGTACTGTTTAGAATGTGAAAAAGTTATGGCTTCTTAACTAAGAGTGAAAAAATTATCCCTTTTTTGGATTTGCAACAGCTTTACAATTCACAAAATAATTAGGGAACAGCAAAGGCTTTTTATCAAGCCATACAAAAATTATCCCTCTTAAAGGCAGGAGAAACAAGCTGATTGTTTTCAAAATGAAAATGCAATGGCTTGTTGACATCAATATTTTGGAAAACTTAACACTTTGTTGGGAGTAGTTTCATGTTTGTGTACGCTCAAGAGAGTCAGTTTCACAGTAATTGAGTGTATCACCATAAAACATTGTGGGCTGGCAGCCATGGGGATTTGAGGCTAGCATGGCTGTGTAGTAACAGTAACAGTGGAAAAAGGTTGCATAGCAAAGAACTAAGATAGGGCAAACAAAGTGATGCATGGCACTGTAGAGCCAGCAATTCTAGCCCTGTCATCACCAATATGGTCTAGCATTAAAAAACAGTGAAGAAACAGAACGTGTGTGACTCAGGTTGCTCTGAAATGGCAGTGGATTGAGTTGCATGGTCAAAAATTAGGACAGTACAGACAAGGAGATGTCTGGCATTTCAAGGTCAGCAATGACAGCAATGGTAGCCACAGTACATAAGTATAGAAGACCTGAAGGACAGGGAATATATGCTCAGCTGTACACTGGCTGTTGGCACTGGCAGTAGCAGAATGGTGTAGAAGACAGGCAAAAGCCAAATTAGCCATCAGATGAAATGTCTAATTTAATCATTGGCATTAGCCTAGGTGAATGAAAGTTGACACTGATCCATGCCTTTTTGACAAATGTTAGGTATTCCACACATGTGGGAGATAACCTGGTTTGATTTGGGTGTGCCATAGCCATCAGCCATACTGAATACCCTTTTTGATATTATAATTGAGGATGGATAAGATTATACTGGACCAGGTTTTGTCATTGGTTCAATCATGACCCAGATATCCATGAGATATGAGCTCTGGCTATCAGGTGGAGAAAGTCTATATACTGTACCACTGAACCTGGCTGCAAATCTGTTTGCTGACATTCTTTAGTTTGTTTCACCAACAGATAAACCATATGGTCCATCATATCATATATACTGTAATTTGTCTTGCTGTCTTAGTTATTTATAATATTGTTACATTTGTGTAAGAAAATTGCACATATGGAATTCAAAGAATTTGGGTTTGATCATCTTAAACAATTGAGCCATTTCTGATAATTTTTCCACACTGACTTGCACTGGACCCACATACTAGTAAGTGTTAAGGGTTTTACCAATTAGTGAACACAGATTTTCCTGGTAATGCACCAATTTCCCCACTCAAAAATGTCTTATGTTTTGAAAAGATTTAACTTTTTTCTTAATGTTTCCTTATGACCTTCAAAATATTTTAGTCAGCTAATTTTCAACAATTTTGTCAATTCTCACAATCCTAAATATGATGCTCCGAGGAAATTCATCCTAGATTTAGTCTCAAAATTTGCCCAAAGTTAGAAAGAAGGAGCTCTATTGAAAAATTGAAGCACATAACATAATACATTTTGTTGTTGAAAAAATGTAGCATTATGGGCTTTTTTAGTACAATAAATAATGGTGACTAGTTGGTGACTTCTAATTAGCTTGAAATTATGCAATTCTATTGCTGGCAGGGGAGGCCACCTGAGTTCACTGCCGCGGGGCCTGAGTGACTCAGTGAGTGACATCACTGCTTCTCGCGAGAGTGAGTGTGATCCTGAAGACTGCAGTTAGAGGACGCTTATTCTCTTACTGCAGCCTCTGGATGAAGCAGAGCCAGAATCATGAGCTACATGGGACCATCATTGTGGATTATTATCATTGGAAGAGTATGTGAAGGGTTACTAAATGGGAAAATGGCGGTTGGCTCTCTGATTTATTTCAAATAAATAATTTTTCTCTGTGATTTATTTCAAATAAAGGAATTTTATCTGTGTATTTTTTTAACTGTTTCCTCACATGATTGATAATGAGAGGGTCTCATAGAGACCTAAACATTACCAATCTGGGCTTAATTACAAGCTGTCAATCATCAGATGTCATTAACCCCTGCTATTACACAGATGCCACCACACCAGTGCATTGGGAAGAGCTGGGTAAAGCGCCAGGAATTGGCGCTTCTAATGAATGCAACAATTTCTAGGGTGGCTGCGGGCTGCTATTCTTCAACCTGGGAGGGCCCAATAACTAAGAGTCTCACCATATTGAGAATATCAGCCACCAGCTACCTGGGTTTTACCCTGGCTGGCAATTAAAAATAGGGCAAAGCCCACAATTTTTTTGTTAATTATTTATTTAAATATTTTTTTAAAAATAATGGGTTTCCCTGTATTTTTAATTGGCAGCCAAGGTAAAGCTAGACAGCTTGAGTTGGCAGCCCTTAGCTGTCAAATTTATCTCTGCCGAGAATCAAAAAACACAGTGAAGCTCTGTGTCATTTTTTAAAATTATTTATTTTTATTTATTTTTATTCTACTATCATGTCAGGTACATTGTCTATGGCAACAAATCACAGACACCGGCTTAATGGGTGAGCGGCGCAACAGCCAATCACAGACGTTGTCACAGAAAGTGGGCATCTGTGAGTGGCTGTTGGAGCCAGAGCAGTAAACTAGAAACAACCCATACTTTCTAGCACCGGGATGGGCAACTCCAGGCCTCGAGGGCTGCACCCAGTGCAGGTTTTTAAGATTTCCCTAGTATTTGGCAGTTGGTAATTTAATCTTCTGCACAGGTGATCTGGAGTAGCCCACCCCTGTTCTAGCATGTACTGTGCAGTGAATAATCAAGAAGTTAATGAGCGGCCCCAGAACTACAAGCATGTGGACTCAGTAAGCAATCACACTGATGTTTATAACTGTTTTGTTTCTTTTTAAAGCCCCAGAATCCAAACAGCAACACAGACTTCTCAAGGAAGTCCATGTTCAGTGTCTGTGCCCGAACACTAGGTGTTCGGTATGGACCTTGAACTTTTCAGTTCAGGTTTGCCCATCTCTACAGGGAATGCTGTTTGTTTAATGTGCTGAAAAAATCATGTAGTTCCTAGGCGATATTTGCCAGTATGTACCCTGCATATTGTCCAACAACACAGCCTGCACATTGCAATAGATTGGTCCTATTGTTGAAAATAATTTCCAATAGGACTCATATTGGACTCATTACACCATGAGCACCATCACAGCTTTCAAGCACTGTTGAGCCTCCCACATTAGCAACAGCCAGAACATCATCTGCTTCAGAGCTGAACGCAAGAAAGCAGATTTTTCCCCAGAATATTATTTTATCAACACATTGGCTGTGCTGTGTATTTTATATAAGATCCTTCTCAAATGACATCTTGGTACCCCTGTCTGGTTCCCAGGCCTTGTCAACTACAAAGCAATCATCATCCCTGATTTAGCAGACAACTGCCTTGTAGTGGGAAATGGCCTGAGCACCTTGCTTCTCCTGTTCTTCACAACCCCTACTTTGATATTTGCTGTGGCTTAGAATGGCACTACTAGTGCTTATGACTTCAAATAAATCAACTAGAAGTTGTTGTTCTGGTGAAGTATGTTCCTTAGCCCCTAGGGTGCTGTGCATGATTTTGTGATTGAGATCAGTGGTGTGAGAGACAGGGCTCGTAATGATCACCGTCACAGGGGTCACGTACGTAGAGGGGCCCGCACCGCCCACTGCCTCCAACGACCGCCGATCCCTGCGCCGGGTGCCCGTGTGGCGCCCTGCTCACATAGGTAGCCACAGACTTCTCTAATGCACAGTTGGGTTTCCACAGCAGGTATCTACTACATTCAACATCTTCCACCCCGGCACAGTAGGGGGAGCCCCACTTGCTGACCTTAGGCAAGATCCCCTATAAATACTGCTGCTGGGGGAGGAGTTAGCCAGAGTGTAGAGACGCTAGGAGAGCTGCGAAGACGTCCTGGTGGTCGGTGCCGTGGTTAGGCCCGAACCAGTGACCCGGAGTGGCCCTTCTACGTCCCGCGAGCCTAAGTGGGGACAGAAGGCGAGGAGCAGATAGCCAAGAGGGAGTGAGGAACTTGTGGAACTTCGCCCAAAGAAGTACCGGACACCGGGGATCCGCACCTGATGGATACTCAAGGACCACAGAAATCCCTGTCACACCATGGAGGCTTCAACCACCCGATTCCTCTGCAGGTCAAGAGAGGGAGCCAGACACGGCAGTGTATCACCGCAGTGATCAGAGAGGGTGACCCGGAGACCGCGCAGGAGGAGAGGCAGACATCAGAGTCAGGAAGAGAGAGGAGGCAAGTCGGGCTGCATGCAGACTGAGCTTCAATCATTACAGAGGAACAGAGGAGGCCTTATACCCACTTGCTATGGAGACCCACTGTGCAACCTGGTCACCTGTCAGTGCCCTGGACGTCTTTACCTGCGTACCATCAGTAAAAGGTAAAAGAGACTTTGCAGTGTGCGTGTATCATTCCTCTCCATCCCGGTGCCCCTCATAGACTGCTCCTACACTTCCCATCCCATCTACAGTTCCACTACAAACTAAACTTTCACACTACGCTGCCCCGGAGGTCCAGTCCTACCTGTGGAGGACGTTACCACACTAGCCGCATTACCAACTACCTCCGGCGGACTGTGACGGCGCTGGTGACACCTCACCAGAAACTACAGGTGGCGTTGTGGCGCTCCTGTGACTAGGCGCCACAGGGTAGTATTGCACTTTAATAATAATGTGTTAACTCTGTAAAGTTGCCAGTTCAAGGTTGACTTTATGGAGTCTATTTTTACACCCACCACTTAGAATAGTATAGACCGGTAATTTGGTAGGTCCCAAAAGGGTGGGGGTGGAGCCTAGGATAGAGTAGTGGGAGGGAAAGTTTCAGTTTAGACAGTTAGTGCTGGGAAGGCAGTCAGCTTGGACAAGCCTGACAGCAACTCTGCTGTGAGGAACCCCAACCTTCAAGGGGGGAACCAGGACAGAGGGCAATGGGCCAGGACTGGTTGGAGCCGGCTGGTCACGTTGGGGAAGCATAGGCAGTGCGGGTAGCCGTAGCAGTCAGATGTTTATCTCTGGCTGCAGACTGACCACTAAAGGGGTAGCTGACAACACCACAGGGTACTTCACCCCTCAGGACCAAAATACTAGATCCAAGATCACAGGGGCAACGGCCCGAATACCGGTGGCGGGAGTGCAAGGTCTAGCCTTAGAACCGGTAAAGGACACCCGTGCCCACCATGGGAGATCAAGGGACTGGCGGGAGAGCTCTGCGAGGGTGGTAGAAGTGAAGAAGAATAAGTTTAACCCAGAAAGCCATAGAAGGAAGAACATCTAGAAACTCCATAACGGGAAACCTGGAACTGGCTACCCAAACCGAGCACCCGGTAACCGGAGATGCCTCTACCAACTCCGAGATAACACGGCCGGTGCAAGAAAACTGGAGATCCAGCACCGTGACCGCTGAGGAGCTCAGACAGGAGGAGACCACCGCGAGAGACCAAATCCATTTCCTCAAGGAGCCGGCTAACGAGAGAGATGACGAGGTCAGTGTCGGAGAGGAGGAGGGATCGGAGGAAGGAGCCGTCGGTGGTGCAGAGGAGGCCGGGCCCCGCGAGTTATAGAGGGCTCCGATACCAGCAACCCAAGTCGTGGCTACAGGGAGGAGAGTGCTGCAGTCTGCAAGGGAGTCGTCGCTGCCTTGTCAACAGGTGGACCGTCCCCGGTCCACATCGTCGAACCCGGCTGACGAGGTTGAAAGGCAGAGGCGCCGTGAAGTCTGGTGGGCTAATGAGATGGAGACCCGCCAGGCCCGCACGATTGCTCGCAATCAACCGCCGCAACCACTCAGCCAACGAAAAACAGGAGCGGTTACCATTTTCGATCTTAATACCAGGTATGGGTTCGCCCAAGAGGAGGACCTGCTTGCAGAAGTTTTTGTTAGGCGATGGGATGTAGAGGCCCGCCTTCCACATGGCCACCCGGACAGGGAACTGTACAGTGGGGACATGATTACATATGAGCGCCACGCAGGACCTAGAGGGTGGTTTGCCATTCGGGTGAGCCGATACTACGGGTAGAAATGGTAACCAGTAATGTGCACAGTACTTTCTTTTTGTATGTTTACTTTACAGTACATGAACATAAATGTACGGCGTGTGTTTGCTATTGAGCCTGATGAACAGTAAATCAGAGACTTGGAACCCAGTCCCCATTGGACTTCAAGGGGGGAACCCAGACAGAGGGCAACTGGCCAGGACTGGTTGGAGCCGGCTGGTCACATTGGGGAAGCATCGGCAGTGCGGGTAGCCGTAGCAGTCAGACGTTTATCGCTGGCTGCAGACCGACGAGCTGCAGGCCCATCACTACAGGGGTAGCTGACAGCACCACAAGGTACCTCACCCCTCAGGGCCAAAATACTAGATCCAAGATCACAGGGGCAACGGCCTGAATACCGGTGGCGGGAGTGCCAGGTCTCCCCTTAGAATCAGTAAAGGACACCCGTGCACCACCATAGGAGATCAAGGGACTGGCGGGAGAGCTCTGCGAGGGTGGTAGAAGTGAAAAAGAACAAGTTTAACCCAGAAAGCGATACAAGGAAGAACATCTAGAGGCTCCATAACGGGAAACATGGAACTGGTGACAGACCCCCGGTAAACCAGACTGTACTGTATACCATCACCATCTGTCGGTGCCCATTAAAGTGGAGGTAAAGTTGAATTGGACTCAGTCATCCTTTTTGCGGTGCCCGGAGAGCTCAGCATCAGCAGCTGCTCAGCAGAGGGTAAGAACTGCAACACCAACCACCACTACAACCCCCCCTCATCCCCCTCATCATCACCTATACTTTACCGCTGCCCTGAGGTAATAGCTCCACCTGTAGGGAGCTGCTCCACAGTCTGCTTGCAGGGCCGGTACCATATTACCGGGAACTACAGGTGGCGTCACGATCCCCTGTAAATACTCCCTTCTTCCCCACCATCATCTACTCAGATGATCACCAGGGCATGGAACCGGGATCTCGACCATCCATGATCTCCCATCTATAAAGCCATCAGTCCCGGTGTCAGAGTACCCCTAGCCCTGGCCGCATCAGCGTCACGACAAACTGTATATACTCCCCTGTAAATATCACCCCTTTTTGGAAGATAGGCCCAGGACACGGGGTCAGGTGCGGCCACCACTCCCCGTGACAACAGGAGCGTTAACCCTTGCAGCCTGACACCCGAGTACCCTAAAGCCTGGGCTCGACACCCGCTTCTCATGGATATGTGGCACTGTGCAGCAGCGCACGCAACTATGGGGCCCATGTGTCAGGGAGAGGAGGGGAGGAGTGGAGAGGGGAGTCTCCTGCTTCCTACCGCTGCCGCCCTTCCCCTCGCTTCCTCTTACCTGGCCGTGCATTCCACCTGTGTTCCACTGTGGAACGCATTTAGCAGGCTGGGGCCGCCTCCTCCACTCCAATAGGCGGCACTTCCTGCTTTATGCATTCCACAGTGGAATGCACATCGGCACCTCCTCCTCCTGAGTCTTCTCTTCAGTTTTTATAAGGAGAATGGAGCAGCAGTGGAACCAGGAGAGGTAAGTGCAGGTTTATTTTTTTAAATAAGTGAATTCAAAGTGGCCAGAGGACTATGAGAGGAGGAGGGGGTATATGATACTATATGGAGAGATATAAGGCTGCACTCTACAGAGAGATATGAGACTGCATATATGAGGCTGCACTATATGGAGAGTTATGGTGCTGCACTCTATGGAGAGCTATGAGGCTGCATATACAGTATAGGACTGCACTGTATAATGATATATAAGGTTGCACTATATGGAGAGTTTTGAGGCTGCACTATATGGAGAACTAAGCCTGCATTATACTGTATAGAGGGCTATGAGGCTACATTATACTATATTGAGGAATATGAGGCTGAATTATACTATATGGAGGAATATGAGGCTGCATTATACTATATGGAGGGATATGAGGCTGCATTATATTATATGGAGGACCATGAGGCTGCATTATACTATATGTAGGATAATGGAGGTGCATTATAATAATTGGATGACTATTGGGGCTACCTCATGAATGGGAGACTATGGGATGCATTATAATACATAGAGAACTATGGGGGTACATTGTAATATATGGAGGAATATGGGAATGCATTATATTAGAGGACTGCGGTGGCAGGAGGAGGAAAGCCATATAAACCATGATGGGGGACATATATTCCACAATAAGGGCTATATTCCAGTAGGAGGACCACACATAGTAGGATGAGGAACAATAATAAATGATGAAGGGGAAGAGGGGTCAGTTTGTGAATCATAAAAGCATTTAAAATGTTACACGGGGCCCATACATCTGACCAACGTGCGTATTGGGGGCAGGTCTAAATTTCACATCGGAGCCCACTAGACTCTAGTTATGCCACTGATGAGAGATATTACATTATGCCCTCTACTTCTTATCTACTGATACGCTTGCCAGAAGCAAAGGGAATGGACCAAATATTAGCTATGTTTGGCACTACTATTGCTGATCAGTTGAAACCTGCAGTGGCAATGGTGTTGCTGCTATTTATTTTAAATCCATGATGAATTTCTGAGACACTGAATGTTGAAGGCGGAAGGAAAGGTGTCTCATTCAGACATAGTGAAGTATTCACATTTTTATCCATAAGAAAGAAGGAGGCAGCACTCATTGGACCGGTGAAGACAGGTTTCTTTATTCCAGTCGAGGTATTACATCAGGTGGAGGGTGCGGGGAGGGAGGTGCTGGGATGACGGAGCCGGTTTCGAGTAGTGCTTACTCTTCAACAGATCAAGGGCGAAACAATTATGAAGCTAGGACTACTAGCACAGTAGTTGCAATGCCCAATGTCCAGGCATAGCCATAGTTTCTCCAAAAAGTAGCCCAAGGGGCTGTATTATGGTTGATGAAGGAAGCACGCCACAAGGGCCATACAATTATGAAGCTAGGACTACTAGGACTGCTAGCATAGTTTTTGCAGTGCCCAATGTGCAGGCACAGCCATAGTGCCTCCAAACATTAGCCCAAGGAGCTGTACCATGGTTGATAAAGGAAGCAGGCCTCAAGGGCCAAATAATTATGAGGCTAGGACTACTAGCACAGTAGTTGCAATGCCCAATGTCCAGGCATAGCCATATTTTCTCCAAAAAGTAGCCCAAGGGGCTGTATCATGGTTGATGAAGGAAGCAGGCCTCAAGTGCCAAACAATTATGATGCCAGGACAACTAGCACAGTAGTTGCAGTGCCCAATGTCCAGGCATAGCCATAGAGTCTCCAAAGATTAGCCCAAGGGGCTGTATTATGGTTGATGAAGGAAGGAGGGTCTCTTCACAAGTGCCTCCGATGGTAAATATTAATTAACGAAATAGTGTTTTTAGCTTATTGACCATGAGGTACATGTTGCAGAAGCAGGCATTGAAAACATGTGTAAGAAGAAGAAAAGTAGTTTGTATGGGAAGAGATGGACGTGATCAATAGTTGCCTAAAATAACATTTTAGGTAACTTTAGGTTGGGATGCTGTCATCAGGAGGGCTTAAATACTCTTGCGAAATCCAGTCCTTGTTAAATTTTATCCGAGTCAGCCCGTCTGCATTCTCTGTAGTCAGCCGTGTGCGTGTATCTGTGATGATTGCCCCAGCGGCACTGAAAATGACGCACCCCAGGGCCGGGTACTCAGCTCTCAAGCTTGGGATCAGTCTGGGATGTCACGGGTGGCTGCCTAAGGTCGTGACCCTGGTGGTCAATGAATAAGGGGTAAAATAAATGGATAAACAGATTTGTCGTGACGCCACCTGCAGTGTCTGGTGATGCTCACCAGCGCTGCTACGGTGCTCCGGTGGTCGATGGTATTGCGGCTTGGATGGTGTAGTCCCCGCTGGTGGGACTGGACCACCGGGGCAACGATTCTGTGGGAGAAACAGTTCATGCAGGAAAGGATGCAGCATAGTCGACAACTCACTTCACCGGGTACTTTACTGGAAAACCTTCAATCATTACAGTCTTTCAGTAACAGTAGATGTTACACCGACACATGGCTACGGGTGCTGCAAGTGGAATTTCTGGCTGATAGATGGATCCCGCACTGTGTACCATTCCTGTTCCTTCTTTTCCTTGCCTCCCAGAGGCAATGAAGTCTGACTTCTTAGAGACTAGTCCGACCTCCTGCTGTTCCTTGTTCTCCTCTCCCTTCTACCCGTCGGGTGAACCTTCTTTTGGGCTCCTGGCAGCTTCCTGCTACTCCTAGCTCCCCTCTTTCTGGGATCTTTGGGAGTAACCCCCATCACGGGTTCTCACGCTTACGAGTTCTATCAAAATACATAAACTACTCATAGAACGGGCAGCAATAGAGAAAAAAAAAAAAACTCACAATTTGCGGCCAAAAACAAATCCAAAAATGCACTAGCAGAGAGCAGCCAGACCCCACTAGATGGAGCAGACACTTTTTTTCTCTATTACTGCCCGTTCTATGAGTAGTTTGTGTATTTTGATAGGACTCGTGAGCGTGAGGACCCATGACGGGGGTTATGAGCTTACAGTGTCTTGGCCAAAACATCTAACCAATACTTCACAAAATAGTTTTTTTGTTATTATAAAAAAACTTTTTGCACTTTTTATCTTTTTGGGGGAGGCAGCTGGGCCCCATGGGGCGTCATTCATTCAGTGTTGCAGAGAAATTGATCTGGGCTTCCCATTTGGTCTGGTGGCAGGGACCAGTGGGAGCCTTCAGATATTTTGCACTATTAATATCAATGTGAATGATGTCTTATGGTTGCAGATCTTGAGTGCTTGGCAAGCCACCTCCCCCATGCTTTGACAGGTTGGGGTGGCTTTATCGTTCACACCTGTGTCTGCTCCATCTAGTGGGGTCTGGCTGCTCTCTACTAGTGCATTCTTGGATTTGTTTTTGGCCGCAAATGGTGACATTTTTTGTTTTTTTTTCTCTATTGCTGCCCGTTCTATGAGTAGTAAGCAATAACATGTAAACTGCGAACCTAAATGCATCTGAACTTTAGTAGAAATTTCCAAAGACTTTATTCATCTTGTTTTTCAGGTATATATTTTGATTTTTGAAAATACCCCCACTGCATACATGACCCAAATGTTCACAAGCTCATATAGTGTATGGATAAGTGTCCACAATGCCTAGTCACTGTGTCCAGACACAGTGTCCTGCCTCCTGCAGAGAAGCCGGTGATGTATGTGGTTGAACGCAGCCGCCTGTGCTCACAATCAATGTTCTGTGTTTGACGGATTTACTCTGCATTCACCCGCCGAGATCGTAACCATCTCCGTAGGAATAAATTAACATATGGCAGGTCGGGAAAACGGGCACAGAGGGCATGGGATGTCTCCAAATCCCACCCACTGTGCTTGTACTGTACATTGCCGCAGTTTGGACATAGCGATAACACATTGTGTTGAAACTGCTGCAAACAATGACCATGTGCACATAACCTAAAAGAGTAAAAGATAAAGGTATACTGATGCTTCCAAGCTCAACGAAAGCCAAAAATATCATTCTGCCACTCTTTGAATAAATAGACCTCTGTGGATGTTTGGTATATACCCTGAAAGCAAAACCAAACCAAACATTTGAACCAAATTTTCATCAGTTTAGTCGGTGAGTCAGTTTTTACCATCAGTGTTAAGTCAGTGTGTGGGCTTTTACCATCAGTGTTTAGTCAATGTGTTGCTCTTTACCATCAGTTTTTAGTCAGTGTGTCGGCTTTACCATCAGTGTGTAGTCAGTGTGTGTTTTTTCATCATCGGTGTCTAGTCAGGGTGTCGGTTTTATCATCAGTGTGTAGTCAGTGCATGTTTTTACCATCAGTGTGTCGGTTTTACCATCAGTGTGTAGTCAGTGTGTCAGTTTTTACCAGCAGTGTTTAGTCAGTGTGTCGGTCTTTACCCTCAGTGTTTAGTCAGTGTGTCGGTCTTTACCGTCAGTGTTTAGTCAGTGTGTGTGTTTTTACCGTCAGTGTTTAGTCAGTGTGTTGGTTTTTACCAGCAGTGTTTAGTCAGTGTGTGGGCTTTTACCATCAGTGTTTAGTCAATGTGTTGGTCTTTACCATCAGTTTTTAGTCAGTGTGTCGGCTTTACCATCAGTGTGTAATCAGTGTGTGTTTTTTCATCATCAGTGTCTAGTCAGGGTGTCGGTTTTATCATCAGTGTGTAGTCAGTGCGTGTTTTTACCATCAGTGTGTCGGTTTTACCATCAGTGTGTAGTCAGTGTGTCAGTTTTTACCAGCAGTGTTTAGTCAGTGTGTCGGTCTTTACCCTCAGTGTTTAGTCAGTGTGTCGGTCTTTACCGTCAGTGTTTAGTCAGTGTGTGTGTTTTTACCGTCAGTGTTTAGTCAGTGTGTTGGTTTTTACTAGCAGTGTTTAGTCAGTGTGTCGGTCTTTACCGTCAGTGTTTAGTAAGCGTGTTGGTTTTTACCAGCAGTGTTTAGCCAGTGTGTGTGTTATTACCGTCAGTGTTTAGTAAGTTTGTTGTTTTTTACCGTCAGTGTTTAGTCAGCGAGTCAGTTTTTACCATCAGTGTTTAGTCAGTGCATGTGTTTTTACCATCAGTGTTTAGACAGTGTGTGTGTTTTGACAGTCAGTGTTTAGACAGTGAGTCAGTTTTTACCATCAGTGTTTAGTCAGTGTGTTGGTTTTTACCAGCAGTGGTTAGCCAGTATTTTGGTTTTTACCCTCAGTGTTTAGTGAGTGTGTTAGTTTTCACCAGCAATGTTTAGTGTGTCGGTTTTTACCATCAGTGTTTAGTCAGTGTGTTGGTTTTTACCATCAGTGTTTAGTCAGTGTAAAAACCAGAGGAATAAGAGTTCTATTGCCCATGTAATAAACGTAAATCCCTGTCCACACAAGTGTTATTTGCAAATATACTAGTTTATTAGTTGCAGAGGATACAGAGAATAAACGTTTTCAATATAAAATTTGACAAGGATAGAGGTAAAGGAGGAAGATAGATGACCGGGGCAAAAGTGGAGGAACCAGAAAGGGGTCCAGAGGGGCAGTAAAAGTGCAAGTGCTTATAAGGTGCATAAACTAGGCAGACATAGTTGAAATTTCTCTGAATAGTCTTAATCAATTAGCCGGGTTTAAGAAGGTATACATTAAAAGCACAATGATTGTTGCTTACCCATGGGCCCTAGTGACAAGGTCTTCCACACTGCCTGGAGGTCTAGTAGCCCCGACACGTGTTTCGCGTCGGCTGCTTCAGGGGGCTAGTGGTGAGGAGTGCTGGTGATGGGGGTTTATATATTTAGCTTAGCCAATGGCGATCCGCTCATTTGGCTGCATGAGGCACTGTGAGAGCGTTCACAAAACGGCGGGGAGGGCATTCAGAGGTGCACAGGGTCCGGAACGCAACTTCCGGTGACGTCATTTCCCCGGTGCACCCGCAATAGACGTCCCGCCCGCCGCCTGCTTCCTGTCTCACTAGTGCGCATGCGCGCGGCGGCGATCGCCATATTGGATGAGGGCAAAAGCTGTGGGCACAATCTAGGTGACATGGGAGTGATTCCCAGTCACCATTAAGGTAAAGAAGGTGGCGTTTTGGCTCTGCCCTACAGGGACAACAGTATAGTAGTCATAGATCTAGGGAATATAACAGAGTGAGACCCCGACAGGGGGTACAGGGGGGAGACAGGAAAGACCAGAGATCACATAAAGAAACAGCAATCATGTATCACATAAGCATTTCTGCTGGCTATAACCAGTCCATATATAGATACAATGCTGTATTCTTGTCCCTATTTGTAGTTTGGTTTCCTCCCCAGTCCACCATAGATCAGGGTATCCTCCGTATGTCCAGTCAATGACATTTGAGGGCCAGCTATCAGTCATAAACTCCCAGGGTAAATAAATAAGTGAATCTATAAAAAAGTGAACAAAAGCACAAGTTAAAAAACTGACAATCCATGATTATTAGGATACGAGGGAACGGCGAACATCATACAGAAGTAATGATGATCTTGGGGCAGCATGATTCATACAGATCATCTTGACTCGGATGAAGGTGAGCTATGTAGGGGACAGACAGCTCGGATACACAACAGGGGATGGCAGAATAATACCCAGGTATGACCCCTTTATAACAGCAAGTAGTTCGCATAACCATCAGACAAGTACATATTAGGAATATATTAAAATAAGAACTCATAGACCCATAGGGTGTCAGAATGTAGTTTAAAAAGACACTCCAATTTATGGCTCCATCTGTGTGGGTATAGAGATATCAGGTATGTCGCATAAGATCGCAAAAATTGGCTCCAGGACTCATGGGAAAGGGATGCGAAGCTAAGTCTCTCATTAAGGCCTGCCGGTGACATTGTGCCTAAAGTCACAATCCACGGCACTCCATCTTGGCCAGTTCTTTCTTAGCATCACCCCCTCGTACTCCAAGTTGTAATTTGTCAATTCCACATACCCTGAGAGTCTCTGGGTTGCAGTCATGAAACTTTTTGAAGTGACGAGGGAGAGTGCGTAGAGTACTTAGATCCTCAACATCTCCGCTGCCATTATACTTTTTTCATGCTCCCTTATGCGACGCCTTAGTTCCCTTGTTGTTAACCCTACATAGATGAGGCCACAGCCACAAGTAGCATGGTAGATAACACCAGAGGTGCTACATGTGATATATTTATTGATAGTAAACTCCTTGGATCCGTCAAAGTTCTTAAAAGATCTAGTCCGAATGATGCTGCTTCTACAGGAGAGGCAGGAGCCACAAGGATAACAGCCCACTAGTGCACGTCCGGTATTAAAGGGGAATAATGTTTTTTTTTATGTAATGGCTGTGCACTAGTCTGTCTCTAAGGCTGCGACCTCTCCTAGCAGTCATTAGGGGTCGATCTGGGATGAGAGAGGAAAGGGTGGGTTCAGTCTTCAGGACACCCCAATGGCGAGTGAGGACTCCCCTAATTGCCGTCCACTGATTATTATATGTGGAGATAAATCTCAAAACCGGGGAGCCCTCTTTGCCTTTTTTGTACTTACTAGCCAGGAGGTCGCAGCGAGGGGTCTTTTTTGCTCTTACATATCCCTTTTTGATACTCCTCACGCTGTAACCTCTCTCCTTAAATCTCTCCTTCATGTCCGCTGCGCGTTCCTCAAACATATCACCATCGGAGCAAATTCGTCGAAGCCGTAAGAATTGGCCGACTGGTATTGCTCCGATGGTTGATGGTGTATGTGATGAGGTAGCATGAAGGAGAGAGTTAACTGCGGTTTCTTTCCTGAATATATCAGTAGCCACTTCTCCATCCTCTTTAACCATCACCTTAATGTCCAAAAAGTCTATCTCCTCCATAGCATATTTGAAAGTTAATTTGATATTCAGGTCATTAGTATTAAGGGACTGAATGAACATCTCGAGTTCGGGGACGGTTCCACTCCAGACGACAAAGATGTCGTCAATATAGCGGAGCCAGCACAGTGCATGGGGGAACAAAGCCTGCCCCCCGCCGAAGACCCCCCCCTCCCAGCGACCCAGGAAGAGGTTTGCATACGACGGGGCGCAGGCCGCCCCCATCGCCGTGCCGCGCCGCTGTAGGTAGAACCGGTCCCCGAACACGAAAAAATTATGAGTTAAAATATACTCAAGGAGTTCCAGAATCAGATCCCTCAACTCCTGGTCCCAGTTAGACATACCAAGGAAATAGCTAACTGCCTCTAAACCATCAGTATGCCCTATATTGGTATACAGTGACTCCACGTCGATAGTCACCAGCAACACACCACCCCTATCCAAATATAAGCCATCAACCCTCCTCAGAACGTCCGAAGTGTCCCTGACATAGGAGGGCAGCGTCTCCATCAATGGATGCAGATAGTATTCAATAAACTTGCAGGTTGCATCACACAGCCCTCCTATGCCAGAGACAATCGGACGCCCAGGGGGGACCATAGGGTTTTTGTGAATTTTTGGCAGTAGATAAAAGGTGGGTGTTACTGGTGATTCGACGAGGAGTCCATCCAAAACTTTTTTCGGAATAATGCCAGCCTCGAAAGCCCTCTCTAGGATGGACCGGAGCTCCAGAGAGAAGCCATTAATCGGGTTGGAGGGGAGCACTTCATAATAGTTTTTGTCCTTTAATTGGCGCAATGCCTCTTTTTCATACAAGTTCGTGGGCCAGATAACCACGTTTACCCCCTTATCCGCTGGTTTGATCACCACTCCACTCAATTCTCCAAGTTGTTTCAGTGCCTGGCCTTTATTCATACTTTTCAAGTCTCGGGTGACCAACCTATTAAAAATATCAATTTGGGGGCACACAGAGAAGGGGGGAAACGTGGTCGATCTAGGCATCACATCCCTTGGAAAAGTATCCGAATGTAGTTGCGTCAACTCACCCTCCAATTCCTCCAGCTCTCTTAAAGTCTCCGACTCCACTTCCGAGAGTTCTGTCAATGCATTATCCTTTTTATGGTGAAGCTTGCAAAGCACCATCCTCCGCAGAAACAGGTGGAGGTCCTTGATTACTGTAAAATAATCGAAATTTTGATTAGGTACAAATGTAAGACCCAACTTCAGGACCTCAATCTGGGTGGGAGTTAGAGTGTGAGTGGAGAGGTTAATTACCTCAAGATTCCCACTTTTTCCCGTTTTCTTGTTTACCTGTTTGGGGAGGCAGGTATGCGTTTATTGGGATCTTTTCCTCCGTTCCCCTTTGCAGCTTCTGCTCTAGTTTGCGGTCTACCTACAGGATTTGGTACCAATGGTTCCTCCTCTAGGGAGGAGATAGATGAGGCAGATACTATTTCAGGTATTGGTTCCTGTGGTAAAACTGGGACGTTTGGTGTATTGGGTCTCTTCTTGTTTCTCCACCGATAAACGCGGTTATTTTTATAGTCCGCCAAATCCCTCTGATACTTCTTAGTTTTTACTGAAACGATCTCCTTCTCCCACTTTGCAAACTCCTTGTCAATACTCGTATTTAACTGACACAGTGCCTCAGTGGAGAGCTCGGATGCAAGTTTCACTCTAATGACCTCAATCTCCTCTTCAATCGTTTCTATTGCCTTCTCATTAGAGTCGATAAGAAGGCCCATAAAGCCATGAGAACAGGTGGTCGCTAAAGATTCCCACTCGTTTTTAAACTCCTCCTCAATCAGGCTGAATGAGGGGAAGACTTGAATCCTCAGGCCCCTAGGTATTAGGCCTTTTTCAATATATCGCTGCATGAAGGCCTTGTTCCACCAGAGTCGTGTCTTCCGGTGTAACAAGGCCTTCATGCCGCCCACAAGTTCACCGTTCAGTCGTGTGTCAGTTGGTGGCACCACTCCTCCCTCCGTGCCAAAAACCTTGTCAAGTTGCGTGAGCCACGCTTTTTCACGTGCCTTATGGTCCATTGGTCCCTGAAAAGATGCTGTGAGAAAACACAGTAAAAACAGAATATGAGAAATGGGGGACCCAGGTATGACCATGTTAGGGGCAGACTACTTAGATAACATTGTAAAAACCAGAGGAATAAGAGTTCTATTGCCCATGTAATAAACGTAAATCCCTGTCCACACAAGTGTTATTTGCAAATATACTAGTTTATTAGTTGCAGAGGATACAGAGAATAAACGTTTTCAATATAAAATTTGACAAGGATAGAGGTAAAGGAGGAAGATAGATGACCGGGGCAAAAGTGGAGGAACCAGAAAGGGGTCCAGAGGGGCAGTAAAAGTGCAAGTGCTTATAAGGTGCATAAACTAGGCAGACATAGATGAAATATCTCTGAATAGTCTTAATCAATTAGCCTGGTTTAAGAAGGTATACATTAAAAGCACAATGATTGTTGCTTACCCATGGGCCCTAGTGACAAGGTCTTCCACACTGCCTGGAGGTCTAGTAGCCCCGACACGTGTTTCACGTCGGCTGCTTCAGGGGGCTAGTGGTGAGGAGTGCTGGTGATGGGGGTTTATATATTTAGCTTAGCCAATGGCGATCCGCTCATTTGGCTGCATGAGGCACTGTGAGAGCGTTAACTTGGAGTACGAGGGGGTGATGCTAAGAAAGAACTGGCCAAGATGGAGTGGCGGTGGATTGTGACTTTAGGCACAATGTCACCGGCAGGCCTTAATGAGAGACTTAGCTTCGCATCCTTCCTATGAGTCCTGGAGCCATTTTTTGCGATCTTATGCGACATACCTGATATCTCTATACCCACACAGATGGAGCCATAAATTGGAGTGTCTTTTTAAACTACATTCTGACACCCTATGGGTCTATGAGTTCTTATTTTAATATATTCCTAATATGTACTTGTCTGATGGTTATGCGAACTACTTGCTGTTATAAAGGGGTCATACCTGGGTATTATTCTGCCATCCCCTGTTGTGTATCCGAGCTGTCTGTCCCCTACATAGCTCACCTTCATCCGAGTCAAGATGATCTGTATGAATCATGCTGCCCCAAGATCATCATTACTTCTGTATGATGTTCGCCGTTCCCTCGTATCCTAATAATCATGGATTGTCAGTTTTTTAACTTGTGCTTTTGTTCACTTTTTTATAGATTCACTTATATATTTACCCTGGGAGTTTATGACTGATAGCTGGCCCTCAAATGTCATTGACTGGACATACGGAGGATACCCTGATCTACAGTTAGGGCCAGAAATATTTGGACAGTGACACAAGTTTTGTTATTTTAGCTGTTTACAAAAACATGTTCAGAAATACAATTATATATATAATATGGGCTGAAAGTGCACACTCCCAGCTGCAATATGAGAGTTTCCACATCCAAAACGGAGAAAGAGTTTAGGAATCATAGCTCTGTAATGCATAGCCTCATCTTTTTCAAGGGACCAAAAGTAATTGGACAATGGACTCTAAGGGCTGCAATTAACTCTGAAGGCGTCTCCCTCGTTAACCTGTAATCAATGAAGTAGTTAAAAGGTCATGGGTGGATTCCAGGTGTGTGGTTTTGCATTTGGAAGCTGTTGCTGTGACCAGACAACATGCGGTCAAAGGAACTCTCAATTGAGGTGAAGCAGAACATCCTGAGGCTGAAAAAAAAGAAAAAATCCATCAGAGAGATAGCAGACATGCTTGGAGTAGCAAAATCAACAGTTGGGTACATTCTGAGAAAAAAGGAATTGACTGGTGAGCTTGGGAACTCTAAAAGGCCTGGGCGTCCACGGATGACAACAGTGGTGGATGATCGCCGTTCACAACATCAACTGAAGTCCAGAACACTCTCAGTGAAGTAGGTGTATCTGTCTCTAAGTCAACAGTAAAGAGAAGACTCCATGACAGTAAATACAAAGGGTTCACATCTAGATGCAAACCATTCATCAATTCCAAAAATAGACAGGCCAAAGTTAAATTTGCTGAAAAACACCTCAAGAAGCCAGCTCAGTTCTGGAAAAGTATTCTATGGACAGATGAGACAAAGATCAACCTGTACCAGAATGATGGGAAGAAAAAAGTTTGGAGAAGAAAGGGAACGGCACATGATCCAAGGCACACCACATCCTCTGTAAAACATGGTGGAGGCAACGTGATGGCATGGGCATGCATGGCTTTCAATGGCACTGGGTCACTTGTGTTTATTGATGACATAACAGCAGACAAGAGTAGCCGGATGAATTCTGAAGTGTACCGGGATATACTTTCAGCCCAGATTCAGCCAAATGCTGCAAAGTTGATTGGACGGCGCTTCATAGTACAGATGGACAATGACCCCAAGCATACAGCCAAAGCTACCCAGGAGTTCATGAGTGCAAAAAAGTGGAACATTCTGCAATGGCCAAGTCAATCACCAGATCTTAACCCAATTGAGCATGCATTTCACTTGCTGAAATCCAGACTTAAGACGGAAAGACCCACAAACAAGCAAGACCTGAAGGCTGCGGCTGTAAAGGCCTGGCAAAGCATTAAGAAGGAGGAAACCCAGCGTTTAGTGATGTCCATGGGTTCCAGACTTAAGGCAGTGATTGCCTCCAAAGGATTCGCAACAAAATATTGAAAATAAAAATATTTTGTTTGGTTTATGTTTATTTGTCCAATTACTTTTGACCTCCTAAAATGTGGAGTGTTTGTAAAGAAATGTGTACAATTCCTACATTTTCTATCAGATATTTTTGTTCAACCCTTCAAATTAAACGTTACAATCTGCACTTGAATTCTGTTGTAGAGGTTTCATTTCAAATCCAATGTGGTGGCATACAGAGCCCAACTCGCAAAAATTGTGTCACTGTCCAAATATTTCTGGCCCTAACTGTATGGTGGACTGGGGAGGAAACCAAACTACAAATAGGGACAAGAATACAGCATTGTATCTATATATGGACTGGTTATAGCCAGCAGAAATGCTTATGTGATACATGATATGCTGTTTCTTTATGTGATCTCTGTGTCTTTCCTCTCTCCCCCCTGTCCCCCCTGTCGGGGTCTCACTCTGTTATATTCCCTAGATCTATGACTACTATACTGTTGTCCCTGTAGGGCAGAGCCAAAACGCCACCTTCTTTACCTTAATGGTGACTGGGAATCACTCCCATGTCACCTAGATTGTGCCCACAGCTTTTGCCCTTATCCAATATGGCGATCGCCGCCGCGCGCATGCGCACTAGTGAGACAGGAAGCAGGCGGCGGGCGGGACGTCTATTGCGGGTGCACCGGGGAAATGACGTCACCGGAAGTTGCGTTCCGGACCCTGTGCACCCCTGAATGCCCTCCCCGCCGTTTTGTGAACGCTCTCACAGTGCCTCATGCAGCCAAATGAGCGGATTGCCATTGGCTAAGCTAAATATATAAACCCCCATCACCAGCACTCCTCACCACTAGCCCCCTGAAGCAGCCGACACGAAACACGTGTCGGGGCTACTAGACCTCCAGGCAGTGTGGAAGACCTTGTCACTAGGGCCCATGGGTAAGCAACAATCATTGTGCTTTTAATGTATACCTTCTTAAACCAGGCTAATTGATTAAGACTATTCAGAGATATTTCATCTATGTCTGCCTAGTTTATGCACCTTATAAGCACTTGCACTTTTACTGCCCCTCTGGACCCCTTTCTGGTTCCTCCACTTTTGCCCCGGTCATCTATCTTCCTCCTTTACCTCTATCCTTGTCAAATTTTATATTGAAAACGTTTATTCTCTGTATCCTCTGCAACTAATAAACTAGTATATTTGCAAATAACACTTGTGTGGACAGGGATTTACGTTTATTACATGGGCAATAGAACTCTTATTCCTCTGGTTTTTACAATGTTATCTAAGTAGTCTGCCCCTAACATGGTCATACCTGGGTCCCCCATTTCTCATAGTGTTTAGTCAGTGTGTGTGTTTTTACCATCAGTGTTTAGTCAGTATGACAGTTTTCACCATCAGTGTTTAATCATTATGTCGGTTATTATCCTCAGTGTTTAGTCAGTGTGTTGGTTTTTACCTCAATGTTTAGTCAGTGTGTTGGTTTTTACCTCAAGTGTTTAGTCAGTGTGTTGGTTTTTACCCTCAGTGCTTTAGTCAGTGTGTTGGTTTTTACCCTCAGTGCTTAGTCAGTGTGTTGGTTTTTACCATCATTGTTTAGTCAGTGTGTTGGTTTTTACCATCATGTTTAGTCAGTGTGTTCGTTTTTACCTCAATGCTTAGTCAGTGTGTTGTTTTTACCCTCAGTGTTTAGTCAGTGTGATTGTTTTTACGTCAATGTTTAGTCAGTGTGTTGGTTTTTACCCTCAGTGTTTAGTCAGTGTTGGTCTTTACTCAGTGTTAGTCAGTGTGTTGGTTTTTACCTCAGTGTTTAGCAGTATTTGGTTTTTACCCTCAGTGTTTAGTGAGTGTGTTGGTTTTCACCAGCAATGTTTAGTGTGTCGGTTTTTACCATCAGTGTTTAGTCAGTGTGTTGGTTTTTACCATCAGTGTTTAGTCAGTGTGTGTGTTTTTACCATCAGTGTTTAGTCAGTCTTACAGTTTTCACGATCAGTGTTTAATCATTGTGTCGGTTATTATCCTCAGTGTTTAGTCAGTGTGTTGGTTTTTACCATCAATGTTTAGTCAGTGTGTTGGTTTTTACCCTCAGTGTTTAGTCAGTGTGTTGGTTTTTACCCTCAGTGTTAGTCAGTGTGTTGGTTTTTACCATCATGTTTAGTCAGTGTGTTGGTTTTTACCTCAGTGTTTAGTCAGTGTGTTGGTTTTTACCCTCAGTGTTTAGTCAGTGTGTTGGTTTTTACCCTCAGTGTTTAGTCAGTGTGTTGGTTTTTACCCTCAGTGTTTAGTCAGTATGTTGGTCTTTACCCTCAGTGTTTAGTGTGTGTTGTTTTTACCCTCAGTGTTTAGTCAGTGTGTGTGTTTTTACCATCAGTGTTTAGTCAGTGTGTTGGTTTTTACCCTCAGTTGTTAGTCAGTGTGTTGGTTTTTACCCTCAGTGTTTAGTCAGTGTGTTGGTTTTTACCCTCAGTGCTTAGTCAGTGTGTTGGTTTTACCCTCAGTGTTTAGTCAGTGTGTGTGTGTTTTTACCCTCAGTGCTTAGTCAGTGTGTTGGTTTTTACCCTCAGTGTTTAGTCAGTGTGTTGTGTTTTTACCCTCAGTGTTTAGTCAGTGTGTTGGTTTTTACCTCAGTGTTTAGTCAGTGTGTGTGTTTTTACCATCAGTGTTTAGTCAGTATGTTGGTTTTTACCCTCAGTGTTTAGTGTGTGTGTGGTCTTTACCCTCAGTGTTTAGTAGTGTGTGTGTGTTTTTACCCCTCAGTGTTTAGTCAGTTGTTGGTTTTACCTCAGTGTTTAGTCAGTGTGTCGGTCTTTACCCTCAGTATTTAGTCATGTGTCGGTCTTTACCTCAGTGTTTAGTCAGTGTGTCGGTTTTTATCGTAAGTGTTTCATCAGGTTATCTCATGTTAAAAAAAATTCTAAACTTCTCTTGTCGAATAGAAAATAAAAGAGGACAGCATAAGGATGATACACATATGGCATCCATATGCTATCCATCTTTTCTCACAGACCCATTGATGTGTATTGGTGATACATTGGTATTGGTGGGAGTTTGATCAAAAACTGAAAAGTGTCAGGTTTTTTTTTTTTTTCACACAGTGGATAGAAAAAAAAACACATTATAAGCAGCATCATAGAATATAATGGTTTTGCATTCTATCCATGAGAAACACAGATATGTGTGTAAGCAGCAGTCATCTAGAAGAAGCCCAACATGTAAATAAAGTTTGTGCAGCTTTGAACCTGTAAGGGCCGCTTCACACTGTGCATGATCCAGTCTGGGTCTGTCTGGGAGGACCCTGACAGCCACGGACCGGATCAGCACACAGGACTGGGGGCTATTATGCCCTCCGGTCCTGTTGCAGCGCACACAGCTGCAGCCGCTGACAGGTCAAGACTGCGGCGCCCGTGGTCCTGACTTATCAGCAGAGGGAACTGCGTGCGCTGCACACGGACCGGAGGGCATAATAGCCCCCCAGTCCTGTGTGCTGATCCAGTCTGCTGCTGTCAGGGTCCTCCCGGACAGACCCGGACCGGATCACGCCGCAGTGTGAAGCGACCCTAAGACTAGTCAGAAATTTCCACAAACAAAATATAGTTTCTAAAATGGTCCTTTTATAGACAGCCTTTTCCTTTTTTTCCTTGCAGTGACTTATCAAATAAAATGATGTTATTAGCAGTGATGAGCAAGCACTACCATGCCCGAGTGCTCAGTACTTGTGTACTGAGTATAATGGAAGTCAATGGGAAAACTGGATCATAAGATTTTCCAGAAAAATGCTTGAGATCCCCATTTAGTTCCATCATACTCGAGACACGAGTCGAGCGTCCTGCTGCTCTTTAGCACCGAAGCATGTTAGTGCTCGCTCACCAATAATTAGTGTTAGTGCTAATATAAATGTGTCCACCCTTACCTTAAATTAGAGTTCCTATTGAAATTCAACTAATGACGTTACAAAATTGATACATTCTAGGACACATAGAGGGGTGGACATATCATTGGTTCAACCTGTGCAATTGCACAGGGGTCAAAGCAGTAAGGGGCCAATTTAAAACTCAAAAGACAGGTGGAATGTTGCATTATGATGAGCTATTAAACTGCAAAGGGCCCATATACTTTTTCTTTCACAGGGGTCCTTTTCTGTCTGTGTCTGCGAGTGGACAGACATATGTAGTACATAATGCCTGACACAGTAATGTGAAATCATGTCTTCTTTTCTCATCTGGAGGTAGATTAAGCTAAGAGAAAAGATAAGGAAGGACACATTTGTACTTGAAAACATATGGGCTGAGTTACACTATTGCCCTGAATACACAGGGCATAAGGCTTCGTATGGTTTTAATACATTTGGTAACCCGATAAGCTTTAGTCACATGAATATTGCTTCAGTCCAAATGCCTGCCTCCAGGATAATTACCAAATTGGTGCTCTATGAGACGTCAGGCATGATTTTGGAATGAGACAACATACAATCCTTACAATGATTTCCATGCTATCACACTGTATATGAATATGTATAAAATTCTACAAAAATAAGCTGCAGATTTTAATAAATGTTGCTTGCTTTTTCTATTTTCATTTCTTTTTGGAAGCCGCCTGTCTCGGCACTTGTAAACACACAGCCTGGAATATTTACCTGTTTATGATTAAATTGCAAAATGATCTTCTAGAATCTGGCCTAAATTAAATGTCATAGCATTTATCTCTCATAAAATGGGACAGCAAGGACACTAATTTCCTAGGTGTTCAATCACTGCCCTGCGCCACTTGAGAGGCATCTTGGGAATGAGCCTGTCCACAGTTCAGAAGATTTCTGACAACGGAGAGATGAAATAATAAAAGTCAATTAATCATTAAAGGCTGTTACAAGCACATATCGAGCCGGTCTGGTGCAAAATGTTAATCAGTCTGCAATCAATTTATAAATTCCAGCAAATTGGAGGGATCAATAGTTTTAAAGCCTAATGAATCAATGGAAGGGCATAAGGCTGCTCCTCTGGGTCTCTGTTATATGGCTGCCACACCAGTGCTACCTTGTCTAGGCATTCTGCCAAGAGAGGTCACCTATCCCAGCAGGCTGCTCACTTTCGCAGCAGTTACCACGGTGACAGCATGTCATTGTTGCCCTAGTGTCCTTCTCGGGAAGGTGGAAGCCAATGCATCACTGCCTTTGATGGATTTGTCAATAACAGTTAGCCGGAGAGGCAAACTGCTCACATAATGCTCGCCGGTGTGCCGTCCCAGAGCACATTGGGGTGATTTAATTGTTTTGAAGGATGTGTGCAGCTGCATACATGAAAGGGCTAAACAGTGGCCAGGCACAAAGCATGAGTAGGCAGTAGCAAGATGTGTTATCCAGCCCTGGGAAAAGAGAAATAGTTTCCTTAGTGTTGTATTAACCAAACAGTTGTGAAAAAAGGAAACAACCTGAGCTGCTAAAATAAAAGCAGAAATAAATGATTTATCCGCCAGCAAAAATGCGTTACTAATAAATAGATTTCAGTTTGCCATTAAGCCTTTAGGCTTATTTTAGAAAGATTGCAGTGCAGAACGAGGCAGGTTCATATGTCAGTATTGAAGAGTCCTTAATCTTCAGTCGCTGTTGTAGAAAGTACGGAAGGGACATTTTTGGAAACGTTTTTACGTACAGTACATGCCGCTAAATACACTACTAGTCATCTAGTAAGGAAATTGTTCAGTTTATTATAAATAAAGTTCATTGAAACAAGCATACTGGAGGCAGAGGAGGTTGTAAAAGCCAATTGAGACCGATCTTTCACTCATATTGTGCCAAGGAATTGGTGTACATGCTGTTTTTCAGCAAAGGGTTGTTCTGTACTTTTTAGCATATAAGGGTGCGTTCACATGCTGCAAACCAGAAGTGGGTGATAAATACAGGAGTGGAGCACTTGTTTCTATTTTACTTTTCCTCTGATTGTTCCACTCCTGGTTTGTGATGAGCTCGCGCATAAAAAAAATGCAGCAAATACGCAGCATGTGAACGCACCCTAAAAGTTGGCCCATGGTGGTCTGACATAAAAAAGTAATGAAATAAGAAAATACAAAGTGCTGCTGAGTAAATTGTATCAGCGGTGTATAATGTTGGGGTATCAGTTTGTCATACTCACCTCCTCTGTTTGTGCTAGGAGGCACAACATAACTTGCATAAAAGACCGTGTCCTTCTAGGATTCCAGAGGTGCAGCACGGTGAAGATCTTCTCCCTGCACTGATCTTCCTGCTTCAAACAATCTTGGGCAGCATTACCTTGGATCCAAGTCCACCTGGATCCCCATGAGGTGTCCTATTTACCACAACTTTTATTTCAGTATAAAGAAAACAAGAACATATATTCACCCACCATTCCACAGTACTGCTCCGCCCAGCTTCTTGCTTCCTCTTCTGGCAAGGGACATCTTGGTGTAACTGACTCGCCCAGGACAGGGTACTCAGGGCTCTGGCTCGGTTCAGGTCTTGGGGAAGTCACGGGTGGCTGCCCGAGGCTGTAGCCCTGGGGGTCAGTGAAAAAAGGGGTATTTACAGGGAGTATTTACAAGTTGTCTTTGTCGTGACGCCACCTGCTGTGTCTGGTGAGGGGTCACCAGCACCGCTACAGTCCTCTGGAGGTCGGTGGGATGGCGGCTATGATGGAATAGTCCCCTCAGGCAGGACTGGGACCTTCAGGGCAGAGTGGTGAGTTTGGGCAGGATGCAGCAGAGTTGAGTCAGTTGAGATTATAGGAAAAGTGTATGGAGGGGCACGGTGAGGGGGTAGAAAGACCTTTTACTAATGAGATTCAGGCAAATGGTCCCAAGCACTGACGGGTAGCTGGCTGCACAGTGGGCTCCCACAGCAAGTTGGTATAAGGCCTCCTTCTCTTTGTTTTCTCGGAAGCACAGTCTATTAAATGCTGACTTGCCTCCACTCTCTTCTCTGCCCTGTTTCTCTTCTCTCCTGTGCGGTCTGTGGGACAACCTTTTCCTGGTTTCTTGCAGTGGCCACTGTGCCTGGCTCCCTTGCTCTGACTCTCTCAGGAGACCGGGTAGCTGTAGCTTCCTCGGTGCCCAGGGGTTTCCTATGGGACTTGTAGTTCTCCACAGGCGCAGATCCCCAATATCCGGCTTCTGCTTTCTCTCTAGAACGAACTCCCAGCTAGAGCTGCCTGTTCCTGTTCTGGTCCTGCTTCTAGTCTCCTTGCCTCCAGTCCCACTAAGGTCAGTGGGACGCTGAAGGGCTCTCCTTGGTCTCTGGCCTATGCCTTGTCGTGGCACCAGCACCAGAACCTTCCTGCAGCTCTTCTAGCGTCTGCTACACTCTGACTAACTCCGGCCCCAGCAGCAGTATTTATAGGGGATCCTGCCTAAGTGCAGCAGGTTGAGCTCCCCCTACTGTGCTGGGGTGGAAGGTGTTGTTTGTAGTGCTACCTACTGTGGAAACCCAGTTGTGCAGCATCGAGATATGTGGCTACCTGCGTTGGCAGGGCGCCACATAACTGCTTCAGACAATTTGTGGCCATTACTAGAGCAATCATGTGCTTTTCAAGCTGTAAGAAACAATCTTCTAGGTTATCTCTCATTTCAAAGTATATAGTCACTGTAGGCCAGTTTACACATAACGATGTCCCAGCGACCCCACCAAGATTGGGATCGCTGGGACATCGTTAACTGATCGCTGGTGAGCTGTCACATAGGCAGACTCACCAGCGATCAGCGACCAGCGACAACGCTGGTATCCAGGTAAACAGCGGGTAACAAAGGTACTGCACCCCTGAATGAAGGTGCCATATCCTTTGTTCTGGTAATGAGTAGAAGAATCCTGAAGCTCCAACACTACACACACACCTAGTGATAGGAGACCAATCAGACACCTGTTCCTAGGGTAACAGGTCCCGGTGGCAGGAGAGCTAGGGTATATAGTGAGTGGGAGAGCAGCAAGGAGTTAGACCAGGAAGTGAGAACAGAACAGTGCAGAAGTCAAGTCGTGACAGGACAGAAGCTACAGAAAGGGGCTGCACAGGGCCGTGCAGCACAGAGAGAGCAAAGTGAAAGCAACAGATGTAGCAGAGTTGGAGAAGTTACAGAGGAGCACTAAGAAAGCTAACTGGGAGGGCACCTCAACCTGGTGACCCAGAAGAGACAGAGAGAGGCCAAAGAATAGAGAGGATAACTGACTATCCTGGCCCAGTCCACAGCACCCAGAGTACCGACTCTGACGTGGTCCAGCTGATTCACCCCTGCACCACAGAACCCGGAGTGGTCATACGCTTTATAGGAGCCCAACTCACAAACCACCAACCACCGCAGCTATCCCGGGAGCACCCACCATTGAAGGCCAGGGGCCGTAAGAAGTGAAGAGGTGACCCAAACGAAGGCCCTCAGTGTTCTGGCTGGGGTATAACAGAGCAGCGAAGTGAAGGGACTGTAAGAGATAGAGAAAGACACCAGAGGAGCTTCAGAGGGACGCTGCTCATTGCCAGAACCACCCGGTCCACTGCCTCAGCCGACACCATTGCATACCTTGTAAAGTTGCCATTTACCAGAGTATAGAACCCGTACAGAGTGAGCAGCATGTCCGAGCCTTATTCCAGGACTGTTATTCACGTGCATTGCTTTACAGAAATGACTGAGCTGCCTTATTCCACCATTGCAGCTCACAGGTCCGGGGACTCCGCTCGTCCTGTAGGGAGCGACTCCATCTTGCTGCCGCCCATCACCCCAGAGGACCAAGCAGCGCCGGTGTCATCACCGGAACCTACAGGTGGCGTCACAAACTAAAACTTTATTCCCTTTTTATTATTTTACTTTTTCCCCTTTTATTGACCACCGGGCCCACAGCCTCAGGCACCGAAACCGTGACCTACAGACTAAGACCTAAGTCCCCTGGCCACGGTGAGTCATAATGGATGTAGAGAGCCCATGGCGTGCTCATAAATCATGGTAATGATAGATATAGAATATAGAGCATAGTTAAAAACAAAGTCCCAACAGAGGTCAGCTTGTGTATGAATTAGTACACCCATTGAGCAGTATTTAATAACCCCTAAAGGACCCCTAAAGATCTTATAGATCAATATAATGACCCAAGCATATATATTATAGAGAGGTGAGCACCAGTCTAGCCAAATATATCTGGTCACGGCACAAGTGGTGATGCTGATCAATTAATATTATTAGTGTTTCCCCAAGCCTTAATGAAACACCTATCCAAGATGTGGGTTGCACAGATGCCCGTGTCCTAGGGTGCTCAATAGCACATAGGGTGCTGGTACAATAAAGTACACAGAGGGTCCAATGCTGGAGAATCAGTGGTCAAAAAGTGAAATGAAGCAGACCATAGTCACCCAAGTTAGGTAAGTGGATGTGCCAGCCAGAGGTTTTGGAGTAAGGGTGCCGCAGCGTCCTGGGTACCCCTGATCCCAGGCGTATCGCTGCTGGGGCAGCTTTGTCGGACATCAGATGATCTATATGATCTTTAGGGGTCCTTTAGGTGTTATACTGCTCAATAACTTTAGGTGTACTTATTCATACACAGGCTGACTCCTGTTGGGATTTTGCAGGTACCATTAAGGGCTGTGCAGCCAGAGATACTTAGTCTGTACAGAAAGCGGTAGGGTAGGTGTATCAGATGGGAGATACATTTTTCTCACCATTTACCTGTGTTGGAACATGTTCAAGTGTAACAGTTGGACAGTCCTTAAAATAATTTCCAGCAAGACCACAATTGAACAAGATCTGAGATTGAGTTGAGACATTTCAAGAGAACTGGCAGCTCCAACTTCCATTGGCTTCAGTTCACGTAAATGGACATGCTCAGCAGAAATATAACAAGCTCACTTTTTTCTCATGAATTTCATGACCCATTCGTATGCCTGGATTGTGGCCTCCTCCAAAGAACAAGGAGGAGCATGAAGAGTCAGAGCATCCTTAGGAGTTTCAGAAAGGCCTTTATTGGATCAGCACCTGAGAGCAGCGTCATTCCACTGAACTTGAGTGGACCATAGCCGGAACTAGGTACTATAGTCCTCGGCGATGCATCACCCCTATGTCAGGTTCATATACACTGACTCAGTGTCCTGGGTTAACAGAAAGCCATTCTAAGGTTTGTGAGGATGTTTTGCCCTGTTCTGAGGGCCCCCTCGAGGTAGGGACATGATTATTCCCACCCACTGGGACTTATCCTCTGAAGACCGAGGCCACAGAACAAAGAATAGCTTAGAGCTATCCTTAAATACCTTAAACTCTTTATCTCTCCCAAAAAATTTCGTGAAGGGCCACTATGGGTTCAATAAAGGCAAACTGCACGTTCGAAAGTACCGAAATCACAGCCACTGCCGGCAATGAAGGACTACAGAGATTATTCATTAAACTGGATATCTGACTCTGGAAATAGAATTGTGATGATTCAAGGTTCTGGTGTTCTTTAGCAAGATCCAGAATCATTTGTGTCAGATTCGCCACCTGATTACAAAATGAACTGGATCCATACCAAGAAAAAAAAAACTAAAAAAAACTATTACAGTCAGTCTTAGGGCCCCTTTACACACTGAGACTTTCCAGCGATCCCACCAGCGATCCAACCTGGGTGGGATCGCTGGAAAGTCTCTCTGCAGTCGCTGGTGATCTATCAAACAGGCAGACTCACCAGCGACCAGCCAGCAGCGATATCGCTGGTAACCAAGGTAAACACCAGGTAACTAAGCAGTGCACGCTGCATAGTTACCCAGTGTTTACCCTAGTTACCAGTGCCCAGCATCTAATGTGCGCCGCTGGACACTGGCTGTGAGGTTGCTGGTTGTTGGTCTCTTGCTGTGACACGCAGCGATGCATGCTAACCAGCAGGATACCAAGGACCAAAAAATTGTCTTGAATGATGTGCAGCGAACAGCGACCTCACAGCAGGGGCCAGGTTGCTGATGTGTCTCACACACTGAAACATCGCTGGAGAGGTCACTGTTACGTCACAAAGCCTGTGACGTTTCAGCAACATTGCTAGCGATGTTGTAGTGTGTGAAGTACCCCTTACTGTGATGCTTTCACAAGCCATGAGACGGGTAGTCCTAGGTCAAGCCAGAAGAGTACGTAAATTAGAGAGGGAAAAGACAAAATTGATAGTCAGAGGCAAAGTCCAGGATCAGATAACAGGTCAGAGTGATTCAAAGTCAAAAGGGGCAATCCAAGTGAGTAGTGCGGAAGTGGATGGTGAGATTTTCCAGGTGAAGTGTGATGAGCAAAGATGCAGCAGAAGTGACACAACCTGGCTCATTGAATATCTAATGGGCAGCTCTAGGAGGAAGGTTTGCAGGTTTGAGATAACACGATTGCTTTACTGCCATAGTAGGTTAATCCTAGTATGGCCTCACCAGTCAAATGTGACATCAGAAAGGCCACTCGGCCTGAACCAAGGTGAGCTGATGAGACAGGCATTCAAAGTGCAGCATGTGTTTTATGCACCCTTGGCATAGTTTGGGGTTGCCATCAAACTGTGGAGGAGCAGACAAGCAAGGACAACTGGAAACAGGCGCTGGATTAATTGCTGGGGTAGACACTACAGCTTGGACAGGCTCAGGTGATACTGGAACCAGTGGAGTCCATGGCCTGAGCAAACTGTCACAATGTTGGGTGTGGACCCACTGTGCCATGAAAACTGGGCTTACCCTGGAGGACTACTTCATCTTCACTAGAGCCCCTGATGGTGAGATTAGATTTGTGTTGGAACATAGCCACCAGGTACCACTTCAAGGGGACTCCGGCTCCATAGCAGCTGACCACAGGGGTCAGGAATGCAGACATGGA
Organism: Allobates femoralis; assembly: GCA_033576535.1. Lineage (NCBI taxonomy): Eukaryota > Metazoa > Chordata > Amphibia > Anura > Aromobatidae > Allobates > Allobates femoralis. The sequence continues at coordinate 478,397,829 of JARQOC010000002.1, read as the reverse complement.
CTCAGGAGCAGGCAGGGCAGCTGGAAAAGGCAGGCAGGCGGTACTTGTGGATGCGTCAGGTACAGCTGGATCAGGCAGCCAGAAGCATCTTAATGGACGGGCCCAATGGGCATTTGCCTGTAGTCCCATGGGCAATGGGGCTCTTGCTAAACTTTAGGACAACTTTACACTAAAATAACGTCATGTATAACTGACCATTTTTCATGCTAGGGACCTAGTAGTGCACTGCAGCAAAATATAGTCAGATAAGACCATTCTAGTTTAGTTTTGGATGTGTGCTTTGGGTCATTGTCTTGCTGAAGAACCCATGATCTTCGACTAAAACCAAGTTTTAAACACTGGATATGACATTTCGGTCTAAAATCTCTTGATAGTTCTCCGATTTCACGATTCCTGTGATAAGTTCAAGGCCTCCAGTGCCCGACGATGCAAAGGTAGTTTGTTCTTTTCCTTATAAGCTTTATTCCTTATAAGCTTTATTGTGCCATCTGCAAACTGTTGCTTTGCATTGCCAAAAAGGTCTATTTATGTCTCATCTGTCCACAGAACATTTTCCCAGAAGGATTGTGGTTTTTCAAGGAACTCTTTGTCAAAGATTAGTTGTTCTTTTTTTGTCTTTGCTTCTGCATTAGTTTCTTCTTCGGCCTTCACTAGGGATGGGCGAATATACTCGCTACTATTCGGCACTCGCCGAATAGTAGCGGTATTCGTGTACTCGCTACTCGCCGAGTAAATTAGGATTACTCGGGAGTAGCAAGTACCGAATACTTTTGCAGTGTGTCAGTAGATACACTGCAAAAGTCCTGTAAAAGAGAGAAAAAGTTGTTATAAAATAAAAAAATCGGATACTCACCTTAACCGACGGCTGTACCGGGACCGGCGATGCATGTCTATTCATGGAAAAGGACCTTTCCCTCTCTCAGCCAATCAGATGGCTGGGAGAGATCTGGCCAATCAGATGTCACCACGTCACAATGACGTAATCGCTAGCAGCCACCTGATTGGCCAGATGGAAAGGTCCTCTCAGGTACAGCCATCGGTTAAGGTGAGTATCCGATTTTTTATTTTTTAACCACTTTTTCTCTCTTTTACAGGACTTTTGCAGTGTATCTATTGATACACTGCAAAAGTATTCGGAATCGCTATACTCGCAACAAGTAGCGAGTACCGCTACCTACTCGTTGCGGGCATAGCGATTCCGAATAGTAAGGTATTCACCCATCCCTAGCCTTCACCCATTAAGCTCTGCTTGGTTTAGTGTGCAGCATATGGTACATGCTGAAACCATGACCCCATGACTGTTCCAAGTTGGCCTTCAGGTCTTTGGATATTTGATGTGGTGTTTTTTCCACCTTTTGCACTAATATTCGAAGACATCTCTTCTCAATTTTCTTCTTTCCCCCACGTCCAGGGAGGTTCTTGATGGTTCCATGATGGTAAACTTCTTAGGCTGGCTTCACACCATGGCAGAGTCCGGTCGGGGGATGTCAGGGATTACCCTGACGACCCCGGACTGAATCAGCACACAGAACCGGAGGGCTAATATGCCCTCCGGTCTGGTGTGCTGCCGGACGCAGCTGCCGCCGCTAATTACTCAGGACCACGGCTGGCGGGAAGCTAGCCGCGGTCCTGAAATAACAGCGGCGTGCAGCCGCAGGTGTCTGCTCCCGAATCCTCCTGGACTGGTGCAGTCCGGTCCCATAGGCTCCCATGTTAGGGAGCACCGGATTGCACCGGATTCGGGATACAGCAATTTGGGGAGATTTTTCTCCCCGGACACAAAAACGTTGCAAGCAAAGTTTTTGTGTACAGTGAGAAAAATCTGATTTCTCCTGGATTCTGCCGGAGAGATGGAAACCGGATGGCAGAGAGCTACCATCCGGCTCCATCCAGCCCCATAGGATACTATGGGGCCAAAATCCGGTCCGGGGCTGTCTGGTTTACACCGGACAGCCCCAGACCGGACTCTGCCGTGGTGTGAAGCCAGCCTTAATAACATTGCGGACTGTTGAAACTAGGACATCAAGGTTTTTGGAATGGCCTTATGGTGGGTTTACACACACCAATTTATCTGTTCAATATCTGAACAGATCTCTGGTTGCAGTGAAATCATGGACACATTGTATCATTTGTACACAGCCACAAAATGGAACTATGTGTCCATGATTTCACTGCAACCAGAGATCTGTTCAGATATTGAACAGATAAATTGGTGTGTGTAAACCCACCATTATACCCTTTGGAACATGTTGCTTTTTAAAACATTGAAGTCATCATTCATATGCTGATTTATGTCACATAGGCACTGACAATTTATCCCATGTGATTCTCATTTGTGATTTAACAGAAGCAATATGTAAAGGGTGCCAATACCAGTGTCACAGCAATCTTTAGGTTTTTCTACTTTTCCATCCAATTATTTTTTGTTTTAAATTGTAATTTATTATTTGTTCTTTTATAAGTAAGGGTGCTTTCACATCAGCGTTTTTCGTAATTCGCGGCAGATGCGGTGAAAAAACCGCATCTGCCGCGTTTGCCGCATAACCGTTCCACTTGCGGCGCGGTTGCGGTTTTTCCCATAGGAAGTATAGGAGGACTTGCGGCAGATGCGGCAAGTGCGGTTTTGCACTTGCGGCAGGTGCGGCAGCGCAAAAAAAACGCGGTCCGCCGCTGTTTTTTTCGCTGCCGCACCTGCCGCAAGTGCAAAACCGCACTTGCCGCATCTGCCGCAAGTCCCCCTATACTTCCTATGGGAAAAACCGCAATCGCGCCGCAAGTGGAACGGTTATGCGGCAAACGCGGCAGATGCGGTTTTTTCACCGCATCTGCCGCGAATTACGAAAAACGCTGATGTGAAAGGGCCCTAACACAAGTTCTCTATGCAAAAAAGCTGTTTCACTTGATTAATTTTTTTCAAGAGATAGTCTACATTACATACTTAAACTTCATGGGTGCCAATAACGATGAGCAGATTTGTATCTGGAAAATCAACACATAAGTAAGGTTTCGTGGCTCAATTACACAGGCTGCCATTTTCCAGAATTAAATAAAACTAATGTTAATTGAAATTGTGAAATAGAAATGAAATTTACTACATTCTTAAAGGTTGTTACAAAAATACACTGCTATAAAAATGGCAAAATCATGGTATGATAAGAAAAATACTTCATTTTTATACTATTTCTTTTGTGTTTTTTATGTTAAATACGGTACTTGCCTATGGCACCCTCACAACATGCCGTAAATACAAATTATTAAGAAATATAGATGAGTTATACAGCCAAAAGACCTCAACATAATTACTACTCGCTGTGCTAATTATACAGCAAATAATTACATATGCAAAGAATGTTTGCCTAAAGTTTCCTTCATATACTAAGCAGAGAGCACTTTGCAGGGCCTACTTCTAACAAGTAATAATTTCCATTGGAGTTTTCCGTCAAGAAAAATTACCGTACATTGAAATCATAAAATATATGCCTTCATGTTTTACAGTTTTGACTACTAAAGCCTCTGATGCACTATCCATGGCATTTTTAACTGACGAAGGCATCATGCACAAATTAGAACTGTGTGTAGTCCATATAGAGGCAAACTATGTCTGCAGTTTGTATTATGAAGCCATAAGCCCTATTTGTTCCATGAAAATGCTTCCATACTCTACCATATTTTCACTTTCACTCAGTTGTGGAGCCCACTGTGACGGGGTACTCGGTACTGGACCGGGGTATCACGGGGAATCACGGTGGTATTGGTCCAGACCGTGTCTCGAGCCCACAAGTATTGGTTTGGGGAGTATTTACAGGGGATATAGTCGTGACGCCACCCGTGGTATGTGGTCAGGGTGACCACCGCTGCTGCAGAACCTCCGCGGATGATGTTGGGCAGCCGGTGGTGTAACGGCTCTCCATGGGCAGAGCCTGGTTCCCCGGGGTAGTGATGATGATAGTCTATGGATGATGCTGGGTAGGGGTAGTGGTAGAGATGATAACAGTTTGTGAGGGAGAGTAGGGCTTGAGCGCAAAGATTACACAGACTCACGGTTTTGTAGTTTTCCAAGTCTTTACTGCAGATGGTATTCAGTAGATATTGTCCACAGAGTCTGTACCGGGGCCGGGTTGCTCCCACCCTGGCCGGGTCCTTGGCTTACTACTTCTGCGCTGTGTGTGTGGCCCTGCCCCGCTTTAGCTAGGCTGCCAGCCCTGTCTCTTCTTACTGGTACCAAAGTTGCTAGGCGTGTCACTTACCCTTACACTGCCAATTTCACCTCCTGATATTTCTGCCTGTTGTTTCAGCATCAGGGCTTTTATTTTCTTTTGCAGAAGTCTCTGTTGCCCGACTCTAGCAGTCTCGGCGATCTGCTATAAGACAGTGATTACCTCGGAAACACAATTTTCAATTACATTCATTCCTAGTAACATTACTGGTTCACGTTCTCGCCGGTCAACATCTACAATGATAATACCCTGATTCTTCAATTCTACCTTCCCTATCTGAATGGTCATTTCTCTGAACCCAACTTGTGGAATTAGTTCACCATTGCTAGCCCATAAGTTCAATGCAATGTTAGATGGACCACTACTAATGTCTGAATCAGCCCAGTACCTCTTGCAGAGAACATGTGGATTTGATGTTATCTGGGACCCGGTATCCAACAAAGCACTGAAGGGAATGCCATCCAACACAACAGGGATGACTGGATGTCCTCCCATGAACTTGTCATACCAGGCTGAAGGACCTTGGGAGTTCATACCTGAGAAACGGCCCGCTTTCCCAGGGGATCCTAGTTTAAAGCACATTCCCGGGCAAAGTGACCTGGCTCCTTGCAACGGCGGCAAATGGGCTGTCCATCCGGCTGATAGCGGTCGCTGGGTCATCGTCTCGTCGCTTGGTACTTCCTGGGCCTCATCCACGGGACATCCTCCTTACTGGTCGCCAACTTGATCTTGGGTGCAGGCTGGGATCCACGCAGCTCCTTGATGACTTTAGCCATGGAAACAACAGTTTCCGTCAGGGCATCTAGCTTTTGGTTGAGGGCCTCATTAGAGATAGGCTCTCTGTGTTCAGCAGCAGTCGCTAACATGGCAGATGTCGCTGATGCTCCTGGCTGCTGAGGTGCTGCTGTAGGGCCTTGTATAGAATTTATATCCCGGGGCTCCTCTATCTGCTGAAAACGGATTGCTCTATCTTTTAACTCGGCAAAAGTCATTCCGGGATTCTGGATGATCATCATACTCAACTGTCCTCTGTGAGAAGGGGATAGGAGGCCCTCTATGAACTGATCGATTAGCATTTTGTCAGGTCCCGGTGCTAAGGCAGGTTCTGCTAGTTTAAGTGCTTTGAGCGCTTCCTGCAAGTTTAAGGCATAGTCTCTTGCGCTCTCCTTAGGCTTTTGTTGACATCCAAAGAACCTAATTTTAGCCCGGGTGTCAGCACTGGACTCAAATGCTGCTTTCAGTCCAGCCACAAGATGCTCTACAGTATTTTTGTCTGTGCCCGGCCAGGACACAACTTCCCGCTGTGTATTGCCGGTTAACTGTCCAATAATCATACCGACACACTGGGCTTTTGTTAGGGGGTACATAACGTAGTACGCTTTGATTTTCATAACAAGGTCATTGAGGGTATTGGGCTGAATATTGTGGTAGCCACATTGCTCGCGGAGTGTATGGCATCAGGAGCGGCATGATGGGTGCTGCTCCTTGCGCCACAGCATCACTGGGTGCTCCTCTGTTATCCAGTTCTGTAGCACCGCCGGGTGCTTCGCCGCTGCTCGGTGCCGCAGCATCTCCTTGTTGCGACATCCTGTGCCCCCTTAGTTAATGTCGATCCTCCTGGTCTTCCGCTTCCGTCCAGATGTCTATTAAAGGTTCTGCTGTGCGACAGGGATTCTCTTCCCCACCAGATGACGTCAGAGCGCTTTGCAGAGTCCGCCCAGAATGACACGCCCCCTTTTCTTCCCGCGTGTTGCGCACTTTGTAATGGCGGCAATTCAAAAATACAGTCCTTGTGGCGCAGTTTAAATTCTGTTTGTTGCATGCTCTGTAATGGCGGCAGTTTCAAAACAGTTTCTATCACAAATCACGGCACACAATGCCCGCCGATTTACCGGGCACAGTAGATCCTGCTCGTAGACGCCAAGTTGTGGAGCCTACTGGGACGGGGTACTCGGTACTGGATCGGGGTATCACGGGGAATCACGGTGATCTAAGTCCGGGCCGTGTCCCGGGCCCACAAGTATTGGGTTTGGGGGTTATTTACAGGGGATATAGTCATGACGTCACCCGTGGTATGTGGTCAGGGTGACCACCGCTGCTGCAGAACCTCCGGGGATGATGTTTGGCAGCCGGTGATGTAACAGCTCTATACGGGCAGAGCCTGGTTCCCCGGGGCAGTGATGATGATAGTCTATGGATGATGCAGGGTAGAGGTAGTAGCAGAGATGATAACAGTTTGTGAGGGAGAGTAGGGCTCGAGCGCAAAGATTACACAGACTCACGGTTTTGTAGTGTTCCAAGTCTTTACTGCAGATGGAATTCAGTAGATATCGTCCACGGAGTTTGTACCGGGGCCGGGTTGCTCCCACCCTGGCCGGGTCCTTGGCTTACTACTCCTGCGCTGTGTGTGTGGCCCTGCTGCCGCTTTAGCTAGGCTGCCGGCCCTGTCTCTTCTCACTGGTACCAAACTTGCTAGGCAACTTGAGTCTTATCTTTGTGTTTCTGATCCCGCTGTGTTGCTTCGCTGTGGTACAGTGAAGATATATAATCTTCACTCATCAGTGTTTTCTGTGCTGCTTGTGTCAGGCACAATTGCTGATCCGGTATCCGGTCTTAACGCTTCTCCGGGGTGAGTTTAGGGTAACTCCGTGTTCCGGGTGTGTTCCTCTGCTTCTCCTATTCCTCAGACCCTGGCTGGCCTGGAACTGGACAGTGGACTGTGGGGTGAGCCTAATGCAGGCATTTTACACCCAGGTCCTTTCCCTCAGTCCTCTCAGGAACTGAACTAACTGCCACTTCCTCTCCACCCAGAATACATAGGGAAGCAGCTTTAGCTCCCCTTCTGGCCTGGAGGTGCTAGTGTAGTGTTGTGAGTTGTGTGAGGAATTAACCCTTGGTGTTGTTACTTGACACATTAACCCCTGGGGTACCACACATGAATGGGATACGGTGCGGTCCATTCTTGGCAAGCACTGGGCCATTCTGAGGTCTGATCCAGCTCTCAGGGAGTGCCTCCCGGTAGGCCCTCTCATGACTGCTCGTCATGCCCCTAATTTAAAGGATGAACTGGTTCGTAGCCACTATATCACACTAGTCCATAATCCCTTCGGATCTGGGAGTCTGGTGTTGGGATGCTTTCCATGTGGCCATTGCATGGCCTGCAGTAATGTTTTGTGTACGGCTACCTTTGCTACCTCTTATGGCTCTAGAGTGTTCGACATCCGCCATCATATGTCTTGTTCAGCGGCCAATGTTGTGTATTATGCAATATGTGGCTGTAACCTGATATATGTGGGCTTAACCTCAAGGGAGCTAAGGAGGCGAGTAAGGGAACACGTCCTAAACATTGCTGCGGCACCTACAACTGAGGAACCCAATAAGCTCAATACTCTCCCCAGACACTTTTGGGAATATCACAATTGTGATCCTAGAAGTCTAAGTGTCAGGGGAATAGATGTTATCCACCCCGGGATTCGGGTGGTGACATCAAACGTATGCTGGCGAGGCGAGAGGCCGGATGGATAGTGCAGCTAGACACCAGGGCCCCAAAAGGCCTTAATGAATCCCTTAGCTTTGCATCCTTTTTGTGATATTCCTTCTTCCCCCGTGTAAAAAACTTCCCCCTTGTGGGTTTTTTAACACTTTTCCTTTTAGTTGATGGTTTTACTCTCCTGTATATCAGTGCCAATGTATTTTCATGTCTTTTGGATTTAGTCTCTGTTTCTGACTTGTGCTCCATTCCCTTGTCAGACATTACATAAGGCACACTGGCTGTAGACATAAGAACCATCACCCAGCTTTGATGGGACGGTGAGATTACACCCTGAATTGGCCTGCATTACTCTGCAACCTCTATATATGTGGCGACTGTTGAATGAGTATATTGCAGTACTGTACTTGTGTTGCCATATGATTTTTGTTCTGTGTAACCCCTTCTCTACGGCTCCGGGATTGATCCACCTCTCCATGTGACGTCAGTAGCCCCGCCCCACTAGCCCCAAAGTCGGCTGTAGTGGTTGCGCATGCGCGGGATCTTGGTGACACGTCCATATTCCGCGCATGTGCATTCCTCTCCGCTCACTCTCTTCTAGATCCATTACAGTCTGGCCTCCGCACCCTTCACTCTACAGAAACTGCCCTCATCAAAGTGACCAATGACCTACTGACAGCAAAACGTAATGGCGACCACTCTCTGCTTATTCTTCTAGGGTCTCTTTGCAGCTTTTGACACTGTTGACCACCATCTCCTACTCTCTATGTTGCACTCCATTGGTCTAAATGACACCGCTCTCCCCTGGCTCTCTTCCTATCTTTCTGACCGCTCTTTCAGTGCATCATTTGCTGGCTCTAATTCCCCCCCTCTTCCTCTCACTACTGGGGTCCCTCAGGGTTCAGTCCTTGGACCTCTTCTCTCCTCTCTCTGCACAGCCCCGATTGGACACACCATTAGCAGATTTGGCTTCCAGTACCATCTCTATGCTGATGACACAAAATTATGCACTTCTGCTCCTAACCTTACCCCTGCGGTGTTAAAGAACACCAATGACTGTCTAGCTGCTGTTTCCAACATCAAGTCGGCTCTCTATTTAAAACTCAACCTCTCCAAAACTGAACTTCTTTTGCTACCGCCCTCCACTAACCTCCCTAAATCTGACATTTCTCTCTCAGTGTGCAGTACCACGATAACTCCTAGGCAGCAGGCTTGCTGTCTAGGTGTCACGTTTGACACCGATCTCTCCTTCACCTCCTGCATACAATCTCTCAGCCGTTCTTGTCGCTTACACCTGAAGAACATCCCTAGAGTCCGCTCCTTTCTCACCATGGAAACAACTAAAACCCACACTGTGGCCCTAATCTACTCCCGCCTTGATTATTGCAATTCTCTATTAATCGGCCTCGCCCTCTCTAAACTTTCCCCCCTACAGTCCATCCTTAATGCAGCAGCCAGGATCACCTACTTGGCCAATCGTTACTCAGATGCCTCCGCTCTGTGCCAGTCATTGCATTGGCTGCCTATACACTGCAGGATAAAGTTCAAATTGCTTGTTCTCACCCACAAAGCTCTTCACAATGCAGCGCCCCCCTACATCTCCTCCCTTATCTCTGTCTATCACCCCACCCGTTCTCTACGTTCTACAAATGACCTTCGACTAACATCTGCACTAATCCGATCCTCCCACTCCCAGCTCCAAGACTTCTCCCAAGCTGCAGCAATTCTCTGGAATGCTCTACCCCAAGAAATCAGGACCATCCACAACTTGCATGGCTTCAGACGATCACTAAAAACACATCTTTTCAAGGCGGCCTATCATGCTCCCTAACAAAATTCTTTGTACTGTACATAGCCCATTCACTATCCCTCTCGACATAACTCTTCTTCAAATTTCACCTAACCCAAAAGGTCTACACAGATTGTCTGGTGACCATTCATGTAACTTTATTTCTATCCTTTATTTCCTCTAGATGTCTGCATCATCAGTGTTATAAACCCCTGTACTTTGTATAACCCCTATCTCGTTGTAGATTGTAAGCTTTTGAGCAGGGTCCCCTTATTTTTTTGTTTTATCTATTGTATTTTTTACATTGATTTTATGCTTATTGTGTTGTTTCCTATTATTGTATGTTTTCTTTCTCTACTGGAATTACTATATTATATTGTGTACTTTTTACTGCATTATACTGTGTATTGTCATCTATTACCCACTGTATTGTGAAGCGCTGCGGAATATGTTGGCGCTATATAAATAAAGATTTATTATTATTATATTATTATCATGCCCCTGTGGGTGTGATAACATAATTTCCAAGAGCTGGCTTCTTTGCAGCTCTTGGAAAGATTTCACATTCGTGAGGATCATTTTGGCAACATTAGTGTTCCTCTGAAGCTATGCTTTCCATCATGTGCACTTCACCTCTCTGAAGCTGGGTCGCGTATGCCCGCTTCAGTGGCACACTAACGCTGCCAATACGACCGGTGTGCATGCACAATATTTCCAGGAGCTACAATAACGCCAGCTCATGAAAATCATAGTATGGCTGGCTTCACACTGCAGTTTTTTCACTGATCAGTGTTTATCCAGTTTGTGTGCCAAAACCAGGAGTGTCTCCAAAACTCAGAACAGGGTCAATCTTTCAATTATAGTTTTTCTCTGCAAGTTCCTCTCCTGGTTCCTTCCGGTTTTGGCACACAAACTGATGGATGAAAAAACTGCAGTGTGAAGCCAGCCTTTCACTCCCACATGGGCATGATAACGTAGAAAGAGGCTGACTAGTCTAGGAAAAAACACCCCTACAACTAGTCAAAGGCTTAATTAGCATAGGGTTACCACACTTTATAAATGCTTTTTCTAGCATTAATATTAGCAAAAGCATTAGACAGGGCTAGTTAGAGAGGGTATTTTGGCCCACACATGTGAATGCTTCAGGGTTGAAGGACATAGTGGGCCTGACATTTTCCCTTTAAAAAGATACAGAATGATCATCACTGCTGTTGAACATACTGACTTTAGAACTATTGTTAGATGTTTTTAAAGCAGAATGTAAAATCTTTCATAACATTAAAGCTTGATGATTCTCTGTAGAACGTAATTCCCACAGAGCTGTGCAACCATGTGGAATATAATTAGATTTGTTTATAACAAGACTCAAACATTAAGGAATTTGCTCACTAACAGTACGGTAAATGCACAGCCATTATCCACTGAGAGCTTACAACACTTTTAAATAATTATGTATTTATGCTGGTGGTGATCTATTAAAAAGTAAGTGAAAAAGATAGTTGAGTGTTTGAATTTTCGAGCTGCAACTTATATTTAATAAACTCAGATCATTTTTTTCCAGTATATTTTTATTTAAAAACTATACATGTCACGTTCAACAGGGACCACAGGTCTTCTTTGCCTGAAATCACAGATGACTTCTGTTGTTTTTTATGGGCCTCATCCTTTGAATGTTATGGATCTCCTCTATTTAACTACGTGCCATTTGGGGGCTAAATTGTCGTAGTCAAACTTCCTGCCCAGATATGTCTCTGCAACATCCCACTCACCTGATCTCACTGCCCCATGATCCTGCTTCAGTGGCCTCAGAGGTCACGTGACAGGTGATCATGACTATATCAATAATGGCAGCATTGACATGACCAGAGGATTAACATTGTGAGTATACCTATATTTTTCCTTAGGTTGAAACAGATTACAAAAACACAGTTGCTTTCTTCCTGAAAAATGACCACATCTGCCCATGAGTTGTGCAGGCATTTCAGCCAGCAACATTGAAGTGGGCTGGAATATCAAACGCCATTTGTAAGTGTTTTAATTCAAAAAGATTAATAAAAATGTAAAAATGAAAACATATTCAGTATTGCTGAATATCAAAAGCGAACATTCATTTAACTCGTACATTAAACAAAAAAAGTCAGAAGGCCATAAAACATGGATACCGCTCGCATTGTAAAGCACGAAGTGGCCGAGACTCCACTGACCTGAGCATGACAGCTGCACAATAATTCATTAAAGGAAACTTGTCAGGTCCCCTGTGCACTCAGAACTAAGACCACTTCTGGGTGCATACCTGAAATCCCTTTCTCGCAGTCCCAGCAATTTAAGCATACTAAACCAATCTTTAGGAAAAGTATTTCTGAAGACTGTTTATGATATTGTAATGTGGCGGCAACTATGTTAGTTGAGGGGGTGTTAGTTCCCCGCATGACATGTTATTTCGCTCCTGTGGGCGTGACAACATGCTTTGCATAACATCGTACGGCTGTGTATTACACTCACCATTGTGCCTGTCATCGGGGGTATGCACACCTGGCATCAGAGAGGCTCACCGCACATGATCAGAATGCACCGCGTTTCTGACCAAGCGCAAAATACAGCTGGGTATATCTATCCCGGCTTCACAGTGCTCATGACCAGAAATGGGGGCTTAGACTGTATATAGGGACCATGTGGGGGCTAATAGTGTATGTAATTGGGTTGTGTGGGCTCATACTGTACATAGGGTGCTATGTGGGGGCTAATACTGTATATAGGAACTATGTGAGGGCTCATGCTGTAAATAGAGGAGCTGTGTATTTAAGAGGGATATGCGTAGGTTCATATTGTATGTATGGGTTATGTGGGGGTTCATACTATATATAGGGCTATGTGGGTGTTCATACTGTATTTAGGGGCTGTGTGTATGCTCAAACTGTATGTACTGTTGGGCTGTTTGTGGGCACATACTGTAAATAGGGAGTTGTGTTTGGATTCATACTGTATATAGGGAGTGCTGTGCGTGAGCTCATACTGTACATAGGGTAGGGACCTATTTGGGTGCTCACTGTATATAGGGCTATGTGGGGGCTCATACTGTATATAGGGGCCATGTTGGTGCTCATACTGTATGTAATGGGGCTGCGTGTGGGCTCATACTTTATATGGGGAGCTATCTGAGGGTTCATCCTGTAAATAGGGGGCTGTGAATGGATTTATACTGTGTATAGGTAGTAGTGTGTGTTAGGCTAATACTTTATATAGGAAAGTATGTTGGGGGCTCATAGTGTATATAAGCGAATCTGTCAGCATGTTTTTGCTACCTGATCTAAGAGCAGCATGATGTAGGCAAAAAGGCGCTCAATAGAGATGAGTGAACTTTCCCCAAACATGTTCGCCAATTTTAAATTTGACCCGAACATTGCAAATTCAGTTCCCGATAAGATTCCCAAGCAATTTACTAAAAAAAAAATCGTCAAGAGACGTTTTTTGGTGCTGAGCCAAAATCGCATGCCAAAATCGCATGGCACTTTAGCCATGCGTTTTTGGCATTGGGTCATATGTTTTTTTGTATTGGGGTCTATGGATGCGAATTTGCATGCGATTTTCACACAATCCAAGTGTGAAAATCGCATGGAAAATTGCATCCAGCCTTTAAGTGTGACCCTAGTCTAAGAGTGCTTAATGTATTTTTTTGTAGAATATTTTTATTTTTATTTTTTATTATTCTTATTTTATTGATTTATTTTGGAAAGCACACCTTTATTATGGCAGAGAGTCAGCAGTGTACGAGAGCATTTATTGTACATTATGATAGGAGAATCGGAGAAAAACTAGAGAAAAGAAACAGTGCATATAGGATCTTAACTGATAAACACAAAGTTATTGGTGTATTGGCAAATATGCTCACCTTGTGGGGTTGTGTGAGATGCCTTAGGCTGCAGCGAACCACCCGAAGATCAAAGGATATTAACAACACTGTGGAAATGGATGGAGATAAAAAAGCTTTTCCCTGAGGAAGTGTGAAGTGCCACACGAAACGCATAGGAATAAAGGCTCTATTCTTTTTATTTACATCTTTCTTGATTGGCGGTGCGATTATCTCCATCCATTTCCGCAGCACTGTTAATACACTTATGTGATAGCAATTACTATAAAAAAAGTACCGTATATACTCGCGTATAAGCCGAGTTTTTCAGCACAAAAAATGTGCTGAAAAGTCCCCCCCTCGGCTTATACGCGAGTCACTAACTTTACAAGCACTTATGTGCTTGCCTTAAATGGCTCCGCAGCGCCCTCAAAGCCTCCCCCACTGCCCAGATCTCCCCCGCTGCGGTCACCCTGGCTGGATCCCTCCATGCTTAGACCACCCGGGTCCTGCTTTGCTCCTCGGACCCCCCCGCCCAGAGCTTCACCGCTGCAGCCCGATCCCTCCATGCAAAATCCACCCGGGTCCTGCTTCGCTCCTCGGACCCCCCCTGCCCGCCCAGAGCTTCACCGGTGCAGTGCCAGCCCGGATCCCTCCATGCAAACCCATTAGTGGCAACAATGTTTCAAGTCAGGGTTTGGGGGTTCCAGTTGTATGTCAGACCAGAACCATTTGTAAAGGATACTCGGGACGGTGGTCACCTGGGATCCCGTATATACCAATGCAGTGGTAGCGGTGCCGTCGATGATGATGGACAGGTACGCACGATCTCCCACGTACCTGCGCTCCCAGCTGGACGGGCCTGGACTGTCTACTCCTGGGGTTGGCCCTCCGGTCCCAGGGGCTGCTCATTTAAAGGGCAAAACCGGTAGATGTGTCCTTCCTTGTTGCAACAGATGGGCTGTCCATCGGCACTGTAGCGATCTGTGGTCCTCCCTCGAAGCGGTGGTGTCCTCCTCTTCATCCATGGAATGTCGTCGGGGCTGTCAGCGAGTTGGATCTTGTCTGATGGCCTTGCTTCTGTCTTGGGCTGCCTTGCACCTCGGAGCTTTGCCACCTCTTTGGTCAGCTGGCGCACCTCTGAACACAGACTGTCAAACCGGTCAGGTGTCACAGCCTGCATACTGGATTCTGTTGCGGGGGATGAAGAAGGTGCTTCCAGCACGGAAGGGGTTTTAGTCCATTGTGGCTGTGGGGTTAAGTCTGGCACTGCCGGGAGCTGCTGTCCTCTAACAGTTAACTCTTTCAGCGTTGCAAATTCGGCATCAGGGTTTTGAAGAGCCCACCAGCGCGTCATCGGGTAACTTGAGGCCTATTACAAACTGTTCAATTAGCGTTTTGTTTTCATCACGAACGCCACCGGAATCTGCTTGTTTAAGGAGTCTCAGTGCCTCTTGCAGGCGTAGGGAATAATCTAGGACACTTTCCTGTGCCCCTTGTTTGCAACGGTAAAACAACAGTCTTAATTCATATTCAGTATGATGATCAAAAACTCTCTTTAACTTTGCAAATATTTGTACAATAGACTCCTGATCTTCCACAGACCAGTTTTGGGTTTCCAGCTCTGCTGCACCTGTTAACTGTCCCATTACTACAGATGCCCTCTGCTTACCGGTCATAGCGTACATGTCCAGCACGGTACATATCTTCCTCTGGAATGCATCTAGAGCGCCTGGCTTGCCATCGTACTTGGGTAACCAGGCTGCATTCGGGACGTACGGCAGAGAGATTGGCATTATCGGGCCACTGGTGCAGGTGTTGGTGGCGGCATGACGCCACCGGGTGGATTGGCGACTGGGGTCTGTCCGTCCTGGGCTCCTGCCGGGGCGACAGGCAGCTTCACATTCGGGACTACTGCGTCGTTGGGGTCCGGGTTACTCATTCTCGCTCCCCCCTAGTTAATCGCTGCCAGTCTCTTTCAAATCAACGGAAGTAGTCGGCTCGGCGGGCGGGGAGTGGAGCACCACAGGAGTTTCCGGGTCCGACTGCTGCGTCTCGTCAGAGCGTGGGGCGGCACCTATCTTCGCGCCCTTGCACAGTAACGCCCCCTTCCTTTCCCGCTCTGCGGCGCAGCAATGGCGATTTAAATTTACAGCTCACAAATCACAGTCAATATATGGCGCGCAGTACCCGGTTACACTGGGCACGGGATCCTGTTCGTGACACCAGAATCTGTCCAGCCCAGGCCCCGGGGGTACTCGGATCACTCAGGCGCAGTCTCTGGGGGAAGTCACGGATAGCGGTGCCTGAGTCCGTGGGCCCGGGGGATGCAGATGAAAAGTGGGTGGCAAGAAAATAATAAAAGTGTCTGCCGTGACACCACCTGTAGGGGTCCGGTGATGGCACCAGCGCTGCTTGGGCCTCCAGGGTGATGGGCGGCAGCAAGATGGAACCACTCCCTACAGGACGAGCCGGGGTCCCCAAGGCTGTAAGTTGTAGTGAGGGTAAAAGGGTAGCACGGTCAGTATGGTGTAGATGGAAGGAGGGACACGCACACATAAAGTCTTTTTGGTACCTTTACTGGTGTTCTGTACTAGTACACTCGTCCGGAGGTGAGGGAAACACTTTAGGATTTCCACAGCGAGTAGGGTTGTAGGCCTCCTTGTCTCAGTTACTCTGCTTGAAGTCTGGCAGCCTTGGAACCCGACCAGACCGTTACTTCTCTCTGTCTCTCTCCACACCCGGGTTGCTGCACTGAGGGCTCTCTATTGGGATTCCGTCCTCGCGTGTCAACGGTCCCTGACTCTCAATTGGTGGTGCTGCGGGTGTCCTGGAAGCTAAACCTCCTTGTGGTGCTGGATTCTCTGCAGGGCATATTCTCTATGTCCCTGTAGCTCCGACCCAGTGACCGGAACTCTGATGGGGTGAGTCGGTATGACTCCTCTGCCCCCTTCTTGTAGCAAATCTCTCTCTCCTCTGCCTTCGACCCCTACTCTGTGGGTCTAACACTGTCTCAGGTAGTCTCTGGTATGGGCCAAGCACGGCTCCAGTACCAGCTCAGCTCACTCAGCTCTTCACAGTTCTGTAGTGACTGCACACTCTGCTGTTTTCCCTCCAGAACCCGTATTTATAGGGGGAACTGGCTTAAGGCAACCAGTGGAGCTCCCCCTACAGGCCTGGGGTGAAGGGTGTTGTGTGTTAGTGGGTTACTCGCTGTGTACCATCCTTCCATGTCCCAAGGGAGTCTGTGGTAACCTGGCACAGGGTGCCACATTGCCCAAGATGCTCACATCTCTCCTAGAGGGGGTGGTCATCCCCTAATTCCTCCATCCTCTTCTCCAGTGGTGGCCATGATGGGGTGTGCTAAGGGGCAGGTGGTGGTGGAGAATGCCCCTGGAGGAGTAGCCCCTGCGACCACAAGAGACTGTGGCGCCCCTCTGGTGGGACGCCACAGGGAGGTACTGCATCCCAAACAGAAGGTGTAGTGCCTCCATAGTCGCAGGTAGTGGGGGGAGCAACAGAGTCTGTATACAAAACCCCAAGATCCCAATCACAGCACAAGGGACCACAAGATCCCTAGCACCAGGGACAGTATATTCAGTAGGTCCCGGGGGTGGAGCTTAGCAGAGCGTAAGTGACAGTGGCAGTTGGACCGAAGTCAGTCAGACCGTGTGAGGAGAGCAGCAAAGACGGACCTGCGGGCGTGACAGGAGGGCACCTCTAAACTGAGTGGTGACCCAGATAACGAAGGGGACACTCCAAGACTGGTCGGAGCCGGCTGGAGAGTCCAGGTCAATACCGATAAACTGGAACCGAGGCGGTTTGTTAAGATTCATCCCAAACTGCTGACCGACAGGCTGCGGGCCTTATCAAAAAGGTGCCACAGCACCCATCAAAGTAGTCCAACCTCTGACCCAAAGCTGGGTTCAAGACGCTGACAAGTAAGAGAGGCTTTAAGCAACAGACCCAGGGACCAGAAACCAGACTCAAGGGTGGGAGTGTAAGGAGCCAAAAGAGCCCATAAAGGAACAGGACTAAGAAAGCATTTGAGAGGCACCTTTGACAGACTCTGTGGCGAACCCCAAAGCCTGTGGCAACAAATTCCCTGGCAAACTAGACTGTACCTTGTACCTATTGATCCATCTGGTACCAGTAAAGAACTGTTTGGGCTAACTTGGTGTCTCTGCATCAATTATTCGTCACCTGGGAGGTTCCCACAGCACCACAGAGCCAAGGACTACTACTCCCCTCATCCACCCCGCTGCCCTGAGGTAAGCTCCGCCTGTGGGGAGCTGTACTACCCAAAGTTGCATCACCATCACCTCAGTGGCCGGCTGCAGCACTGGTAACCACATTACCAGGTACCACAGGTGGCGTCACGTATAATAATCCCCCATCCCAAATAGTTTTCCCCTCAGTCATTGAGTGTCCAGGGCACGGGACCGGGACCCATCCAGCCGTGATCCCCACTGAAGTAGCAACCTGTCCCGGTATCCGAGTACTCCTTACCCTGTCAACCAACTCATTTCTGGCCTGGTAATACCAGGTAAAGTGTGCCTATCGACTTTATTAGCTACTAAATTGTGAACCGGGCCAGCATTGCCACAGAAATTAAGCTGCATCACAGAGTGGTTGGAAAAAGAGCGTGAAAATAGGCTCTGCCCCTTCGCTCTGCCGAGGATTGACGATGTGCAGTGGCTGGTTCCGGAAAGACCCGAGAACTGATTGACTGAACTTTTCAGAATAGGCAGGTCTAAAAATGTAAAAGACTATGTGCTGGCCTAGGGGCATGATTCAGCCCCTCATCAAGGTAAGGCCATGCAAGAGGTGCCAAAGTGTCTCCCCGACCCCCTTCCCATCAAACAACCAAGGGGGCTGGTTAAGAACTGGACCGCACCAGCTCGAAACTATAAAAAGTGAACTGGGTGCAGCCGGAAGTCAGATCGGGAACTTGACCTGTTACCCATCAGCGGCCTGTTCACAATGTCAGTACCAACGATCTCCGACTTGGTCAGGGAAGTCAAGGAGAAAGTGAGGGCCGAATATGCTGCCATGGGTGTGCCCACCCTGGAAACTGTGGGGGTGGACATCAACTTCTGGGGAGCAGCCTTGCAGGATCTGCGAGCCCAACTCCAGGAGACCGTGGAGTGGACCGTCCGGCATTGGAGTGCTGAGATAGTCTTAAATCTGAGCTGCAGCTGCAGGGTGGAAAGACAATGGGAGCCTGAGTTAAACCTGGAATTGGGGGTGTCGGTAAGACCAGAGACCGAGCACCTGGTAGCCGGTGATGATTCCGCCTCCACAGAGCCCGACTCCATTGCCAGCACTGAGACTGAAGGACCTCAGTCCAACAATCTGCCACCTGTTACGGAAGATATCACGACAGCAATGCCAGCAGCTGTGGAGCCCGCAGAGGAGGCCGCCGAACCGGAGGATCTGATCCTGTTCGTGGAGGAGTTTATTGAGGAAGGTTCTAACCACCAGGCGAGTTCTGGGGAGAAGGATCAGGAAGAAGGAGCAGTCGGCGGCGTAGAGGCGTCCGGACCCCGCAAGCAATGGCGGGCCGATCGCCAAGAAGAACGAGCAGTCAGCGGCGCAGAGGCGTCCAGACCTCGCAAGATATGGTCGGCTAATCACCTGGAACAGGTGGAGTCTGACGACAGCGCAGAGATGTCTGAGCCCTGCGAGCTATGGAGGGCCGGTCGTCCAGGACAACCACCAGCACGGGTTGGCATAGACACGAGGCAACATGCAAGTCAGCCTTCAACCGCAGCTTATGGCTCCTGGCAGCCCGTCAGGAGGCCATGGTTCATCCAGCCTGCACGGATGATAAAGCGGAACGGCAGAGGCGGCGGGAAGCATGGTGGGACAATGAGATAGAGACCTGCCAGGCCCGTGCCTGTGCCCGAACCCAGCCGCCATTACCTGTAGGCCTCTATGCTGAGGTGTTCGGAAGAAGGAGAGAGGTCGAACACCATCTCCCACAAGGCCACCCAGACCACGATCTATATAAAGGCGATATAGTCACATATGAATGCCACGCGGTACCCCGAGGTTGGTACGCGATCCAGGTTAGTAAATGCTAAAATTGTTAAAGTGACCCTGGTGCATTGTAAATAGTTGCATATTGTGTATTTTTTTTTTCTTGCAGAACCTAAAGAAACTCACATGGACTTAAATGTGAACTTTTGCTCCGGAGCCTTACTGAAATAAATCAGAGACTCAATACCCGGCCCTCGTAAGGCCAATGTGGACTAGAATCCAATTTAGTTTTGCAACGTTCTAAATATAAGTGCCTCCTAGGAAGGACGAAAGTATGCATATTGTTTGATGTGATGTTGATGTTTAAAAGTTACCCAGTTATATGTATTGAAAATTTAAGTCCAAACCCGGTTTGGTTTCAACACTAGGACACTCGAGGACGAGTATATTTAACCAAGGTGGTGTGTGGCGCCCTTCTGGCAGGATGCCACAGGGAGGTACTGCATCCCAAACAGAAGGTGTAGTGACTCTATAGTCGCAGGTAGAGTGGGAGCTACAGAGTCTGTATGCAAAAACCACAAAGCTGCATCACCATCACCTCAGCGGCCGGCTGCAGCGCTGGTAACCACATTACCATATACCACAGGTGGCGTCACGTATAATAATCCCCCATCCCAAATAGTATTCCCCTCAGCCATTGAGTGTCCAGGGCACGGGACCGGGACCCAACTAGCCGTGATCCCCACTGAAGTAGCAACCGGTATCCGAGTACTCCCTACCTTGTCGACCGACTCAAGACCGTCCAGATGATGAGTACCATGAGGAACAGCGACCTCCGTCCCGAGCACCGATGAGAAAGTTGCTAGCCAGTTTTTACTCCAATTAAAGTGTACTTCCCTAAAAAATGCAAGTTGTGTTCGGCCGCCTAACTGTCATGAGTTGGCATTTTGGTCGGAGAAGGATTTTTTTCTGTTATTTTTTAGTTCTTCGAAGAGCAAGGTCTATTTTTTGCTAATTTTATTTTTCCCCTTCCAAAGTTTAGCGCTGGCTGTGCTTCCCCCTGCTGGATTAGCGGGACTGCAGCCTTTGGGCTACACCTCAAAGCCCTTAATGGACTCTGCCCTAAATTGGCTTTGAACCATTGTAATAGAGTCTGTTGATCCCTGTGGGACTTTCCTTATATATAATGTGTATATTCATATACTGTATATGTCTTTGAGACTTATTATACAAATGTGGCGCCCCTGTGACCAGGAGGCCACAAAGGGAACTGCAGCCAGAAAGGTAGAAAACGACAGTTGAACCCCAACACCCTCACGGCCCACACAACCCACATAGCAGTAGAGGGCAGCACCCAACCCGGAGCCCGGGAACTCTAGGCAGGCAAGGGGTGGTGGGTTTAAAGACAGTGGGTGGGCCAACAAGCAGGTCAGGTGACAGAGGGTAGATATAGAGCAGGGGGAGGAGAAAGGAGCCAGTAGGCCGGTGTAGGCTGAGCAGCAAAGACAGAGATCACAAATCTGAAGAGCCAGTGCAAGCCACAGAGAGAAAGCCCATCCGGAGCCAGCACCCCAGGAATGTGAGGGACGAGAGGGCCAGTGATACTGGGCCCTAGAAACACGGCTGAGACAGCAGACTGAGAAGCTGGCGGGAGAAGAACAGGAAATCGTCATCAGGAAGAGGCTGGACGAACGACTGGAAGAGAAGCAGTCGCCATTGCAGTACACAAGGACGGAAGCAGAGGACGCCGAGGAGAGCGCCATAATCGAGAGACCAGAAGTGATCCCAGAGGGCCCACAGAACGTATCAGTGGAGGAACCCGGCCAGGGAGAGAGCGACGGTGATCGTGGCAGCATGGCGGAAGGCAGTAGAGAGCGTCCGGAAATCCGAGACACCCGGAGAAGCGTGCTGCAGATGACCCGTGTTCAGGAGCAATGTACCCGGATCCTGAAGGAAGAAGAAGAAGGAAGAAGTGTGAATGTGACGTAATCCTTGCTGTCCCCATCCCAATCCTGAATGAATGTTAGCCTTTCCCTTGTCTGTCTTATGTTTCATTGACATTGATATCATGGACGATGAGGTGATATAAACTTTCTTTGTATATATAGTTGAACACTTTGTGTGTTCCCCTTTGGTTTTGAAACCAGCTTTGCACTTGAGAAACTGTGCACCAAACGGCAGAGTGCTTGCAGGCAGTACATGTAGTTCGGAGTTCTTTTTCCTGCCCCAAACTCTGCACCAAATCTGCAAAGAAAAAAAACACATTGGCACGGCACTTCTGAACTCCCATAGACTTTGCTGGCGTCAGGATAGCCATGCGGATTTTCATGCAGATTCTCAAAATCTGTTGAAAAAAAAGCATCAAACAACGTACCATGGGGATGGGGAGTACAACAACAATATCGTGGGGTCACATTCACAGAAAGTATACCCTATATGCTGTGAGAGCAGGCATGCAGGAACACGAGAGTGTTACAAGTAGTGTCATCACAAACATTACTGAAGTTAAGACTTGAGGGGTCAGACAAGGGCTATTCCACAAGTTTGAACTGAGCTACACTCCTCACATGTTGTCTCATGATGTCACATCGCCATCGGACTCGGTGGCTGGTGTTCCTGCCTCGGCCGCTGGGAGGAGTCGGATTCCTTTGGCTGATGGCGCCGGTGATAGGAGGGCCTTGTCCTCATATGGACCTGCTCCTGCGACTTCTGCCTCTGTCACTGAGCGCCGCCGTGTTTTTCCTTTGGGCGGTGTTGGTCACAGAGGAGCGGGCCCTGCAGAGGTGTCTGTTAGGCGCAGCCTTCGTTCTTCTGTCAGAAGTGGGGTGGGTGGAGCCAGTCGTGTCACTGTCTGGCCTGGTTCTAGGGGCGGTCCGGATAAGATCATCAGGTTGTGAGCTCCAGCCTATGGGAGGTAACTGCGCTCTTTAAATACATTGGAGCCTGTCTTGCAGGCTGCCAGATATAGTGTTGGTTCCCCAGTGATAGTGTGTGTGTTTAGTTTTGTCTCTGACCTTGCCTGGATTTTTGACTCTGCTTCAGCCTATCGATTTTGTACCTTCGCTGCCCTCTCGGTTTTCACCCTTGACCCTTGCCTGGATTTTTGACTCTGCTACTGCCTGTTGATTTTGTACCTTCGCTGCCCTCTCGGTTTTGACTCGGACTTCTGACTTCATTTTTTGGGTCTTGATTTTTCCCCTGGCGACCTTCCTGCTCTGCTTGCTCATGATAGGCAGCTACCCCCTGGGCTCCGCTGTAATTCCAGATCCCTGTATAGGGGTTAAGGGTCTCGGGGTTTCTCGGGGTGCAGCCTCACAGTGGATGGTCGTCACACACGTTATTAGCAAGATATTAAGGGTCTCGGGGTTTCTCGGGGTGCTGCCTTACCAGAAGCTCAGCCTCACAGCGGATGGTCTTCACATTATATCTGGCCATACCATTTTTATATATAGATCGACTATATATAAAAGCATTCCCTTACCTTTTTTTTTTTCTCTCTCCTTTTCCCAACACCTGTTTTTTTTTCTTTACCCTGAGCTGTGTCTGCTGATTGCTTCCCTCGGAGCATCTGTGTCCAGCTTCTTAGTCCTGTGGAGGAACACTCCCATCGTCTTATACCAACATGCTGTACAAGCCACAATCTGGAGTCCTCTGCATGAACACTGGAGATCAGAAGGCCTCGTTCCCTGGATGTCAGCACCTGGGTGGCTCTGGTTCTGCTTGCCAGGTGCTAAGGTATTGCCGCGGATGCGGCCAAATTCTTGTTACCCATTTCCTTGACTTACCTTAAGAAATCGTGTGTGTTTAGAGGCTTATGTAGAAAGTGGCTCAGAGGGGAATTTCATAGATCTCCAGGTAGCAAGAAATCTATGTGTACCACTACTAAGGCTTAATGCCCCCATTAGAACCACTGCAGTTAATGGCACTCCCCTCATCCAGGGTGGAGTGGAATTTGTCACTGAGGAAGTGTCAATGCTGGTGGGGTCTTTACATGCTGAAAATGTGTCATTTTTTGCTATCAGTAATTTATCATCTGCAGTAATCCTGGGCATGCCATGGTTACGCAAACATAACCCTGTCATAGACTGACACTTGAGTGACATTGTGCGCTGGAGCCCAAAGTGTCAGGATAACTGAATCTCGCTATCTGTAAACCAAGTGAAGGTCAAGTCTCCTCCCTTTGTACCACATGCCTTTAGAGATTTTGAGGATGTATTTTCTTCTCCGGAATCAGAGAAATGACCCCCTCACAGAGAGTATGATTGCGCCATAGATTTGATACCTGCTTCTCGTCTTCCAAAGGGGAGAATATTTAATCTCTCTGGTCCAGAACGTCAGGCCATGAAAGAGTACATAGCAGACGGTCTGCGAAAAGAGTATATTAGACCGTCCACCTCACCAGTAGGGGCTGGTTTCCTTTTTGTGGGAAAGAAAGATGGCGGCCTCAGACCTTGCATTGATTACCGTGAATTAAACGCGATCACTGTGAAAAAAGGGTATCCTCTTCCACTCATCCCTGATCTTTATAATAAGCTGTTGGGAGCCAAATATTTCACCAAACTGGACCTCAGGGGAGCATATAACCTTGTCCGTATAAAAGAAGGTGATGAGTGGAAGACCGCATTTAACACGCCTCTTGGCCATTTTGAGTATCTCGTAATGCCGTTTGGGTTAAGTAACGCACCTGCAGTGTTTCAGAATTTTGTCAATGATATTTTCAGAGATATCAGTGGTGTATATGTGGTAGTTTATTTGGACGACATTCTGTTTTTTTCTCCTGGTCTTTGGTCGCACGTCCGACATGTCCGTACTGTACTCCAGAGACTCAGAGAGCATTCTTTATTTGCCAAATTAGAGAAATGTGTCTTCATGGAGGAGGAGATTAATTTTTTGGGGTATATTATATCGGCTAAAGGTTTTCGCATGGATCCTTCTAAAATTAAACCCATTAAGGAATGGGTACAACCCAAGTCTCTAAAGGCACTGCAGCGATTCTTGGGTTTCGCTAACTATTATCGCAAATTTATTAAAGGGTTTTCAGAGATAGCCAAACCACTCACTGATTTGACACGTAAAGGGGCGGATGTGGTTAATTGGAAGCCTGAAGCAATTTATGCGTTTACTAAGTTAAAAGAATGTTTCTCCTCTGACCCAATATTGGTTCAGCCTGATCTGGACCACCCCTTCATTGTAGAGGTAGATGCCTCTGAAGTTGGAGTGGGAGCAGTGCTATCACAAGGCACTGCATCCCTCACTCAGCTTCGTCCGTGTGCCTTCTTTTCCCGAAAATTTTCATCCACCGAGAAGGATTATGGTAATCGGAGTTGTTGGCAATCAAATGGGTCTTTGAGGAATGGCGCCACTTCCTCGAAGGCGCCAAACATAAGATTACCGTAATTACTGACCACAAGAACCTGACCTACTTGGAGTCAGCGAAAACACTGAATCCTAGACAGGCTAGGTGGGCTTTGTTCTTCTCCAGATTTGATTTCGTTATCACTTTCCGACCGGGTACTAAAAATGTGAGGGCTGATGCCCTGTCTCGAAGTTTTTGCCCCTTACAAGTTGAGGACGTGGAACCGACTCCCATTTTAGCAAAGGGGATTGTTGTTTCGGCGGTGTCTTTGGATCTTCTGGAAGAGATTCGTGGATCTCCAGAACAGGCCCCTGACACTACTCCTGCCCAGAAACTATTCGTCCCTGCCAAATTCCGCCTCCAAGTCCTTAAGGAATCTCATGATTCCATCCTCGCAGGGCATCCTGGTGTCAATAACACCATCAGACTTGTAACCAGGAATTTGTGGTGGCCAACCATAGTAAAGGACTGTAAGGAATATGTACTGGCTCGTGAAACCTGTGCTCGCGCTAAGTCTCCCCGCAACCGCCCTGCCGGGTTGCTCCAGTCCTTGCCTGCCCCTGAGGGTCCTTGGACTCATATCTCCATGGATTTTATTACTGACCTGCCACTCTCAGAAGGGAAGAATTGTATCTGGGTAGTAGTAGACAGATTCAGCAAGCAGTGTCATTTTGTTCCGCTGTCCGGGTTACCTAATTCTGAGACCCTGAGCAAATTATTTATTAATCATGTTGTGCGATTGCATGGTGTTCCTGTGAATATTGTTTATGACAGGGGCACCCAGTTCGTTTCTAAGTTTTGGAGGGCATTCTGTAAACAGATTGGAATTGACTATTCCTTTTCTTCTGCCTATCACCCTGAATCCAATGGTCAAACCGAGCACACTAATCAAGCTCTCGAACAGTATCTCCGTTGTTATGTCTCGGAGCATCAATCCGATTGGGTGGAACATCTGCCACTAGCGGAATTCGCCATGAATAACCAGTACCAGGAGTCCATCAAGACCATCCCTTTCTACTGTAATCATGGGCTGCACCCGCGCTTTGGTTCGTTTTCTTCTAGGCTTTCTGACTCCCTGGGGTAGAAAGGTCTGTAGATCAGTTAAAGACTATCTGGTCTGAAGTGAACAATAACTTGAAGGGGGCTCAGGCTAGGCAGGCGTCTTCTGCTAATAAACGGCGCTCCAAGGGTCCAGACCTGGGAGTTGGGGACAAAGTTTGGTTGTCTACAAAAAATATCAAGCTCAAAGTGCCGTCTGCCAAACTAGGTCCCAGGTTTATTGGTCCGTATGAAATTATTGACGTGATTAACCCTGTAGCCTTTCGTCTGAAGCTCCTTCAATCGTTCAAACTGCCCAATGTATTCCATAAATCCCTTCTCAAATTGTACCAATCTCCGATTCGTCCTGTCCAGTCCCCTCCTCCTCCGGTCTTGGTCGGGGGTGCCGTGAAATACGAAGTTCAACGGATCCTTGATTCCCGCTTAGTGAGAGGATCCGTGCAGTATTTGGTACATTGGAAGGGCTATGGTCCGGAGGAGAGGTCCTGGGTGCCTGCCGGTAATATCCATGCCAAGGGTTTGATCAGGAAGTTTCATCTTCTTCATCCCGATAAACCGGTTTTCGTGGGTCCGGAGGCCCCTCGTCGAGGGGGGGGTACTGTCACATTGCCATCGGACTCGGTGGCTGGAGTTCCTGCCTCGGCCACTGGGAGGAGCCGGATTCCTTCGGCTGATGGCGCCGGTGATAGGAGGGCCTTGTCCTCATATGGACCTGCTCCTGCGATGTCTGCCTCTGTTGCTGAGCGCCGCCATGTTTCTCCTTTGGGCGGTATTGGTCACAGAGGAGCGGGCCCTGCAGGTGTGTCTGTTTAGGCGCAGCCTTCGTTCTTCTGTCAGAAGTGGGGTGGGTGGAGCCAGTCGTGCATCACAGTCTGGCCTGGTTCTAGGGGCGGTCTGGATGAGATCATCAGGCTGTGAGCTCCAGACTATGGGAAGTAACCGCGCCCTTCAAATACATTGGAGCCTGTCTTGCAGGCCGCCAGATATAGTGTTGGTTCCCCAATGATAGTGTGTGTGTTTAGTTTTGTCTCTGACCTTGCCTGGATTTTTGACTCTGCTTCAGCCTATCGATTTTGTACCTTCGCTGCCCTCTCGGTTTTTGCCCTTGACCCTTGCCTGGATTTTTGACTCTGCTACTGCCTGATGATTTTGTACCTTCGCTGCCCTCTCGGTTTTGACTCGGACTTTTGACTTCGTTTTTCGGGTCTGGATCTTTTCCCTGGTGACCTTCCTGCTCTGTTGCTCATGATAGGCAGCTACCCCCTGGGCTCCGCTGTAATTCCAGATCCCTGTATAGGGGTTAAGGGTCTCGAGGTTTTTCGGGGTGCAGCCTCACAGTGGATGGTCGTCACACACGTTAATAGCAAGATATACCCACTACATCTTGTTTGATATCGTGGCTCTCACGAGACAGCTAGTGCTACGAGTGCTGATGCCACTGAGGTTATCACACATCACACAGCGGGATTCCCTGCTGCGTGATACCTGCTGTGTAACCTGAGACAACCTCAGGGAAGTCATGAAGATGTCTGAGTATCATGAGCAGGCCCTGAAGCATAGTGACAGCAGTGCTGAAGCTTGCTAAGTAATAGTGTAGGAAGATAATGTCTGTGCCAAAAGAGAGGGGCTCCACTGTAAAACAGTTTGAGCTGTGTTTAGCAGCTTTTGGTCCCATTTGAAGGTGTTTCCTAAGCCCTTGATTTTGCCTCCCTTTGATTTGAATAGGGTTCGGAAGTTTGGAAATTGTTGGCATATGCCATTCGGGCAACCAAGTTCAACCCAAACTTTAAAAGTTTGCTCATCTGTAGCCCTGAATCCCATGATGTATCATTTAGTTTATTGGGTGCAGCGATTGTGACACAATCAGAGTTTTTAGATTTAGCAATGCAGCAGCACAAAGAGCTGCACCTGCCTACACCAGGCTCTGTATACAAAGTCAATAGACAGTGAGAAGCTGCTAGTCACAGCAGGTGGTGGGTTGGACAAATGCCCATGTGCCACCTAGTCACAGCAATTATACCTTACTGGTGCTAAAACAAACATTTCATGTAAACAATAACACACTTTGTGATAACAGACACATCACTCAATTCTTTGTGTTGACCCTTACAGCATTCTGTCTTCAGATTACAAAGCAAAAACCTGCTGATAGATTCCCTTTAAGTCTTGGTAAAGTACATGCACCATCCAGATACATTTATTTTACTCATATACTGTTCATTGGAGCCTGATTTATGTTTAAAGTGGCCAAATCATGATAGATACATTATGATCTCTGAAGAAATGTACTCGCTTCCTCTCCTGCTGCTAGAGCATTATACTGCCTGTCACTGTGGCTGAGTGCGCTTGATTGTAGGAAGGAGAGGTGATGATTCGTGTCACTGCCACTTTTCTTATTGCAATCAGAGTGCAGTGGTTGGTGACAGGAGCAGAGAGGAGCATAACGGAGATAAAACTACTACAATCTCCCAGGTTTAATATTTGTTCAATCTGATTAAGGTTATCTATTTATAGTAATAGATCAATTCAATTGACAGCTTAAAAAGTAAATGTCATTCTGCATCTCAGAAATCAATAATTATACGAGAAAATAAGAAACTATCTAAGATATCTTATTAGGGAAATCTGCTTCTTTCGCCTTCTGGATTGATCATTTACCGTATATACTCGTGTATAAGCCGACCCGTGTATAAGCCGACCCCCTACTTTTGCCCCCAAAAACTGGGAAAACTTATTGACTCGCGTATAAGCCGAGGGTGGACTCCAGCACAGGTATACAACCCCCAGCAGTGAGGCATACAGCAGCCTCCCCAGTGGTAGTATACAGCAGCAGCCCCAGTGGTAGTATACAGCAGCCCCAGAGGTATATACAGCCCCAGAGGAATATGCAGCTCCAGAGGTATATGCAGCCCCATATGCAGCCCCAGAGGTATATGCAGCCCCAGAGGTATATGCAGCCCCATATGCAGCCCCAGAGGTATATGCAGCCCCAAGTAATGCAGCCATATGCAGCCCCAGAGGGTATATGCAGCCCCATATGCAGCCCAGAGGTATATGCAGCCCCAGAGGTATATGCAGCCCCATATGCAGCCCCAGAGGTATATGCAGCCCCATAGGTATATGCAGCCCCAGAGGTATATGCAGCCCCAGAGTATATGCAGCCCCATATACAGC
Source organism: Allobates femoralis (assembly GCA_033576535.1). Classification (NCBI taxonomy): domain Eukaryota; kingdom Metazoa; phylum Chordata; class Amphibia; order Anura; family Aromobatidae; genus Allobates; species Allobates femoralis. Next base: position 478,368,915 of record JARQOC010000002.1, on the reverse strand, counting down.
CATATACAGCCCCATATGCAGCCCCATATGAGCCCGAGTATATACAGCAGCAGCCCAGGGCTGTATACAGCCGCAGCCCCAGGGCTGTATACAGCAGCAGCCAGGGCTGTATACAGCCGCAGCCCAGGCTGTATACAGCGCAGCCCCAGGGCTGTATACAGCTGCAGCCCCAGGGCTGTATACAGCCGCAGCCCCAGGGCTGTATACAGCCGCAGCCCCAGGGCTGTATACAGCCGCAGCCCCGGAGGTATACAGGCCCCCCATCAAGTTCCAGGGCCCCCCCCACCTTGCGCGCCAGCCTGTAAAGGAAAATCATACTTACCAGTGTCCAGTCGCGCCGTCCGCAGCTGCCGACATGACGATCCCGGGCTCCATTCAGCGTCTTCCGGCTTCCGACTTCCTGTGCGCGCGGGCAATGACGTCATTGCCCGCGACTACAGGAAATGCGGAAGACGCTGAATGGAGCCCGGGATCGTCATGTCGGCAGCTGCGGACGGCGCAACTGGACACTGGTAAGTATGATTTTCCTTTACAGGCTGCGCGCAAGGTGGGGGGGGCCCTGGAACTTGATGGGGGGCCTGTATACCTCCGGGGCTACTGCGGTATTTTTTTATTTTTTTTTTATATACTCGCGTATAAGCCGAGGGGGGACTTTTCAGCCCAAATTTTGGGCTGAAAAACTCGGCTTATACGCGAGTATATACGGTATTCTCAAAATTCTCAATTCTCATGTATTATCTGTGCTCAGTGAACACAGACTTTACCATTACTGAGGTAGTAGATGACAGTTGGTGTTTATAGAGTGCTATGAAGAACTGTAACTATAGCTTCTTGAAAACCCTCCTTTCCATCTCCATAGAGTTTTAAAAAGCACCAGCTGTCATCTTTGTCAGTATTTTGAGGATTTTTCATTACTAAATACAGATTTTATCTATGAATTTAGAATTAATCAATACAGGAGGAGAAAGAAGCTAATTTCTCTGATGCAATTGGTTAATTTTTAAAAAATAACTTTTATTCCACAGACATAACAAGGGACCTTGAACAAGGCATATGTAATGCTGAAACGTGTAGTTCTTTTGGATTACCAGGATAATATCATCTTTCCCCCAACTGACTCTACCCCTCCACCAGACCCATCCATCAAAGTCAATGGCTGCTCACTTGCCCCATGCTCGGTGCCTCGGAGTGATACTTGACTCTGCCCTCTCCTTTAAGCGACATATCCAAGCCCTTGCCACCTCCTGCAGACTCCAATTCAAAAATATTTCCCGGATCCGTATATTCCTTGACCAAGATACTGCAAAAACGCTTGTACGTGCCCTCATCATCTTCCGCCTTGATTATTATAATCTCCTGCTCTCTGGCCTCCACCCTGGCACCCCTCGAATCTATCCTAAACTCTGCTGCCCAACTAATCCACCTGTCTCCCCGATTTTCCCCTGTCTCTCCTATCTGCCAAGCCCTTCACTGGCTTCCCATTTCTCAGATGCCCCAGTTCAAAATCCTAAATATGACATACAAAGTCATTCACAATCAATTTGTCCACTCCGTACTTCTGAGACATGGTTTCCCGATACCTAACCTCATGCAACATTCGATCCTCTCAAGATCTCCAACTCTACTCCCCTCTTATCTCTTTTTCCCACAACGGCATACAAGATTTCTCCCGTGCATCTGCTATACTCTAGAATTCTCTGCCCCAACACATCAGACTCTCGCCCACCATGGAAACCTTTAAAAAGAACCTGAAGACCCACCTTTTCCAACAAGCCTACAACCTACAGTGAGCCTCAGTCCACTAAACCACCGCAAGACCAACTTTACCCTCTCCTATTGCATCCTCACCCGTCCCTTGTAGACTGTGAGCCCTCGCGGACAGAGTCCTCTCTCCTTCTGTACCTTGTGTGCCTTATATTGTTCATGTATTTGTACTTGTCTATGTATGTGTGGCACCCCAGCGGTCTGGTCGCCACTAGAAGTTGCAGCAACCGGGATCGGTAAGTCCAGTCACCCAAACACACGCCCAAAACACTCCAGTCCCACATCAAAGGACTGCAAGCTCAGCTAGGGGACGGCGGGAGGAGACAGTTGGAGGGTGAGAAAGTTAGTACAATAAACAGTTAGGGTAGGAAACAAAGCCAGGAAACACCACAGGAAGGAGAGCAAAGCAGTTGAGTTTAGTCCATAAGTTCAGTTCAGTCAGACAGAGAGGCGAGAGAACACCATCATTACACAAGACTGAAAGGACACGGATCCGGCGGTCTGTATCATCCTTAGGCTGTTCCGGGTCCCGGGCTTCGGACTGTAAAGAGACAGAAGGAGTCCTAGGGGTACGGGTAGTGAGCAATCACCCGTGCGCCCAAATTAGCTGGAAAGCTGAAGGATGGGGCAAGCACCAGGGTATCGGCCCTGAAAGTGGCATGATGCTCCACGCTCCAATCATGAAACCAGTCGGTAGCAGGGTCTTTATGTCCTGTGACCAAACCCCGCCACAGCGAAGAGAAGGCCGCCATACTTGGGCCAGGGGACCAGGCAGGTCGCCCAACAAAGGTCCGTGGCCACTGGATCATAGCTTTGTGTGCGGAAGTATAAGGAAGAGAGGGCCATGGAAAGGAATACAAAAGGTGGTGACCTGGATGAGCCATCCCGGCTGCTAAAAGACTACTGGAGCAGTCACTGCACTGTCTTGTAATTTAAACACCTGCCGAGAAAGGCCAAGTAAACCGGGTTGAAGCTCAGCACTGTGCGAGACTGTTATTTCTGTGCCTGAGGAGAGGTAGACTGAATCGCTGAGCCAACAGCAGGAGCCTGCCTGAGATTATCCCTGATCTCTGCCAGCAACCAGCTTAGCCATGCTGGTTTTCCATTCCCCAAATCACCTCTATAGATTATATAGTTGCCCTGGGAATCCGCTCTTCCCGTGGAGAGCCAAACCATTGTAGCTGCTACTCCCATCGTCCCCAGAGGTCCCGACCTCAGTAGCGGCTTCACCGGTTACCTTCCACGGGTGGCGTCACGACAAAAACTCTTTTATTTTATTTTTATATTTTTCTTTCATTCCTTTTTCAATTCCCCTTTTTACTGATCGCCCGACGAGGGGATCACGGATCGGCTCACGCCACAGTGACATCCTGCAGCCTAGACAACGATAAGAAGGCCCGGTTCCGAGTACCCCACGTCCCCACCGGGGTGAGTCAGCTTTCTGGCGTCATGAACAGGATCTACCGACCCGGTATCGCCGGGTCTTGTGCGCCTCAAGGACTGCCACAAAAAGACTATTTTTGGGCCTGAGTAATGGCGACCCTAAGAGACTAAAAATGTGCTGGCAGAGGGCGTGTCACAGTCTCTCATCATGGGCCAGGCCAGCACGAAGCGTGAAAAATGGCTTATGCCCCTTCTGTCCTCCAAAAGTTGGGAAGGGAGACCCAAGAATTGTATTATCCTGCCCAACGGTGTGGCTACCGACGACGAAAAATGGAGACACCACGAAGGGATGGAGAAGAAAGTGACTTCAATGAGAGCTGTGAGGAAAGTGGCGAGAGGTTAGAGATCCGTGTGTTACCCGACATGGCAGAGTCAGGCTGGTATGGTGCGGAGCATGGGGTGGAAGTAGCAGACTCCCCCGATTCCACGGAGGCAATCCAGATGCCAGAAATGGATCCCACATTCTTGGCAGAGAAGGTCAGCGAGCTGGGTCGCCAGCTGGAAAAAGCCCATCTTGATACCTTGGAAAGATGGCGACAGACAATCGTGGAGAAGGCGGAAGGTTGTGTTGCACCCCGCTTCCCTGACCCAGGAGATGGAGGATGATGAGTCGGAGCCCGGTCCTGGGACAGGTATGATAGCCACCCCACTGCTGGAGGAGAGCCCCCTAGTACCGGTAGCCCCTCCTCGCCACCTCAGCCCGGGCCGGTGTGCACCAACCAGGTGTGGGAGGACACCCCAAACCCGCCATGCCTAGCCATCCCACTGACCCCAGAACCACCGTCACAGGAGGCCAACGAGGAGCGGATGGTCTGCTACTGGGAGAATCCTGGCGGGGCTCTGATGGGAATCCCAGGGGAGGTGGTAGCATGATGATATCAGGTGGAAGTAGTACCCTGGGAAGAACATCGGAGGAGGTGTATTGCCAAGTGGGAGGTGGAGGACAAAGAGCGTCAGATCCAGTAGAGGGAGTTGGAGACCCACAACATCCCTGCTAAGGACAACGCTCATAAGGCCCAATCAACCCAACCGGCCCCGTGACGAGAAGGGGTGGTCACAGTTTTTCACTTCGGCCTGGGCTGGGGTTTTCTTCAGGAGTCGGGAAGAAAACAAGAACTTTTTGTGTCCTGGCGAGACGTTGAGGCCTATTTGCCTGTAGGCCACCCGGGTAGGGACCTGCAACCAGGAGACCAATGACGTTCGTAAGGCAGGAGGGAGAACGGGGTCCCTACGCCCTTCATGTGCGCCGGGTATGGCCTGAGAAAACCCCTACTGCAACCCCCGGACCCGTTCTACCAACCATGCACGACCGGGGAACACAGACCCCTGTGCTGGGGTATTCTATGCCGGCCCCGCCTGTAGTGAGAGTAACAAGATGGGATGCACTGCCATGGTAGCAACAGAAGCCTGGATTGGCAGCAGACTCTTAAAATTTGTGAACAATTTCTTCCCTTGTTTTGCCCCCAGTTTTTTCTATTCATGTGTCTCCCCAGTTTTAACCATGAACAATTGATCTTGGACAGTACTCGATCAGGACTGAAATGTATATAGTTAGCTCATTTCAGTCTGCACCCTGTTAGTTTTATACTATGCTTTATATTATGTGTACTTGAAGTGTTTTGAACATGAATAGACATTGCACTTGTGACCGCAACAAACAAAAACCCACTAGCGTGGCCAAAGAATCAGTCTCTTTAGTCCCTGTCACCACGTCCAGGACATGTTCTGGGGTTTTTCTTGTGGTGGGTTCCCCTGAAGTCTAAGAGACAACCGGTGAAAGACTATCGCCAAACTGACTTTTGCACTTTTCTCTTTTTATAATTTTTCTACTTTTCTACTTTTATAGATAGTATGATTTTTGTTACGTAACGTTTACGCAATAAACCACCCATTCAGGGAAGAAGCACTCGTCATGTTATTGTTGTTACATGTTTATAAAAAAGTCTTGAGTTTCTTTGCACCATCTAACCTGGTCTTAGCATGAGGATGTGCTAACCTTTGTGAGTGTGGCGCCCTTGCAGTCTGGTCATCACTAGAAGTTGCAGCAACCAGGATCGGTAAGTCCAGTCAGCCAAACACACAGCCAACACACCCAACAGACTCCGGTCCCACTGCAAGGGACTTCAAGCCAAGCTATGGTACGGCGGCAGGAGACAGGTGGAGGGTAGGAACGTTAGCACAGGAAACGGTTAGGGGAGGAAACAAAACCAGGAAACACCACATGAAGGAGAGCAGAGCAGTTGAGTTGAGTCCAGGAGTTCAGTTCAGTCAGATGAAGAGGAGAGAGAACACTATCGTTAAACAAGACTGAAAGGTCATGGACCTGGCGGCCTGTATCATCCTTAGGCTGTCCTGGGTCCTGGGCTATGGACCATAGAGAGACAGAAGGAGTCCTAGGGTTACGGGTAGTGAGCGCCCAAATTAGCTGGAAAGCTGAAGAACGGGGCAGGAACCAGGGTACCGGCCCTGAAAGTGGCAGAACTCTCCTTGCTTCAACCATGAAACCGGTCAGTGGCAGGGTCTTTATGTCCCGTGACAAACCCCGGCTCAGTGAAGAGAAGGCCACCGTTCTAGGGCCAGGGGTCCAGGTAGGTCACCCAATGAAGGTCTGTGACTTCTGGATCATAGCTTTGCATGCAGAAGTGTATGGAAGAGAGGCCCATGGAAAGGAACACAAAAAGGGGTGACCTGGACAAGCCATCCTGGCTGCTAAAAGACTACTGGAGCAGCCACTGCAATGTCTTGTAACTTGAACACCTGCCGAGAAAAGCCAAGTAAACCGGGTTGAAGCTCAGCCCTGCTGGCTTCCCATTCCCCAAATCACCTCTATAGACTATACGGTTGCCTTGGGGATCCGCTCTTCTCGTGGAGAGCCAAACCATCATAGCTGCTACTCCCATCATCCCAAGAGGTCCCGACTGCAGCAGCGGCTTTACAGGTCGCCTTCTACAGGTGGCGTCACGACAAAAACTCTTATTTTAGTTTTGTATTTTTTCTTTCATCCCTTTTTCAATTCCCCTTTTTACTGATCGCCTGATGAGGGGATTACGGACCGGGTCACGCTACCGTGACATTCTGCAGCCCAGACGACGACGAGAGGGCCCGATTCCGAGTACCCACAATCCTCGCCGGGATGAGTCATATGCCCTTTCCACTTGCAAAGCGCCATAGAATAAATGGTGCTATAATAATGAATAATAATCTGTAATTTATATCTGTTTGGAGATCTGAACATGTTTTTAAACCTATGGAATAAAAATTATTTTTTAAAAAGAAACTAATTGCATTGCTAGATATTTGTTGGATTACCTCCATTGGATAATAAAGACAAAGGGTTTACTCCAGCTCCTAAATCCATGCAAGGCATCCAGAGGAACTGTGCTTGGAACCTTGAAATCTCTGGTGGGGTAAGATGGAATTCAATATATTTATTTTGGATATATATATTTACTAGTGCATCTCAATGAATTAGAATATGATTAAAAAGTTAATTTATTTCAGTAATTCAACACAAAAAGTGAAGCGCATACGGTATATTATATGGAGTCATTACAAACAGTGTAATCTATTTTAAGTGTTTATTTCTGTTAATGCTGTTGATTATGGTTTACAGCCAATGAAAATCAAAAGGTCATTATCTCAGAAAATGAAAGTAGGGAGGATGAATACATGTATACACATACATACTACTCTACATCTACACTATACTCTACATCTGAGTATCGAGGACTACAATTAAGCAGGCTAGTAAGTGATACATGGAGGACTACACTAAGCAGGCTAGTAAGTGATACATGGAGGACTGGACTACACAAGGCAGGCTAATAAGTGATACATATAGGTCTACACTAAGCAGGCTAGTAAGTGATACATGTAGGACTACAATAAGCAGGCTAGTAAGTGATACATGGAGGACTACACTAAATAGGCTAGTAAGTGATACATGGAGGACTACACTAAGCAGGCTAGTAAGTGATACATGGAGGACTACACTAAATAGGCTAGTAAGTGATACATGAGGACTACACTAGCAGGCTAGTATGACATGGAGACTGGACACAAGGCAGGCTAATAAGTGATACATATAGGTCTACACTAAGCAGGCTAGTAAGTGATACATGTAGGTCTACACTAAATAGGCTAGTAAGTGATACATGTATGGTCTACACTAAATAGGCTAGTAAGTGATACATGGAGGACTACACTAAGCAGGCTAGTAAGTGATACATGGAGGACTACACTAAGTAGTCTAGTACATGATAGATGAAGGTCTGCACTAAGCAGGCTAGTAAGTGATACACTAAGTAGACTAGTAAGTGATACATGGAGGACTACAATAAGCAGGCTAGTAAGTGATACATGGAGAACTATACTAAGCAGGCTAGTAAGTGATACATGCAGGACTGGACTAGTAAGTGATACATATAGGTCTACACTAAGTAGGCTAGTAAGTAATACATGGAGGACTACACTAAGCAGGCTAGTAAGTGATACATGGAGGACTACGGTAAGTAGGCTAGTAAGTAATACATGGAGGACTACACTAAGCAGGCTAGTAAGTGATACATGGAGGACTACGGTAAGTAGGCTAGTAAATAATACATGAAGGTCTGCACAAAGCAGGCTAGTAAGTGATATCTGGAGGACTACACTAAACAGGCTAGTAAGTGATACATGTAGGTCTACACTACGTAGGCTAGTAAGTGATATATGGAGGACTACACTAAGCAGGCTAGTAAGTGATACATGTAGGTCTACACTACGTAGGCTAGTAAGTGATATATGGAGGACTACACTAAGCAGGCTAGTAAGTGATACATAAAGGTCTGCTCTAAGCAGGCTAATAAATGATATCTGGAGGACTACACTAAGCAGGCTAGTAAGTGATACATAAAGGTCTGCTCTAAGCAGGCTAATAAGTGATACATGGAGGACTACACTAAGCAGGCTAGTAAGTGATATATGAAGGTCTGTACTAAGCAGGCTAGTAAGTGATACATGAAGGACTACACTAAGCAGCCTATTAATTGATACAAAGAGGACACTAAGCAGGCTAGTAAGTTATACATAAAGGTCTGCTCTAAGCAGGCTAATAAGTGATACATGGAGGACTACACTAAGCAGGCTAGTAAGTGATACATGAAAGTCTGCACAAAGCAGGCTAGTAAGTGATACATAGAGGACTATACTAAACAGGCTAGTAAGTGATACATGGAGGCCTACACTAAACCGGCTAGTAAATGATAAGTAAGTAATAATGAGAAATGACACAAGGAAAAAGTATTGAACACGTTTTCTGAAATGTACAGTCATGGCCAAAAGTTTTGAGAATGACACCAAAATTATATTTTCACATGATCTGCTGCCCTCTGGTTTTTATTTGCGTTTGTCTGATGGTTATATCACACACAGAAATATACCGTATATACTCGTGTATAAGCCGACCCGTGTATAAGCCGACCCCCCTACTTTTGCCCCAAAAATCTGGAAAAACCTATTGACTCGTGTATAAGCCGAGGGTGGACCCCAGCACAGGTATACAGCCCCCAGCAGTGTGGTATACAGGCCCCCCCCAGTGGTATACAGGCCTCCCCAGTGGTAGTATACAGCAGCCCCAGTGGCAGTATACAGCAGCCTCGGTGGTAGTATACAGCAGCCCCTAGTTGGAGTGAGTATACAGCAGCCCCAGAGGTAGTATACAGCAGCCCCAGTGGTAGTATATAGCAGCCCCAGCAGCCCCAGTGGTAGTATACAGCAGCCCCAGTGGTAGTATATAGCAGCCCCAGTGGTAGTATACAGCAGCCCCAGAGGTAGTATACAGCAGCCCCAGAGGTAGTATACAGCAGCCCCAGTGGTATACAGCAGGCCCCCAGGGGTACATATAGCAGCCCCCAGGGGTACATATAGCAGCCCACTGGTGGTACCCAGCAGCCCCCAAATGCTGGCACTAGCCCCCCCTTGCAAGGGCCCCACCCGCTTCTCTTACCATCCCGGTCTTCTGATCAGCGCTGCTCCTCGGCGCTCCGTCCTCGCTGCTCCCGTCCTGACGGTCCTGCTACATCCGGGATCCCCGGCCGTCGCGGGATGACGTCATATGCCTGCGACGGCCGGAGATCCCGGATGTAGCAGGACGGACGGACAGAGCAGCGAGGAGCACCGAGGAGCGCGCTGATCAGAAGACCGGGATGGTAAGAAAAGCGGGGGGGCCCTTGCAAGGGGGGGCGAGTGCCAGCATTTGGGGGCTGCTGGGTACCCCCAGGGGGCTGCTGGGTACCCCCAGGGGGCTGCTGGGGACCCCCCAGGGGGCTGCTGGGTGGTAATATAACCAGCGGCGGGGGGGGCCCTTACAAGGGGGGGCGAGTGCCAGCATTTGGGGGCTATATGCACTGCTTCCCCCTGCCGCTGATTGACAGGGGGAAGCAGTGCATATTTAATGACGGGGCCGCTCATACAGCAGCTCCCCCCGCCTCCTGCAGCCTCCACAGCCCCGGACAAAGCCCCCACCTCACCATGTACCGTATATGACCCGTGTATAAGCCGAGGGGGAGACTTTTCAGCCCAAATTTTGGGCTGAAAAAACTCGGCTTATACACGAGTATATACGGTAATTGCAATCATATTATGAGTACCAAAAGGTTATATTGACAGAATGAGTTAATGCAGCAAGTCAATATTTGCAGTGTTGACCCTTCTTCTTCAGGACCTCTGCAATTCTCCCTGGCATGCTCTCAATCAACTTCTGGACCAAATCCTGACAGATAGCAGTCCATTCTTGCATAATCAATGTTTGCATTTTGGCAGAATTTGTTGTTTTTTGTTTGTCCACCCGTCCCTTGATAATTGACCACAAGTTCTCAATGGGATTAAGATCTGGGGAGTTTCCAGGCCATGGACCCAAAATCTCTATGTTTTGTTCCCTGAGCCATTTAGTTATCACCTTTGCTTTATGGCAAGGTGCTCCATCATGCTGGAAAAGGCATTCTTGGGCGCAAAACTGCTCTTGGACGGTTGGCAGAAGTTGCTCTTAAACTACTAGAAAAAAAGCAGCATCAAAAATCCTTACCATCCATGCCAAAAACAGAAACCAAATGCACTTACAGGATGCAGTCAGAGCCCAAATGTGAAGCAAGCCCATCTGCAGGCTGAAAAATCACCTCTACCAGCAAGATGTGGGAGGCGACCTGCCATGCATACCATGGGCTTGCTTCACATTTGGGCTCTGACTGCATCCTGTAAGTGCACTTGGTTTCTGTTTTTGGCATGGATGGTAAGAGAAGTTGCTCTTGGAGGACATTCTGGTACCATTCTTTATTCATGGCTGTGTTTTTAGGCAAGACTGTGAGTGAGCCGATTCCCTTGGCTGAGAAGCAACCCCACACATGAATGGTTTCAGGATGCTTTACAGTTGGCATGAGACAAGACTGGTGGTAGCGCTCACCTCTTCTTCTCCAAATAAACTGTTTTCCAGATGTCCCAAACAATCGAAAAGGGGATTCATCAGAGAAAATGACTTTACCCCAGTCCTCAGCAGTCCACTCCCTGTACCTTTTGCAGAATATCAGTCGGTCCCTGATGTTTTTTCTGGAGAGAAGTGGCTTCTTTGCTGCCCTCCTTGAAACCAGGCCTTGCTCAAAGAGTCTCTGCCTCACAGTGCGTGCAGAAGCACTCACACCAGCCTGCTGCCATTCCTGAGCAAGCTCAGCACTGCTGGTAGTCCGATCCCGCAGCTGAAACAGTTTTAAGATACGGTCCTGGCGCTTGCTGGTCTTTCTTGGGTGCCCTGGAGCCTTTTTGACAACAATGGAAGCTCTCTCCTTGAAGTTCTTGATGATGTGATAGATTGTTGACTGAGGTGCAATCTTTCTAGCTGTAATACTCTTCCTGTTAGGCCATTTTTGTGCAGTGCAATGATGGCTGCATGTGTTTCTTTCGAGAAAACCATGGTTAACTGAAGAGAAACAATGATATCAAGCACCAGCCTCCTTTTAAAGTGTCCAGTGGTGTCATTCTTACTTAATCATGACTGATTGATCGCCAGCCCTGTCCTCATCAACACCCACACCTGTGTTAATGGAACAATCACTAAAACGATGTTAGCTGCTCCTTTTAAGGCATGACTGCAATGATGTTGAAATGTGTTTTGGGGGTTTAAGTTCATTTTCTAGGTAAATATTGACTTTGCAAGTAATTGCTGTTAAGCTGATCACTCTTTATGACATTGTAGAGTAAATGCAAATTGCCATTCGGAAAACTGAAGCAGTAGACTTTGTAAAAATTAATATTTGTATAATTCTCAAAACTTTTGGCCATGACTGTATTTCATATTTTGAACAAAAGCATTTATTGCTGATGATAGCCTCATGATGCCTCCTGTATAAAGAAACATTGCATTGCTCAGGTGTGATTTTGGTGTCATTTGGCCCATTCTTCCACACGCACATTCTTCACATCCTGAAGGTTCAATAGGTTCCTTCTATGAACACTGAGCTTTAGCTCCTTCCATAAATGTTCTATTCGAGTCAGGTCAGATGATTGGCTGGACCATTGCAGCAGCTTTATTTTCTTTCTCTGAAACCAGTTGAGAGTTTCCTTGACAGTGTGTTTGAGATCATTGTCTTACTGAAATATCCACCCTCATTTCATGTTCATCATCCTGGTAGATGGCAGCAGATTTTTATCAATGATGTCTCGATACATTTGTCCATACATCTTTTCTTCAAATATATGAATATTGGCAGTGCAAAAAAACAGCCCCACACCATGATGCTCCAACCTCCAAACTTCGCTGTTGGTATGGTGTTTTGGGGGTAATATGCAGTGCCTTTTTGCCTCCATACATGATGTTTGATATGATGTCAAAAAGTTCCATTTTAGCCTGATCTGACTAAACTATATTCTTTCCTTAGTTCACAGGCTTGTCAAAATGTTATTAAGCAAATTTTAAAAGCGTTGGACATGGTTTTTGTTCAGCAATGGAGTCTTGCATTGAGAGCATGCACACAGGTCATGAAGGATGAGTGCATTACTTACTGTTCTCTTTGAAACTATTGTACCTTTCTCTAGCTCTGAACAGGTGATCCCTTGATCTAAAGGTACCGTCAAACGTGGCGATCTCTCCGGCGATATTGCCGGCAACTCTCGTGAGCGTGCACATTTTGGGAAGGTTGCCAAGATTGCTGTGGAGATGTCAGACGTAGTGATCTGCTGTGCAACTTCGGTTGCTCCGGCGATCCTGGAGTTGCTTGAGCAACTGCAGAAGCGAAGTTGCTAGTCGTGGTTGCCGCATCACACAGCACAATCATATCAGCAATTTGGACGTTCTGTTTAGCAGAGGCTCGGAGATAGGTGTGCAGCACTGTGTTTAAGGACGCCCATAACACTCCGATTGGATGTCACAAATGCTTTACCCATTGGTCCGTCGTGTGTATCACTATGATAAGTAAATTAGCCATGTTCTGTTTATCCATGTAGCGATACAAGTCAGGTGTTGTGTTTTCTGCCTTTACTGCGTTCACACTCCAGGAAAATCCATTTTGGTTTCATTTTGTAACATTTTCTTGACAGTCCGTAAAAGTGGCGTAATACTCTGGCAACATTGTTCAGAGCAGTGACCTTGGAGCCTGAAATGCTTACAGGGGTCTTCCCCATGCTGTTCCCATGTCATTTAAGCACTGTTCTGATACTTCTGTGACATTTTTATGTCATTTATCGATGCTGCCGGGGGTCATGCCAGAAAAATACTCAGGTCTCCCATAGGATAACATTGGACTCGGTGCTCAGGCCGAGTACACGAGTATCTTGGGATGCTGGGCCCGAGCTTCGAGCATTTTAGTACTCACTCATCTCTACTTACAACAGAACGACTAAGAAATGCAAGACACTTTCCTTGTTACAGCGATTTAAAGAACGAGGCAGCACTCACCGGTATGTGCAGGGTGGTCTTTTAATCCAGATTGTCAAGGATAGACAGGGTGCAGGGAGGTGACCACGGAGGGCCGGTGGACAACCAGGTATTACCTGACCCGTAGAAGCAACATCGTTTGCGAAACGGCGTCGTTTGTCCACCGGCCCTCCATGGTCACCTCCCTACACCCTGTCTATCCTTGACAATCTGGATTAAAAGACCACCCTGCACATACCGGTGAGTGCTGCCTCGTTCTTTAAATCGCTGTATTACGTTCTGGTGCTTTGGATGTGCACCACCGGAGGGGTACCTGCCAGGGATGATTTCCCGGAACATGATTGTTGATACCGCTTAGTGCCCTGGAACTCTTTTCTTTTGGATTGACTTTCCTTGTTACATCCACCTGTGTTAAGGAAGGATATAACCCCATTGGTTACTGCCTATCCCAGGAATTACACTTGCTTCTAGAAGAAAGGTGTTGGTAAGAACTTAAAAGATCTTGGGTAAGAACTACCGTGCAGAGTCCATAAATATAACTGACCCAGGGTCTCACTACCCTAAGGACTGGTTTAAGAACCAGGACACTCCGAGGGCAGATATATGGTGGTTATGCAGGGATGGGAGGTTGAGGCTCAGCCTTCCTGCCAAATGAAAGGGAAGCTGTGCCTTGGTATACCTGCTAATGCCCTTCCACCTGTTCTCGGTGCGTGACACAAAAGGAATCAGAAAAACACCATAGTAGGAGTGGCACAGAAATAAGAGGGAGCAGGTACCTGGTGAGTCTTTTGACCCATGGATCTATATTGATGACATAGGTGTTCCAGGGGGGGCCCGAGTAAACTTAAAGCAAGAAATCAAGTTGCTGCAGGGTTTAAATCCTTTCTGATGTGGTGGATTACGATAAATAAAAATGTAAATCGGATAAATTACATTTATTATAACTTATAAAGATTTGTTAATTATACTTAATATGTGGTAAAAGGCATTGCAGAACAGCTGGGTCCGAGGTCCTTAAAATTGAATGTTTTTAGATATGTTGCTGGCAGAGGAAGGTGGCTTATTTAGGTTTTTTGATGTGCCTTCATCCCTAACAACACTACTCCTAACGGGAACCTAACCAAAGCTCTTGAGAGTTTGACATCCTTGTCCAAAGAACTGGTAAAGAATGCAGGAATAAATGATTTTTTCTTCTGAATAGTTAGAAAACATTTTTGAAAATAAAATAGTTTAACTACTTTACTCCTAATATTTACAAGTTTAATGATTGCTATTTTGATCATCTATGGTTGCTGTTGTATATTTTGTATCAGAGGATTAGCTCAAAGACTAATTAATACAGCTATTACCAGGACAATGTATCAAGAAGTAGACCTTACTAAAGACTTTAATGATGACATCTACTTAAAAGGACACTTACCGTATTTGGTGTTGAAGAAGATGGGCATTCAGCCTAATGCCAAGAAGCAGATGAGTTCCCTATCTTTAATCTAAAACTGTGTCTACCTCTCTGACAATGACGGCGCTTGTAAAACCAAAAGGAAAGCAAGATACCCAAAGAAAAGAGACTGGATAATGAATAACAGGAGGGAATGATAGTTTAATACAATAGAATTCTCTATATAATCTATATTCATTATGCAGTACATGTTCATGTAGCAGAGCTGTGTGTGTAGTGTGCATGTTTTAGGCATGTAGCAGAGCTGTGTGTGTAGTGTGAATGTAGCATAGCTGTGTTTGTAGTGTGCATGTATTGGGCATGTAGCTGTGTGTGTTGTGTGCATGTATTGGGTATGTAGTAGAGCTGTGTGTGTCTGTATATGTATGTTAATGTAGCAGAGCTGTGTGTGTAGTGTACATGTATTGGGCATGTAGCTGTGTGTGTAGTGTGGATGTATTGGGTGTAGCAGAGCTGTGTGTGTAGTGTAAATGTAGCAGAGCTATGTGTGTATCTGTATGTTCATGTAGCAGAGTTATGTGTATAGTGTGCATGTATTGGGCATGTAGCAGAGCTGTGTTTGTGTATCTGTATGTTTTTCATACAGACTATAGGTGGGTGTGGATAAATGTTCATGTGAATTAACATTAATTAACACGAGCACATGTGCTGTCCATGTGTGTGCATCATTAAAAAAAAAAAGAAAAACAGCACAAAAAAAATAGAAAAAAGTGGACTTTATTGCCCAATGCGTGGCCACGCCATTGGGTAATAAAGTCCACTTTTTTCTATTTTTTGTGCTGTTTTTCCTTTTTTACACTCTCTCTATTATATATTACACACACACACACTTGAGACTGCTGTGGGCTGAATACACAATAGCTGTATCAGTCACGGTTCTGACGATTCATGGCGCCAGCACCAATCTGTCCACAGTGTTTCTGGAGAGCTGCAGCTTGCAGATCGCTTCAGGGTGCCCCCTTCCTGATCACCAGCGCTCCGGCATTCAGCCTGCTGAGCGCTCAAACAACCCGAGTTACCAGTTAGCGGTCCATCACTTACGGTTAGCGTTATAGACATGAAGTTGCAACATCGTAGGATCAACGGTGTTTATTCCCTCTTCGTGTGGTCTTACATGGTGCGGGTGGGAGGACGGGGGGTTCTCAAAGGCGATAGCCGTTTCACACCGCAAGTGGCGCTTCAACAGGCATATAGTCCACCATATGCCTGTTGAAGCGCCACCCCACGAAGAGTGAATAAACACCGCTGATTGTGTGTTTCAACTTCTTTTCTATAACGCTAAACACAATAGCTGTATATACAATAGAGAATACAGAATAGAGACAGCTGCTACCTGTATACACAATAGAGATGGCTGCGGACCGTATACACAATGGAGACTGCTGCTGGCTATACATACAATAGAGAATACACAATAGAAACTGCTGCTGGCCATACACAATAGAGAATACACAATAGAGACACCTGCTGGCCGTACGCAATAGAGATGGCTGGCAGCCATATAGACAACATCCCAACAGCCTCCCTCCATTCCGACAGCCTCCCTCCATCCTGATAGTCTCCCCCTCCATCCTTCCTCCATCCTGACAGCTCCTTCCATCCTTCCTCCATCCACAGCCTCACTTCATCCTTCCTCCATTCTGACAGCCTCCTTCCCATCCTTCCTCCATCCCAACAGCCTCACTTCATCCTTCCTCCATCCTGACAGCCTCCCTACTTCCTGACTGCATCCCTCCATCCTGATAGCCTCCCTGTCTCTATCCCCACAGCCTCCCTGTCTCTATCCCCACAGCCTCCCTGTCTCTATCCCCACAGCCTCCCTGTCTCTATCCCCACAGCCTCCCTGTCTCTATCCCCACAGCCTCCCTGTCTCTATCCCCACAGGCTCCCTGTCTCTATCCCCACAGCCTCTCTGTCTCTATCCCCACAGCCTCTCTGTCTCTATCCCCACAGCCTCCTTACCTATATACTGTATGGCCCCCTATTCTGTACATTGCCCCATCCCTACCCCGGACCCCCCCATAACTTACCATTGGGGGGAGCTGTGGATGCGGAGCAGGGGTACCGGAGCCCGGAGGGCACATCTGCAGGACTGGAGCTGCCTGCGGGGGAGTAGCTGCGGGCCTGCGGCAGCTAGCGGTGCGCGCCGCCATGTTCTTTGTGGCCGGCTGCATTCACTAACTGTACAGCCGGTCGGTGGCAGTTGAGACTTCAACAAAATGGCCGCGGCTAAATGGAGACCGCGGCCATTGTGTAGAACTCTCAACCTCTACTGACCGGCTGTACAGTTGGTGGGCGCCGGCCACAAAGAACATGGCGGCACCCACCGCACCCCGCCGCAGCTTCTCCCCGCAACTCCAGGGCCCGGCGGCGGTGATTAATGAGGGGGCCCTGCAAGACATGGGGGACGGGGCCCGGAGAAGCCTGCTCAAAATGGCCACGCCCCCTGGAGTCACGGCCGAGTCCCCCTGGGCTCGGGGCCCCTGACTCCAGTCAGGGCTGTCACCCCCTGATGGCGGCCCTGACCATGAGAGTAAATATTATGGTGTGGCGTGTTACTTTTTTGAAAATTCTTATGGTGCAGATGTGCAGCAGCGCGGACAGAGTGTTAAAGGGGCCCAGGGAGACTCTTTCGCCCGGGGCCCACAAATATCTGGAACCGTCCCTGATATTGCTTCTATTCTTTGTTGAACCCAGTAAAAGTATAGATTAGTCTGATCTGCAAAACAGATAAGACAAGCACATGCTGTGATTTTTTTTTCACACAGACTATAGGTGGGTGTGGATAAATGTTCATGTGAATTAACATTAATTAACACGAGCACATGTGCTGTCCATGTGTGTGCATCATTTTTTTTAAAGGACGACACATGGTTCGAAAACACATTTGCCTGTATGTACCTTTAGACATTGGTTCCCATTGGGTTTTCAACGAACGAGAGCAATCCAATTAAACATCGGATTGCACTCTCACTGATGTAAAACAATCAGGCAGTTTCTATCTGCTATTTTTTCCTCAGCAGAAATCGTGCCGAGGAAAAAATTACAGCATGCTGCTTTTGGCAGCAAGTCATAGATCACACGCACCTATACAAGACTATGTCTATGTGTGTTTGTGAAAGATCACACTTTCCTTGGTTGACAAAACTTTGTGGAGCTTAGCAGTGCAGGAGATGGAGAGGTTAAACTCTTCGTCTCCCCAGCTGTGATCCGATCCTGCAGTCAGATCCCAGGCGCAAGACACTCAGCTCACACTCACAGGAAAGGAGCCGAGGGTCATTAGCATATTGCCTCCAATGCTCAAGCATGATGCCATACACAACTGGAACACCGTCCTTACAATGAGAGCAAAGTGAGCAGATGATGTGAGCCCTAAGCAGCCAGGAGCATGGTGCTGTCCAATGCACATAATATTATAGCAAGGAAAATGGTACAACATTTTTAATAAAAACTATGTAATAAGTTGAAAATTAACAATAAAATAAAAATAATTGCAAAATTGTAGATAGACTTTAACACTTTTCCTGCCGTTCATATATCTAACATATCTTGGCAGCACACAAGAGTAGATTGAAGTCAAATGCTAGAGGAATAGAGAGGAATTATTAAAGGATCAAATTTCAGTATATTGGTATTGTAGAAATAATTATTAATTCATCTCAATTTTAAACTATATCAACCTAGCATATACATGAAATGGAGCCTGTAAGAAACAAGAGATATAGTCTGGCATATTAATCAAGCCAAAATCACGATATTCCTATAGCTCTCATTTTTTGGTTCAGGTTGTCACTCTCATCCCCTCTCCAAGAGAAAAGCCCCCTCCTTTTGCCCTGAGGCATTACATTGATTCTCCTGGCCCAAAAATTGTGTTAATTAACTCCAGGATATAACCTTCCTAGCCAAATGGTCTCCTGACAAAGGGATTAGGAATACTCTGCTTTGAATAGCCACTGAAGACAGGAAGGCTATTGTCCAACCCAGAACCAGAGGAAATGGGTCGGAAAACCTGCAAAACCCTGACAGCTAAACCAGACGGAGAGGAGCCGGCTTATTAAAATAAAATATGAATGTCCCACACATGTACCAAGCATATCACTAAACTTGTGAGGCACTTCTCCATGTCCACATACTAGCTATTTTGCTCTACCACCGTGCATTGAGGAGATATTTTGCTCTACCACCGTGCATTGAGGAGATACACAGAACAGCAACTAGGACTCAGAAGCCATGTTTGGTCCTAAAACGTAGGAGAAGCCATAGAATCCCATGACACCAGAACAGTTCTTCTAGGACCCACAGAGGGGAAAGTTATGGCCATTCATAGATTTTCATAATATTTTACTGCAAAGACACAGGGGAAGAGAATCCAAGAGCACCCAGAGATGGAACAGAAAACTTAGGAGTGGCTGCCTAGGGTATAACACTGCGGCCTGACCCCTTTCTCTGTGTATTACTTTGAGGAGGACCCCATTACATTAGGTGTCAAAGTACACCCAAGGGAACTCTGTGGCTCTAAGTTGCCTCTGTGTGGCCACCCGCATCAAGAAACCGGTAAATTTGTATGTATATCTGTGGGTACCCCATGTATATTTATTTGCATAACTGACTGTAACATCTGTAATATCTGTATAATTCATCTGTATATATTATCTAGTGTGCCCTTATGGTTATTAAAAATATAATTTAATCTCGGGTTGCTCTTTTATCTCAATCCCGAAATTCCCACGTCCATGTGCTCGTTTGACGTTATACACTACGTGGGTTGGCTTCTAGCCCTGGCATAATCCTGATCACAGACCAGGCTTATATTGTTCGAGAGCCTGGTGGCAGCGATTGATGCTTGTGTTATTCAGGATCTCCATCAGTGACGGGTTGGCTGTTATTATATGTACTTCTGGCCTGAGACTGGAAGGCATACATTACCCTCAGTGAGGACACCTTAATAAATCAGCACTGACAGGACAGCTGTGGTCTTTCCCTTATCCTCAGTCAGCTCGATGACTGTCCTGAGTATAAGAGGGGCACTAGAGAGCTGCCAGGTCCGGTGGAAAATTCATTACAGAGCACAGTAATGTGGTGCTACAAGCGGCCTGTTAAAAGATGTGTCCTGCACCACACAAGTCCACGTACCCAGCCAGGAGCAGAACTCCCCATTGAGTTGCTGCTGGGGCAGGCAAAAATCGTAACCTTGCCCTTGACTGCTGCTCTGGGCACCTTCAGTGTAAGCGGAGGCTGGGAAGTCACACTTGCAGCATTTTTGACTGTTCATTCTGTAATGCAATAATCTGCCCTTTGTTTTCCCCTGGTTGTTAGCATTGTGGATGTTGTTTTATAGCTTGTGTTGCCTTACCGTATTGCTTGAGTTGTGATTGGTTTGTTCTTTATTTCACCCTTTTTATAAGTCTGGCGCAAAATGACCTTAAAATTACTAATCAAAAGTGATTAAAAGTTGCGATGGCCACATTTTCAAAGCCTGTGTTGTTACAATTAGTGGTATTCCTCTGATAGAGTTGGGATATGTAAGTTTATTCTAACTCCAACTTCAAGTCATGCAATACCTAAAGGAAAAACCTCACGGGGGTGTATATTTTGTAGGTGTTCCTTCCTGTCCTTATGTTTCACAGTTTTATAGGTTTTTCTTTTTGAGATACTGTGTTTTGGTAAACTAGACTGAATATGTAATCACACACCATGATAAATCTCGCACTTACGCCACACGTTTATGTGACACATCCAAATGCTTTTGCTATTTTATATTTACACTGCAGCTCTGTAAATTGTCCTCATGATAGAGATATAAAACCATTTCAGCACATGGATGTAGTGCAGAATGATAATCTCAGAACATTGTCTTGATTGCGAAGGCAGACTAGACCATTTAACTGTAATCACCTCTGTACTTTCATTCACTAGGAATGAATACAATAAACGGAGCATAACTTCAATTTCAAGAAGATCACTTACATTCATAAAATCAAAATATGCAGAGCCCAAGATCCTTGTGTTTCTTCAATAGGTATTAATCATACTTTTCAACTGTAATTGCTATATTCATAACTTGCTTCTAACATAGAGACAGCAATTTATACAGAAATCACTCTTTAAATATGTTGGGCCTATTTATACTTAAATGACCATTACCACCTGAATAAAGTCATTATTTTTACAGTTAACAGATTCATAGCTTCTGCTGTTTCAGCTGTTACCACAATAACGTACAGTAGCCATACACATTACACATAGTTTGATGGTTGTATAACTGTTGAATGGACAATTGTCATGTGAATGACTTTTACACCAACACAGCCATACTCATTTATGTTCAATGACATCAGAAGGACAAGCGATCAATTAAGGAATAATCTGGGAATTTTCTTTCAATCAAAACTTTGTTATGTAATAAGAACTCTGATAGCGTTAGAAGTCAAAATGAGAGCATCTAGATATTCATTTCCAAATGGGTTGCACCACTAAAAGGTTCACTTTACATTAGCATCACAACCAGGGCCTATATATTTAGAATATAGGAGTTTTATTTATAACACTCTCTATATTTTTAGACCGTATTATACAGTCATTGCCAAACGTTTTGAGAATGATACAAATATTAATTTTAACAAAGTCTACTGCTTCAGTTTTTTTCAAGGAGGGCAGCAAAAAAGCCACTTCTCTCCAGAAAAAACATCAGGGACCGACTGATATTCTGCAAAGGTACAGGGAGTGGACTGCTGAGGACTGGGGTAAAGTCATTTTCTCTGATGAATCCCCTTTTCGATTGTTTGGGACATCTGGAAAACAGCTTATTCAGAGAAGAAGAGGTGAGCGCTACCACCAGTCTTGTCTCATGCCAACTGTAAAGCATCCTGAAACCATTCATGTGTGGGGTTGCTTCTCAGCCAAGGGAATCGGCTCACTCACAGTCTTGCCTAAAAACACAGCCATGAATAAAGAATGGTACCAGAATGTCCTCCAAGAGCAACTTCTCCCAACCGTCCAAGAGCAGTTTGGCGCCCAACAATGCCTTTTCCAGCATGATGGAGCACCTTGCCATAAAGCAAAGGTGATAACTAAATGGCTCAGGGAACAAAACATAGAGATTTTGGGTCCATGGCCTGGAAACTCCCCAGATCTTAATCCCATTGAGAACTTGTGGTCAATCATCAAGAGACGGGTGGACAAACAAAAACCAACAACTTCTGGCAAAATGCAAGCATTGATTATGCAAGAATGGACTGCTATCAGTCAGGATTTGGTCCAGAAGTTGATTGAGAGCATGCCAAGGGGGATTGCAGAGGTCTTGAAGAAGAAGGGTCAACACTGCAAATATTGACTTGCTGCATTAACTCATTCTGTCAATATAACCTTTTGGTACTCATAATATGATTGCAATTATATTTCTGTATGTGATATAAACATCAGACAAACACAAATAAAAACCAGAGGGCAGCAGATCATGTGAAAACATAATTTTGGTGTCATTCTCAAAACTTTTGGCCATGACTGTAATATTCATATGCTAAAAACTCATAATGACCTACCGTCTTTCCCCGAAAGTAGGACCCCCCCGAAAGTAAGACAGGGTGGGGGTTTCGGGGGGGTCCGCCAATGTAAGGCCTCCCCCGATTGTAAGGCAGGGTTGTGGGGGCCACTGGGAAATGTAAGGCCTCCCTTACCTTTGGGCCGCCGCTGTCCCCCTGTGGGTCCCCAGGTGTTTCCAGGCTCC
The DNA here is from genome assembly GCA_033576535.1 of Allobates femoralis. Classification (NCBI taxonomy): domain Eukaryota; kingdom Metazoa; phylum Chordata; class Amphibia; order Anura; family Aromobatidae; genus Allobates; species Allobates femoralis. The sequence goes on along the minus strand of JARQOC010000002.1, from coordinate 478,346,622 downwards.
AGGCTCCTCAGTTGTCAGGTGCAGCTGGGCGGGTCCGGCGCTCATGGGGTTAACTCGCTGTGTTACCCCCGCTGGAGTCCGCCCAGCTCAAGCGCTCATTGGCCAATCAGCTCGAGTGCTGATTGGCCCAGCAGCTCGGGCTGTCATTGGCCGCCCCAGCCCCGACGTCACCTGCTTCTCAAGTCAGCGCCGGCCCCCGGCTCGAGCGCTGATTGGCCAATCAGCTCGAGTGCTGATTGGCCCAGCAGCTCGAGCTGTCATTGGCCGCCCCAGCCCCGACGTCACCTGCTCCTCAAGTCACCCGGCTCGAGCTGACTCCCTGCTGATTGGCCCAGCGTCCCCTGCAGCAGAAGCCTTCCACACCCACAGCCGCACCGCAGAGGAAAACGTCAACCATTGAAAGAGACAGTAAGGAAACATGTACCCTTATACTGAACCATGTGTGTGTACTGTATAGGGTATGGGGCTTTGTGCAGTGGGATCCAGCAGTGTTTGGGGATGGGCTTGTGCAGTGGGCCAGCAGTGTTGTGGGGGATGGGCTTTGTGCAGTGGGTTCCAGCAGTGTTGTGGGGGATGGGGCTTTGTGCAGTGGGATCCAGCAGTGTTATGGGGGATGGGGCTTTGTGCAGTGGGATCCAGCAGTGTTGTGGGGGATGGGGCTTTGTGCAGTGGGATCCAGCAGTGTTATGGGGATGGGGCTTTGTGCAGTGGGATCCAGCAGTGTTATGGGGCTGTGTGCAGTGGGATACGGCACTGTTATGGGAGGCAGGCAGAGGGTATACGGCAATTACCGTACAGTACCGTACTGTGTGTTACTGTTACCATACTTTGATTTGTTGTCTGCTTTCCAGTTGAACGGTGTAACGTTAAGTACTGTACTGTAAAAGAGATACTGAACGAAAAACCATGCTGATACGGTATATTTTTACCCCTAGACATGAGCGCTTCCAGGAGCGGTAAAAGAAAGAGCTACTCTGTGGAGTATAAAAAAGGAATAGTGGAAGAGTCTTGGGGCAAAAATATGGCTGAATTCTGCAAGGAGAAAATGTTGAGTGAACGATTGGTGCGTAAATGGCGAGCAGATTATGGTCACCTCAGTGAGCAAGTGGAGAGCGGCATGGCTAAAAAGCGCAAGGTTGGATGTGGTTGGCAACCATTGTATACCGAGCTGGAAAGCCTGGTCTGTGAGTGGGTTGCTGACAGGAGAGCGAAGACATTGGTGGTGACCAGGGCTCAGATTCAGGAGTATGCCCTTGCTATGGCACCCCAGTTTGAAATTTTCCCTGAGGAATTCAAGGCGTCACAGCACTGGGTGGATAACTTCCTTGAGCGCAATGACCTGTCGTTGAGAAGATCCACGACCCTCTTTCGGCTGGAAGATGCTGAGATTGTTAAGCGTGCATTTGCATACAAGAAGTTTGTGGATGACACTGACTTCTCAAAGTACAGTCTCTCCAACATGATTGCCATGGATGAAACTGCCGTGTTCATGGGCCAAGCAGCTCAAACCACCATTGACCAACGAGGTGACTCCTCTGTGTACGTTCCCTCCACCGCTTATGAAAGTGCACGTGTCACCTGCATTTTGGCAATTCGTTTGGATGGCAGTAAAGTCCCACCTTTACTCATTGCGAAGGGCAAGAAGGACATCCTTTTAAGAATAGTGGGTGTGTGGCTCACTCAAACTAAGTGTGAGTTGAGTATGCCGATCCCCCCGTTGCGTGGATGATAGGTAAAGAACCGGGGTTACAGTACCTCCCCTTACACCAACTCTTCCTGAGAACAGGGGCATTAATGTTTCTGCTTGGGCTCCAATGATGTTTTCTCAGGACAAAAAACATTCAAGTCTACTAAAAAGAGGATCCTGCATCCCCTATTTTCTGCAGCACAGACACTGGTACAGATTGTGCTGGCGCAGTCTTGACTCACAGACACTCACAGACACTATCCCAGAGAGTGACAGTCTATAATTGGCCATTGCAGTTCTGTGCGGTGAATATTCATGAAGTCTGGAAGCAAGCAGCAGGAGAGAGGGAGACTGGTGAACTCTATATATCTAGAAACAAGAAAAAGCTAACCAGCACCTCCAGAACAAAGGTAAATGACTCCTGGTGCACAGCCATAATATTGGATAACTAGATTAAGGCCCGATGCTATCGCATCGGGAGGGTTGGATTGCGCCACATCCAAGATGGCATCCGGAAAGTCTCGCTAGACTTCCAGAATGCCATCTTGGATGTGGTGCAATCCAACATGGCGGGCGGGAAGTGTCGCGAGACTTCCCGGCCGCCATCTTGGATCTTACAAGATCCAACATGGCAGGTGAGTAGTCTCGCGAGAAATCATCGTCGAGGATGGATGTCGCCAGACAGGGCAGATCCAACATGGCGTCGGCGTCGCGGAGAAAAAGATGGGATGTCAGCGGCGGCGTGCAGGAGATGATCGGATGTCGGCGGTGTGTTAGCGGACGGGTGTCGGTGAGTATAGATGTCGGCGTGAGAGTACATGGGGGTATGAGTGTGGGGGTATGAGTGTGATACTGTACAGGGGGGGGAGGGTGTATGTGAAGTGGCCAGGGGATCGCGTGTGTGGGGAGGTGCAGAAAGAGAGGGGGGGGGTGGTGAGGCATGTGATGGTGTGTCAGTGGAGATTGTGAGGCATAGCAGAGGCCTCCGATGACGGTAGTTGGGCTTTGAAAGCCCCGCTACCGCCAAAGGTCGGCCATCTTGGATCACCCGCGACAGGTGTACAGGCAGCTTCTGTCACGGATGTGACGTAGCAATACCGTTACATAGTGACGGAAGTTGGCAGAGTGGTCAGCGGAGGCCGGGGGGCAGAATGGTCAGCGGAGGGCAGAGTGGTCAGCGGAGGCCGGGGGGCAGAATGGTCAGCGGAGGCCGGGGGGGCAGAGGCTGGGTCAGCGGAGGCCAGGGGGCGGCAGAGTGGTCAACGGAGGCCAGGTGGCGGCAGAGTGGTCAACAGAGGCCGGGGGAAGGGAGGCAGAGTGGTCAGTGGAGGCCGGGGGGGCAGAGTGGTCAGTGAAGGCCGGGGGGGGCATAGTGGTCAGTAGAGGCCGTGGGAGGGGGGCAGAGTGGTCAGCAGAGGCCGGGGGGGCAGAGTGGTGAGCGGAGGCCGGGGGGCAGAGTGGTCAGCGGAGGCCAGCGGAGGCCAGGGGGGGCAGAGTGGTTAACGGAGGCCGGAGGGGAGAGGGGGGCAGAGTGGTCAGCGAAGGTCGGGGGGGCATAGTGGTCAGCGAAGGCCATGGGAGGGGGGGGCAGAGTGGTCAGCGGAGGCCGGGGGGGCGGAGTGGTCAGCGGAGGCCGGGGGGCAGAGTGGTCAGCGGGAGGCCGGGGGGGCAGAGTGGTCAGCGGAGGCCGGGGGGGCAGAGTGGTCAGCGGAGGCCGGGGGGGCAGAGTGGTCAGCGGAGACCGGGGGGGCAGAGTGGTCAGCGGAGGCCGGGGGGGGCCGAGTGTTCAGTGGAGGGCGGGGGGCAGAGTGGTCTACAGAGGGCTGGGGGGCAGAGTGGTCAGCGGAGGCCGGGGGCAGAGTGGTCAGCGGAGGCCAGGGGGGGCAGAGTGGTCAACGGAGGCTGGGGGAAGGGGGAGCAGAGTGGTCAGTGGAGGCCAGGGGGGGCAGAGTGGTCAGCGGAGGCAAGGGGGCAGAGTGGTCAGTGGAGGGCGGGGGGGCAGAGTGGTCAGTGGAGGGCGGGAGGGCAGAGTGGTCAGCGGAGGCCAGGGGGGTGGGGGGCAGAGTGGTCAGCGAAGGCCACCATCTTGCATGTCACTGCTGTGCACAGGGCGAAACCAAGATGGCGGCCGGGAACTCTCACGAGACTTTCCGGCCGGCTGGGAACTCTCGCGAGATTTTCCGGCCGCCATCTTGGTTTCGCTAATTACCGGGCGGAGACATCGAAGATAGCGGTTCGATGGGGTGGTAAGTAGAATAGCGTGGAGGGGCAGAGCTTTAGATCCAATGGGGTGGAGGGGCAGAGGACCACTTATACCACAGATACCCTTATTGAAGGTAAACTGGCCTACATTATTAAAGGGATCCTGTCACCTCCAAAAAGCCACCTAAACTACAAAAACACGTCCCTGCAGCATCCTATCACTAATCTCACACTCCTTTTGTCTCCTAAAAGCATCCTGTGAAAGTAGATATAAACGATTTTATACTCACTCATTATGTATTATAATTAGTAAAGGCTATATTCTTTAGACCTTAGGGCGTGTTGTTTTGCAGGCTCCAGGATCCAACCTCTCTCTCTTTCTGTGCGGCTTTGCCCTCCCCCTCTCTGTCACTCACAGAATGCAAATCATTAGTCCTGCCTTCAGCTCCACATCACAGCAACACCGAGAGAGAGGATCCTGGAGCCTATAAAACAACACACCCGAAGGGCTAAAGAATATAGCCCCCACTAATTATAATGTCTAATGAGTGAGTATAAAATTGTTTTCATCTACTTTGACAGGATGCTTTTAGGAGACAAAAGGAGTGTGAGATTAGTGATAGGATGCTGCAGGGACATGTTTTTGTAGCTTAGGTGGCTTTTTGGAGGTGACAGGATCCCTTTAATGAAGGGATATGTAGGATGGTTTTTGTGTCCGTCATATAACAACCACAGCTAACACAAAACAAATGTTGGTTCTAGTGTTGCATTCATATGCAATTAAAACATTTTATGTATGCTAAAATAGTATCCATGTTAATGACAGATTGCCACTTAAAAAAAAAGAACTCACAAAACTCCATTAATGAAAAAAATATAACGTTAAGTGTCTTGGAATCAGCGTCACAAACTAAACAATTTTTTTTTAAATTGCAAGATTCTCAATTGGTGAGGTAGTTCTTAAAGGGAGCCTGTCACCCCCCAATGCATATTAAAGTGCTACCTTCAGTAGCACCGATGCTGCATTTTGTGAAGGTGGCTCTTATCCCTCTACCCCCCAGGACACCTAAATAAAGACTTTATAACATTTCCCGTCCTGTATGTTAATAATTACTTTAGGTCCCAGAGGTACGCTCCCTTCCCTGAACCTGAATGCCTCACTGCTCATTCTCCTTCTCCTCTTTCCTCTGGGACCCTACTCTTCTCTCTTCCTAGTAACATCGTTGGCGCCTGCGCAGATCCCCCAGTTCTTGGGCATGCTCTGTGAACTCTGCCCGAAAACTGAGGTCACATGGTTTCGGTACATTGTGCCTGCATATAATGCAGGAACCAGATCCCACCCTGTGTTGTATACAGACTGCAGGGCTCCCTCCTCCTGTTTCCTCCCTACTACCCACCGGAACAAGTCAGCATCATTAGCTACCTCCCAGACCAAGGGGAAAGAAAGTAGGCGCAGTCATCCTGTTTGCACAGGTGCCAGATTACCAGTCCTGCAGTCTACATACAGCATAAAACAACACAGGGCAGGATCTGGTGCTTGCTTTATATGCAGGCACAATGTTCTGAAACCGTGTGACCTCAGTTCTTGGGCAGAGAGAAAAGGAGGGTCCCGGAGAAAAGAGGAGAAGGAGAATGACCAGCAAGGCGTTCAAGTCAAGTGAAGGGAGCAATCCTCCCAGACCTAAAATAATTACTAACATACACGGCAGGAAATTTTATAAAGTCTTTATTTAGGTGTCTGGGGGCGGGGGTAGAGGGATTAGAGCCACCTTCACAAGATGCAGCATAGGTGATGTTAAAGGTGCCACTTTTAGTTTAGTAGGCCCTGGGGGGAGGTGACAGGTTCCCTTTAAGTATTGTGAGGCACCGCCGGCATGATCCTCATGGCCGGGGCGCATCACATGCAGGATCAAGGTATGATCCTGTGCACACTGGCCGGTTTGACTGTGATAATGCTGTGTGAACCAACTTTGAGACACAGGGTTTCATGCTACTAATGAGTGGCTCATAAGATCGAGGAGTCCATGAGGAAAAGGATGTAAGGGCTGAGTGCTGACAACCCGGAACACAGGGAGTTAACCTGAGCGGTGTGAAAGGCTGATTACCAGCAGCCAAGGGTGTGTGTCCAGTGTGGGTGTGGCTGGCACGATAAGAGGTCAGCCAGCTGAGTGATGAGGAGATTCATTCAGAGGGAAGCTGAGACTCGAGCTGAGAGATTCAGATGGAAGCTGAGACCAGCCAAGTGCAGAGCAGTCTAGAGGCTCTGTCTGAATGAAGGGAGCATGCTAGCTCCAGGCCGGTGCCAAGGTCCGCGGTTGTGATAGCACCTGGTGGGGAAGCCGTGGCTGAACCCGGTGGAGACTGGTCCGGGCGTGGGGTGAACCACGTCCGGGAAAGGAGCCCTTGGGGGACGCTTGGTGGACCCGTTACACAGGTAGCGAGACCCGGATCCGTGCCCGGTAAGACAGCGGTTCCCGTGTAACGGAGTGAGCTGTGTGTGAGTAATGCCAGGCGGGCATAACCGCTATTGGGTCCGACTAGGCAGTCGGTAAAGGACCCGTTGATGTATGTAGGGGCTTAGGCAATTGCCCTGAATGTAAGATGATGACCTATGTAAGAACATTGTGTAATAATGTGGGGAGAAAGTGACCCAGCCAGTATGGATGATGCTGGAGGCGTTCCGTCCCTGTGGGACGAGAGGGAGGCTTGCCCTGCTGCTTGCAGAGGGTACCTGTCCCTCAACCACGGACTCTAATGGTGTGGGTGTGCCTGTGGTGCCAGACACAGGGGTAATAGGGCTCCTAGTAGGTAACGGATGAGGTTCCCGTGTACTATGGTTTGCCAGTCCCTGTAATGGGCCATGGAGGAGCCACAGTCCAAGGATGATGGGCTGTGAGCGTGTGGAAGAAATGTATGTGATCCATGGACGTTTGAATGATGGATCACACATGGTATGTAAGGCCCGGTCAGGCAGAATCCTGACTACGGGGTAATGTTATATCATCATGCTGGGTGACTAAAGCCGGGCGGCAGGTACCGCCATTGAGACCCACAGGGCCCGTTGAGGCGTATGTAACAAAGGTCAGAAGCAGGGGTTAAAAGGGCTCCTAGAGAGGGGACACCATGGTTGAACCAGGTGGACTCTGACCGGGACGTAGGCGGAGATACGTCCAGGAAGGAGCCCCTTGGGGATACATGACATACCCGGTACTCAGGTTGCTCAATCCCTGTAATTAACCCGGAGGGGTCATCGTCGAAGTATAACAAATGTATTTATTATAAATGTACTGTAAGATGTGTAAGTAGGCCGGAGGCGTAGCTACCCCGGGAGCAGGTGTTAGAGCTCCAATGGGGAGGAGTCGTGGTTACAGGTCCCGGGTTATTGTGAATGTATATGTGCAATGTTCTATGTAATGTATGATGTATTTATGTAAAGTGTTTATAATCAATGTGATATGTGTCCAACATGCTACCCGGGTTATGTTATTATATGTGAAAAATAAACGGGTACACATTGGTTAAACTTATAAACACGTGTTGTGTAGTTATGCAAGCGGGTTCCCCGGTTGCTACCTCACAGTATGTATAATACTAATAATACTAGTCTGGTAAATCATGTTGCCAAATCATATTTATTATTCGATAAACACCATGCAAAAAAATAAAGAGTTAACAAGGGTTCACATCTAGTTATGTTTTCCATTGAAGTTTACTTCTGGAGGTTCTGTCTAAGTCCCTCTTCACACAACGATTTTTTGGGATCCATGGCTATCTGTTGTAAAACCGCAAATCACGGATCCGATTTGGCCCCCATGTATTCCCTATGGGCACGGATTGATCCTTAATTGCCATCTGTGTGTGCAGGGATCCGATTGTGTCCGCTGTTTTCATGTCCCCAATATCAGAGACTGCTCCGATTTTGGGCACAGCGGACACAATAGGATAGAATCAGACAGTATTAGATCCGACAGTGTCTGATTCAAATAATATTGAAGCCTATAGAGTTCAGATCTGGGAAAAAAAACGCGATAGTTTCCCGGATCCTATTTTAGTGTACTGAGCATGCTCAGTATACTAAAACAGCTCTGCTCAGTGTTATTTCACTTTAGCAGTGTATCTATATACACTGCTAAAGTGAAATAAAGCAATGTATTAAAAATAAAAATAAAAAAATACTTACCTCTCTGCCGGCTGTCTGGGACTTGAGAAGATGGATGCTGCCAGGACCTTAGTTAAAATGTGATAGGCCGGTAGTGATCAGGCGGTATGTCATGTAACATATCACATGATCACTACTGCCAATCACAGATATTTAAGGTCCTGGCAGCATTCGGACATCATCTCGGGTCCCGGACAGCTGGTGGAAAGGTAAGTATTTTTTTTATTTTTAATACATGTTTTCTCTTTTATTTAGCTTTCCCAGTGTATGTAGATACACTGTAAAAGCAAAACTTCAGCCCTAACATGTCACGCGGGGGGAGGAACACAGGATTCTTTCTCCGCCCATGTGACATTACAGTGCCGACACCACTGGGCTCCTCCCAGCTCTTTCTGTGTCCAGATCCGTCAAGATCACGGATCCGGATACAGAAATGGCATCCAGAGTTCACATCCGGCCTGTATGTTCCTGTCTGTGGGTCCTGAAAAAACAGGATCCCCACGGACCAAAATCGAGGTGTCAAGGGGGCCTAAATTGTCAAAAAACTGTATTCAGATGTGCCTTCAACATATCCATTCATTTGAAATGTGCAAATGTATTCTAGCATGCTATTGTGTCTGACAAAAAAATTTCAAAGTTTTATATTTTTGCCTTATTCAAGTGAACGAATACATCAGGGTACATCTAAATTTTATTTTTTGGATATTCAGCCAAAATCTCCCGATGGCATGCTCAAAGGTAACGTAATATGTTCTCTTCCTTGGATCTTTAAGTATGACATCACTAACTATGTAATAGGGCCGAGTTACAGAAGATTAACTATCTACAGCCCACATGTAAAAGCAATTGATAGAAAATATTTTCAATCTGTTTTATAGACCCTGCTGTAAAATGTAGAATGCCACTGACAAATAAACAGTTCCTTATTGGTGCCTCTTAGAAAGGTTAGACAAACAGCTATTTTGAGAAAAGTAATTAAATGTATCCTTCAACGATTTGTCAACAAGTATTTCATTTCAGTTGTATATAGCTAACATTCATCTATAGTTGCAGTTTGCCATAATGTCATGGCTCTTACACAATGCAGTGTTTAATGCGTTCCAAGATGAGCAAGACCCAAGTGTTGTTGAAGCCAGAAAATCGATGAGTTAGAGTCGAAACTGACAGAGTGCTGGAAAAACAGTGACGTAGCAAAATATCACGGGAGAAAAACCCTCTTATTACTCAGGACTATGTGGTCAAATTACTGAGGAAAAGCACAAGCCATAAATATACAAAAGTGTTTACCCTGGATGTGAAAATGAGTGCACAATACCGTTGAGTAAATATTAATATTTCTAAAGGAAAATTTACAGCGGTATAACTCTTGAGAGCCTTCAGCGACTTGAAATCGTAGCGTCAGAAAGCACAGGGATTGCTTTCTATTGCTTCAACTGCTACCGCTAATTATATCAGTAATAGTTTTCATTAACCCCTTAAGGACACCACTAGTTTACGTCTTCAAGGCGCAACAGATATTATTTTGTTTTCTTTTTTCATTTACTGCTTTCCGAGAGTCATAAATTTAGAAAATGTGATGAAGAAGCAGTATGAGGGCTTGTTTTATTTTTAAGGAAAAGTTAAACTTTTAACCCTTTTCCAATATGTGATGTACTACTGTGCAAATATTTTAGGCAGGTGTAAATAAAATGCTGCAAAGTAACAATGATTTTGAAAATAGAAGTGTTAATATTTATCAATGAACAACATCCAAAGCAAATAATAATAATATTTAATATTTTATACAGTGCTATTAATTCTACAGCACTTTACATACATAATTATGGCCAATTCTAAATTACTTCAATACCTGGTATAATAACCACCCTTTGACTTCAGAACACCATCAATTCTTCAAGGTATTCCAAGGCTTGAAACACACTGTCCGTGTGATATATGAGTCACTCGGACGAGTGTTGGATCATTAACCCTGAACGCCCTCTCTCTGTCAGGACAGGAGTGTGGAGTTGCTGACAGCATACCCGCCATCAGGGGGTGACGGATCTGCCCGGAGTAAGGGGCCCCCGGGCATCCCTGCAGGGG